>JAWWEU010000072.1:4279813-4291924 GCA_035583155.1 Acropternis orthonyx | reverse complement strand
CCCCCCCCCCCCCCCCCCCCCCCAAAGGGTTTTATTGGGACATTTCCTGCCCCCCCCGGGAATTAAAATCCTTGGAATTATGCAACGAGCCCGAGGGGGAATAATGGGTTTGATGGGATTTTGGGGTCATGAGATAACGGGATTGGGGGTCGGGGTGGGGTCCTGAGACTCCCAAACTCCTGAGACACCTCCCCCCACCTCGGTGTTTTGGGGATGTGTTTTCTGCCCCCCTGGGGGATATAGGAGGACTGGGAGTCACTGGTTTGGACTGGGAGGTCACTGGTTTGAACTGGGGAGGGGGTGTGAGGTCACTCTGGGGGCAGGATCAGGGTCAGGTGCTCCCCTACATGGCAGTGTCACACCGTGGGGCAACCAATCCCACCAGAGCCCGTATCCTGGTCCTGGTGCTCTCTGTGAGCCCAGTCCCACCACAGCCAGTTCCAGCACAGCCCACCCCATTCCAGCTGGTCCCATAATAACTGGTCCCTCCCGCTGGTACCATTACAGTTTATCCCATTAGACTTTGTCCCTGTAGTCAACTCTGTTATAGCTGATCCCATAATAGTTTGTCCCTACAACTGGTGCCATTACAGTCAATCTCAACAGCCGATCCCATAATAGTCAATCCTGTTACAGCTGATCCTGTTACAAAGAATCCCATTACAGATGATCCCATTAGAACTGGTCCCTCCAGTTGGTCCTGCTACAGCTTATACCATTATACTTTGCCCCTGTAGTCAATCCCATTATAGCTTGTCCCTATAGCAGATCCCGTCACAGTCGATCCCATTACAGCCCATGCCGTCACAGCCAATCCCATTACAGCTGGTCCCTACAGCTGATACTGTTACAGTCCATCCCATTACAGCCGATCCCATTACAGTTGATCCCTACAGCTGATCCCATTACAGCTGATCCCGTTAAGGTCAATCCCATTACAGCAATCCTGTCACGTCCCTGGTGCCTGTGTCAGGCAGGGAATGGTGCCCGTCCCGGAGCTCTCCCCCGAGGCCTCCCGGCTCCTCGTCTCAGCTGTGCTCTCCTTCGCCGCCCTCCTCCTCCTCCTCACCTTCCTCCCCCCCGTGCCGAGCCGGGGCCACTCTCCAGGTCAGTGCCTGCTGGAACCAGCAGGGAGGGCAGACTGGGACCAGTAACACCCATGCACTGGTGCCAGTAGTGCAAGCAAACTGGAAGCAGAAAAGAAGATGTCCTGGCATTAGCTGGGAATACTGGAACCAGTAAGGAAAGTACACCTGTACCAGTAGGGAGGGCAGACCAGTAACCACAGTGCATACAGACTGGCACCAGTAAGGATAGACAGGAACCTCTAAGGACAGACTGGAATCAGTAAGGAGAACAAACTGGTACCAATAGGGAATACAGACTGGAACCAGTAAGGAGGACAAAGTGGCACCAACAGGGAATACAGATTAGCATCAGCAAGGACAGACTGGCACCAGTAAGGAGGACAAACTGGTACCAGCAAAGAATGCAGACAGGCACCAGTTTGGAGGGCAGACTGAACCAAGTAAGGACAGACTGGCACCAGTTTGGGGAACAGACAGTGCTGGTAGGATTTCCCCCCCCCCCCCGGCCCCAGTTCTGGGGTGGACACACCCCCGGTGCCAGCAGGGCTGTCCCTCCTCCCTCCAGGGGCCCCATGTAAGGACTGGTGGGGCATCGGGTGCCAGTCTGTGGGTGCCAGCAGGACAGGGGTCACCTCATCACCCTTCCCACGCTTCTTTTTTGCCTGATTTTCCTCTTTTTTCTAGCCAGGAAGATGGCACAGACACCAACAGGACACTGGCACACCAAGAGCCTGGGCACCGGCAAAGCCATTGCTGTCCTCACCTCCGGGGGGGATGCCCAGGGTAAGGAAAAGTCTGGGGACCCCAAAAGCTGGTGGCTGTGGGAGGGTGGAGCCCTATTTTGGCAAGAAAAGCAGGTGGAAATGAGACTTTGGTCTTGATACTGTTTGAATGGTTTTCTCTGGGTTGCAGTTTTGGTGGTGACCTTGGGAGGACATTGGGGTGAGAAAGACATGAGGCAGAGATAAGGGGAGGTTTGGGGTGCAGGGAGGGGTCTGGGTGTGGATACCCCATGCCAAAATTTGCAAGTAGGGCTTAAAAGGGTAGTGGTGGCACCTGGCACAAAACCAATATTGGGAAAAAAACCCTGGTTGCCAAAACTGCAGAGATTCAGCCCAAAGTTTGTTTTTCTGGCCCCAGGAATGGGGAGTACTACAGCTGGGAGATGGGGGGAATTCTTCCAGCCTTCAGGCATCTCTGCTTGACTCCTCCACCCTGTTTGTCACCAGGTGTCACGCGCTGCCACCGCCACTAAATGTCACTGGGGCAAAAATAACCCAGCAGCTGCAGTGTAGGGGGGGGGCTTAGGGGGGCTGGTGGCTTTGGGGGGGGTCCCTGAGGGATGGTGAGTGTGGTCCCAGGGTGATGGTCTTGTCCTCTGCAGGCATGAATGCGGCTGTGCGTGCTGTGGTGCGGGTGGGCATCTACACTGGCGCCAAGGTCTACTTCGTGTACGAGGTCAGTGCTGACCGTCCCTCCCTCACCCCCTTTTCACAGCCCCCTAAAACCTTGGAAGGAGATCATTTAAACATGAGGTTGTGTCCCCTCCACACCCCAGGGCTACCAGGGTCTGGTGGACGGTGGGGATCACATCAAGGAGGCCACATGGGAGAGCGTGTCCATGATGCTGCAGCTGGTGAGCAGGGGCTGAGATGGTGTAACCCGGCACCACCGGGGTCAAACCTGAAAATAACCTGAAACCAGAGCCAGGATGGGGGGAAGGGGTGGATGGACAGATAGTGGGTCCCCCCCACCCAGCACCCACGTGGGGGTCCCTGCAGGGGGGTACGGTCATCGGCAGCGCCCGCTGCCAGGACTTCCGGACACGAGAGGGACGGTTGAAAGCAGCTCGAAACCTGGTGAAACGTGGCATCACCAACCTGTGTGTCATTGGTGGTGATGGCAGCCTGACCGGTGCTGACACCTTCCGTGCTGAGTGGAGTGGCCTCCTGGCTGACCTGGTCAAAGGGGGTATGTGCGTGTCCCCCTACAGGACCTCTCAAGATTTATTCTGTGGGATGCAAAGGAGGTTTTGTACCAAAATTGGAGGGGTCATAAACAAAAATGCTGTTTTTAACTCCCATAATGGAGGTTTGTGCCAAGGGAATGTTTTGCCAGGGGGGAACACAGAGGGAATAGGGAGTGTCCCATTCTTTGGCAGGGGGGATCACGGCGGAGGAGGCAAAGAAATCAAATTACCTGAACATTGTTGGCATGGTGGGCTCCATCGACAACGATTTCTGTGGCACTGACATGACCATTGGCACCGACTCAGCACTGCACCGGATCATGGAGATTGTGGATGCCATTACCACTACTGCCCAGAGGTGACAGGAACGCTCCATTTTGTCCCCCAACACCGTGGGCCTCACTTTGGTTTGCCATGGGGTTAAACTTCTGTTTTCCACAGCCACCAGAGGACCTTTGTCCTGGAAGTGATGGGGCGTCACTGTGGGTATGTCCCTGCACAACCACCCAGACCCAGCTCCCCGTTTAGACAGTGGGGGGAAACCCCCTAAACAGACTCTTTTTAACCCACTCCAGCTATCTGGCTCTCATCACTGCCCTGGCCTGTGGTGCTGACTGGGTCTTCATCCCTGAATCTCCCCCTGAGGATGGCTGGGAAGATCATTTGTGCCGGAGGCTGACGGAGGTAGGACAAGCTCCAACGGGAGTCTTATACCTGTCCCAGTCCCCATTGTCATCCCCTGCCTCTCTCCCAGACCCGTGATGGTGGCTCCAGGCTGAACATCATCATTGTGGCCGAGGGGGCTATTGACAGGCATGGCAAGGCCATCACCTCTGATGACATCAAAAGTGTGAGTGGGGAGGGGGATGAAAAGGGAAGAAGCCCCTTCTTTTCCTCCCAGCCCTGCTGTGGGGCTGGATCCAGGCACATCCCTCTCTTGCAGCTGGTGGTGAAGCGTTTGGGATATGACACCCGGGTCACCATCCTGGGCCATGTCCAGCGTGGTGGGACACCCTCTGCCTTTGACCGCATCCTGGTAGGCAGCTCCCTCCCACCTCTGCCCCAGAAGGTGAGGGAGTCCCGGGTGGTAACACCCCTTCCCTGTCCCCATAGGGCAGCCGGATGGGGGTTGAAGCTGTCATGGCTCTGCTGGAGGGAACCCCTGAGACCCCTGCCTGTGTTGTCAGCCTCTCGGGCAACCAGGCCGTGCGCCTGCCTCTGATGGAGTGTGTCCAGGTGGTGAGTAGGGGAGGACACAGGCCCCCCAGGAGCACCCCCAGGAGCACCCTGAAGCTTCTCACAGATGGATCCAATGTCAAGCCAAGTGGGAAGGTGCCGTACAATCCCACCCATTTCTGCTCCTCCACAGACCAAAGACGTGACAACAGCGATGAATGAGGGGCGCTTTGATGATGCTGTGAAGCTGCGGGGCCGGTGAGGGTCTGCACTCTGTCCCCCCTCCATGGAGACCCATGGCTTAGGTGACCCCCATGGCTCCAGTCACCCCCATGGCTCATGTCACTGTGGGGCTCCGGTCACCTCCAGGGCTCCGGCTACCCCCATGGCTCTGGTCATCCCTGGGGCTCTGGCCACTCCCGTGGCTCCAGTCACACCCACTGCTGTAGCCACCCCTATGCCTCTGCCATTCCTGGGTTCTGCTCACCCCCAAACTTCCCACACCCACCCTCTCCCCACTTTGCAGGAGCTTCCAGAACAACTGGAACGTGTACAAGCTGCTGGCACACATCCGTCCCCCCTCCACCAAGGTACAGCAGCAGGGTAGAGGCGACTGGGACCACCTCCCTGAATGCAAAACCCCCCAGCTTTGCCCAGCTGACTGGCTCCTTTGCCCCCACAGAGTGGCTACACAGTGGCTGTGCTCAACGTGGGCGCCCCAGCTGCTGGCATGAATGCTGCTGTGAGGTCGACTGTGAGGATCGGCCTCATCCACGGGCACCGGATGCTGGCAGTGCAAGATGGCTTCGAAGGGCTTGCCTTCGGGATGGTGGGATCCCTGGGGAAAAGGGGGTGCACAAAGAGTGGGGTATGGGTTGGGGAAAGGCCAGTCATGGTCCTGTAAGGAAGGGGAATTCCCTGGTAAGTGGATGCTCAACCCCCTTCCAAAACCCTGCGCCAGTGTGGTTCATTATCCCTGAGGCTGGGTTACCCCAATATCATTGTCCCTGAGCCAGGGGGAACAGTGTTACCCCAGTATCATTGTCCCCAAATCAGAGGCACTGTGTTACCCCAATATCACTCTGATATGGCTGCAGTGAGGCCAGTGTGACCTCAAATCCTTCTCTCATCCCCCTCTATCTCACTGCTTTCCCCCCAGGTGGAAGAGATCAGCTGGAACAGGGTTGGTAGTTGGACAGGGCTGGGAGGATCCAAACTGGGGACAAAGAGGTAATACTCCCCCTGGGGAGATCCCTTGGGGGTCAGTCACCACGTTGAGCCCCCCACCCTGGGCAGGCTCATCCAGGAGGATTTCACCTTCCCAGGACTTTGCCCAAGAAATATTTTGAGGAAATCAGCACCAACATCAGCAAATTTGGCATCCACGGGCTGATCATCATCGGCGGCTTTGAGGTGAGCGGTGGTGGGCAGTGGGTGGGCCGGGTGCCCATGTAGAGGTTTGTAAAGGGTAAAAACCTGATAAAAATGCAAAGGGCTCTTGGAAAAAGGGCCTGGGAAGTGAGGAGGCAGCAGTGGGCGCTGATAAACAGCTGGGATTTGAGCTGATGCTTTTGAGTTGTGCTGGCTGCATATTTGGAAAAGCTTTCCTCAGAGGATGGTTGGGCAATGGAAGAGCTCCCCATGGCAGTGGTCACATCATCAAGGCTGGCGAGCCCAAGAAGCATTTGGCCAATGCTCTCAGAAGCTGGGATTTTGGGATTAGTGGGATTTTTGGGTATTCTGTGCAGGGCCAGGAGTTGGACTGGGTGATCATTGTGGGTCCTTCCAAACTTGGGATATACTGTGATTCTGTGCTGCCCTCCACTCCCCGCAGGCCTTCATGGGCAGCCTGGAGCTGATGGAGGGGAGGGCCAAATACGAGGAGCTCTGCATCCCTGTCTGTATCATCCCCGCCACCGTCTCCAACAACGTCCCTGGCTCTGACTTCAGCATCGGTGCTGATACCGCACTCAACACCATCACAACAGTGAGACTCCGCAGCCCCTTTCCCATTTAACCACAGCAACTCCCGAGAACCTAAATCCTTGTTTTCCCCACCCCAATTCTTCCCCCTCCGCAGACCTGTGACCGCATCAAGCAGTCAGCAGCTGGGACCAAGCGCCGTGTCTTCATCATCGAGACCATGGGTGGCTTCTGTGGCTACTTGGCCACCATGGCAGGACTGGCAGCTGGTGCCGATGCCGCCTACATCTACGAGGAGCACTTCAACATCCACGACCTGCAGGTTGGGGCCTCCCCCAAACCCTGTGCCCTCCCCATTCATTCCAGGCTGCAGCTCTGGGGTGGTGGGGGATGTTCATTCCCACTTCCAAGCCTTACAAGGCAGCTCTGTGCTTCACATGTAGGTCAATGTTGAGCATTTAACTGAGAAGATGAAGACAACAGTGAAGAGGGGGCTGGTGCTCAGGTGTGTCCCCAGGGTGGGGTAAGGGTGCATGGCTCAGACCTACCACGCTTGTGCCACTCCCCTATGAGCCCATGTCCCTCCCCTGGTGCAGAAATGAGCGATGCAATGAGAACTACACCACTGACTTCGTCTACAACCTCTACTCGGAGGAGGGGAAGGGAATCTTTGACTGCCGGAAGAATGTTCTGGGACACATGCAGCAGGTAGGGACTCCTCAGGGAAGGGGCTGCCCCCTCACCTGGGGCTTTCTGCTTGTTTACCTGGTGACTTTTCTGGCACAGGGTGGCAGCCCAACCCCTTTCGACAGGAACTTTGGCACTAAAATGGGTGCCAAGGCAGTGGCCTGGATCACCGGGAAGATCAAGGAGTGTTCCCGGCATGGTGAGTGCTCTCCTGGTGCTCCTGGGGGGTTGGGTTTCTACTCATGCCCACATCCATGGGAGTGGAATTGCCAAAGGCAATCCCCAGCTCTTTCCCAGCGTGCCCCCATGTTCTGACACCTCAACGTAAAGGGCTCTAACACCACCCTCAACACTATCACCACAGTGAGGCCCCGCAGCCCCACCACCCTCCCGGTAACCAACAGCAACTCCTGTGAAGCTAAATCCCTTTTTTCCCCCCCCAAATCCTTCCAACTCCATTGACCTGTGACCACTTCAAGCAGTTGGTGGGTGGGACCAAGCGCTGCTGGGTCCTGGGTGGTCTCCCTTCCTTGCAGGGTCCAAAACACTCCTCCCCTCCCAGGTCGGATCTTTGCCAACACGGCCGACTCAGCCTGTTTGCTGGGGATGCGCAAGCGCAGCCTTGTCTTCCAGCCCATCACCAGCCTCAAGGAGGAGACGGACTTCGAGTAGGTGACCCTTTTTTCCTACCCCAGGAAGGATAAACAATGGCTGGGGATGCTCCTCTGGGCAGTGCAGCATCATTCCCACCCAGGAGCATCACTTCACCCCTCTCTCTTTCGCCCAGACACCGCATCCCCAAGGAGCAGTGGTGGCTGAAGCTTCGCCCCATCCTAAAAATCCTGGCCAAGTACCACATCGAGCTGGACACCTCAGAGACAGCCCACCTGGAGCATATCACACGCAAGATCACTGTGCCTGAGTCCAACATTTAAGAGGGGATAGCTGACACAGCTCCTCCTGTTCTGGAGAGTGCTCCAGAACAAGCGCTCCCCATTTCAGCTCACACCCTCTGGAAACCAGACAGCACCTCCACACCCTTTTCCTAAAGCAGAGGGTTTCCTCAGGGTCAGTTTTGGGTTGGTTTAGATATTTTATGGGCTTTTGAAAGAGAAAACAGTTTCTGCAAGCATTACAAGCTGAAAGCAAGTGGTGTGGGTAGGGTCTCCTAGGCACCACTTCAGCGTTAAAACTCACAGCTTCAATAAACTCATCACTCATTTGTGGTGGCAAGTACTAACTGTGCTCCAGTCCTCAAGCAGTCACTCCCTGGGGAAGGCAAACACAGCTCCCACAGCCCCCCACGCGCCTCTGGCCCTGACAGCTCAATTTCCCAGCACAACATGGAGGAATAAAACACACAGAATCTGATTTTTCTTCCCCAAGTGTCTTCCATGAAATAATTATGACAGTTTGATTTCACCTTGGAGAGCACAGAACAGCTCTTTCAGTGGATCCTGGAGTACCATACAGCTTGGTGCTTCACCAAGATGCCAAAAAAATACCAGAGAACGGGGTGTGTGAGGTGTGAGGGGTGAGCTGGAAGGAGTGAGTGCGATCAAAGGGGGAAGTTACAGCTCAGGGAGGTGGGTGATAGGAGGGAAACCCTCAGATCCAGGGCACAGAGCATCTTATGCTCCAACTGGGCTACTCCAGAGGGAGAGAAACATTTCCTTTGCTCATACAAATAACAGCCCTGCAAAACTTGAGGTGTTCTCGCCCTCTGCAGTGCTGATGTCTTTTAAAAATTATAGATAACATAGGAAAATTGCACTTCTTCATGTTGAAGGGACACCTGAAGCCCTGTGACCTGCAGACACTGCCCTGGCTATGTCATGTTGGGGATGTGGTCAGGATTCCAGCTCACTCCACAGCAAGCATGTCCCACAGGACTTCTCTGGTTCTGACAGGACCTTCTCCTAATTTCCCGTCTCGGGTCCTTCACAGAAAGAGAGTTTCCCTGTTCTCCCTGCCTGAAGAAATCCTTTCTTTCCCCAAGTGCTGCCCCAATGCCAACAGAAAAAAGGAAAAGCCCACATTAATCCAACAGCTGGGATATAATTTGCCATCAGAGAGGAACTGTTCATTTCACAAGGCTGGAATGGAGGGGAGAGCATGTGGGAGCAGCTGCTGAGCACACTCGGAGGTCAGAGAGACAACACAGTGCTGTCTGTGGCACTGGTGGATCCCACTGCCCTGCACCCCTCAGGTGGCAGAGCAGAGTGAGGGCCAGGACAGTGACCAGTGGGAGGAATCTGGTGCCATCAAATCCAAAACCAAGATGCCAACCTCCTCCCTGGCACTGCCATGAGGAAGCAGTGACAAAGGGAGGTTGAGGGAGCCAAGTGCTGGCATGGAAGAGCCCCAGTGCCTTGGTTTTCACTTAGCTGAGGAGCAGCATGTTCTTGCAGAGGCAGGTGGGCAAGGGCAGCTGCTCCATGGTTTTCACTTAGCTGAGGAGCAGGACGTACTCCTTGAGGCAGGTGGGCAAGGGCAGCTGCTCCACGGCCTCAGGCAGGAACCTCACACCCAGACTGCGGCGCACGGCGTAGCGGGACAGGGTCTGCAGGGTCCCAGGGGCTGAGCAGAGCAGGGTGAGCTTCTCACAGAGTTGCTGATCCCTCGTCACTTCCCAGGGCATGCTCCCATTTTTTCTCAGCTCAAAGTGTCCGATGGCCCGGTGCAGGAGATCGAAGCAGGAATCCTCACGCTCCGTCCCCAGGCCCCGCACCAGCAACGCCACCAGGCGTGAGATGGGGGTCTGGCCTTTGAGGTTCACCACCCGGACCTCGGCCCCGAAGTCGAGCAGGACACTGACGCTCTCCAGGTTGCCCTTCATGGCTGCCCAGCTGAGCGGGGTGTCGTTGTTGTAGTCGCGGGCGTTCACCAGGGCCCCGTTCTCCAGCAGTGCCCGCGCACACTCTGCGTTGTTCTTGAAGGCGGCCCAGTGCAGTGGGGTGTCCTTGTTGCCATCCAGGGCGTTGGGGTTGGCCCCGTACTCCAGGAGGATTTCCACGCAGGTCTCGTCCTTCTCTGCTGCGTAGTGAAGGGCTGTGCGGTTGTAGCCATCCAGGGCATTGACCTGCAGAAAGGGAGGGAGGTCATTGAAGTACCCCAGCTCCTGCTGGCATCAGGGGAAGCTCCATGGTTCCCACTATAGCAGGATGTTTTGTCCTTATAAAGGATCTGTTTGGCATAGAATCTGGTTGGAGAATCCAAATAATGCAGTTTTGGTCACGCAATATAAGAATGATATCAAGCCATTAGAGCGCACCCAAAGGAGGGCAACGAAGATGGGGAAGGGCATTGAGGGGAAGCTGAGTGAGGAGTGGCTGAGGGCACTTGGTGTGTTCAGCTGGAGAAGAGGAGACTGAGGGGAGACATCATTGCAGCTCAAATTTCCTTGGAAGAGGCAGATGAGGGGCAGACACTGATCTCTGCTCTGTGGGGACCAGGGACAGCACCCAGGAAATGGCCTGGAGTTGTGTCAGGGCAGGATCAGGTTGGGTATCAGAAAAAGGTTGTTCCCCCAGAGGGTGGTCGGGCACTGAACAGGCTCCCTAGGGCAGTGGGCAGAGCACCAAGGCTGGCAGAGCTCGAGGAGTGTTTGGATGATCCTCTGGGGCACAGGGTGTGACTCTTGGGGATATTCCTGTGCAGGGCTGAGGGTTGGACTCAATGACCCTTGTGGGTCCCTTCCAACTCAGCAGATCTCATAGCTCAATGAAGAGCTCTAATGAACTTTGTCTAGGCCTTGTGACACCTACACCCTGGATTTAGAGGGTGGGAAAATGAGGCAGGCCTCCCAACTTCCCAGGCCCTTTTTCCAAGAGCCCTTTGCATTTTTATCCTTTACAAGCCTTACCTCTGCTCCTTTCTGCAGCAGAAGCTCCACACAGTCAGCATCAGCCACCATGCAGGCGCAGTGCAGGGGCTTCAGGGTCCCATGCAGACAGTTCACATCTGCACCCTGGAGAGCACAGGGACCACCCTGGGGTCAGCAAACCCACCCCACTTTTCTGCCCTTTCTCATCACTTAATTTTTCGGATTAGAAAAGGTTAATTAGCAGAAATCCCACGGGTTTGTCTTCAGGCCTCCTGGAACTCCCAAGGGCAGGAACGCCCCCAGTCCCTGTAGATCCCCCTCCCAGTGTCTCCCAGTATATCCCAAAGTTCCCAGTTTCTCAGTCCCTCCAAACCTCTCCCATAGCAAATCCCCCTCCCAGTCCCTCCAAGTGCCCCTCAGCTGCCCCCACGTCCCTCGTGGTGCTCCCCGTACCCCTTTCCAACCAGCCCCAGTCCTCTCCAGTGTCCCTGAACTCCCTCCCAGTCCCCCCAAATTCCCCCCTTGTAGTGTCTCCCAACGCCCTCAATCCCTCTCTCAGCCTTCCCCAAACCACCCCGCTCTGCCGGCCCTGCTCGCCCCCTCCCCGGGCGCCCCCGGCCCGGCGGGGCTCACCCGGCCGATGAGATCCTCCACGTTGTCCCTCGGGAAGGAGCGGATGGCGGCAATGGTGCGGATGAGCCGCTCGGACAGCGAGTACTTGCTCTGGATGCTCTGCATGATGTACCACATGGCGCGGGCCGGGGGGGGCGCATTCCCGGGTGGCCCCGCCGAGCCCTGCCACGGCCCCCGGGGCGGTGGGGGGAGGAGTCGTGGGGTCCGGGGGTGGGTCCCGGGGGAGGGTCCCGGGGGTGCCCGAGGGGGTCTCGGGGGCGGCGGCGGCTCCGGGCCCAGCGGGACGCGGAAACCACCGCAAACCGGAAGGGCGCTCTGAGCCCTCAAACCCCGCCCCCTCCCCGGTCTCCGCCAATCCGCGCTCTCCCCCCCGTTCCTGCGCCCGCGAATGGGCGGCTTGTGGCGCTCCCAGGCGGCCGCGGGCCGGAGGTGCCGCCCGGGGTCACCTCGGGGGGTCCCGGGGGGCTTGGGGGACTTCTGAGAGAAGGGCAGGGACCCCCGGGTTTGGGGGCCTCCAGAGAGAGGGGCATGGGGCACGGCCACACCTGGAGCCCCAAATCGACACCTTTTCCCCTCAAACCCCCAAATTCAGCTTTCCCATTTCAGACCCTCCTGCAGACAGGTGTTCACACCTGGAGCCCCAAATCCACACTGGGTGCTACACCTGGAGTCCTAAATCTACACCTTTTCCACCCAAATCCCCAGATTCAAGCACATTTCAGATGTGTTAAACCTGGATTAGGTGCTGAGCTAATGGTGGACTCAACACCACCCCCCCCACCCCCCCCCCCACCCCCCTCCGCGGTTGT
>JAWWEU010000072.1:4265213-4279713 GCA_035583155.1 Acropternis orthonyx | reverse complement strand
CACAAATTGCTCTGGTGGAAATGACTGCGGGTACTCACCACTGCCGGCCCCGGCCCCGGCCCCGGCCCCGGCTCACCCTCCCAGCGCAGCCCGCGGGCACCCGGCGGCGCCGCCTCCCCGCGCTCCCGCTCCCGGCCGCAGCCGCCCGGCCGCGCCACTTCCGGTCTGGGTCGGGGCCGGAACAACAATTCCCATGATGCACCGCGCAACAACCGGAACTTCCTGTCCATGTTCGCCCAAAACCACGATTCCCATGATGCACCGCGCCCCAAACCGGAACTTCCGGAGTGGGTTCGCACCGGAACCACAATTCCCATGATGCACCGCATTTAGCTGTGGAGTGCAACGATTCAATTCATGACATGATTTCTGTCATGAAGATGCAAACGCAAAAAGTCCTGTAACTGTGAGAACACGTGTTAATTTGAGTACAAGCTTTTTCTTGCTTTTAGTCTTCTTTCTTTGGCTCCTGGAAGCTCTGCCATTCCACCTCAATTCCTAGCGTGCCAGTCTTAGGCTTTCCTCGGCCACTACTTTTACTTATCTATTTGAAAGGTTGACTAGCACTGAGCGAAAACAATTTTTTATGTGCAGTTCCGTTTTTTATCTCCCGAAAGGCAGCTCTGGATGAAAACGTTTTGACGTGCAATTTCGCCTTTCCGACACGGGGTGGCGCTACTGAGCCGCTTGCGCCTGCAGTACCGGGGTTTCTCCACACGGTGGCGCCACTGAGCTGCTTGCGCCTGCAATACCGGGGCAATTCCTCTTTGGGAATTCCGGGACCCCACCAATACCAGCCAAACCCCTCTTTGGGACTCCCAGACCCCACAACACCACCCAAAATACACTCAGAGCCACAAACACCTCCCCCCAAAACTCCCCCAGGACCCCCAAACTCAAACTGGAGCCTCCAAACCCCCTTAGGATCCCCCAAACTCCCTCAGAACCTCCAAAACTCCCCTCAGGACGCGTTAAGCCCTCTCCTATCTTCCCGAAGCCCCCCTCAGCACCCCCACAGTTCCCTCAGGGTTCACCAAATTCCCCTGCGGACCCTTCAAACTCCCGTAGACCCCCCAAACCCTCCTCAGGATCTCCCGAAATTCCTCAGGGTCCTCATGGACCCCCCAGGGCCCCCAAAATCCCCAAAGGCCCCTCAGGAAGGCGCATTGAACAGCTGACACACAGACCAACGAGGGTAAGGGGAAAGAACAACTGAGACAAAAGGTCCATGGAAATAAAAAAGTATATTGCAATGGTGTGAGAGAGGCAGGGAGAGGAAAGGGGCACGGAGGGCCCAGGACACACAAGAGGGACAGGCCCTGAGGGCTGGGGACGCGTCACAACTCTGGCAGTCAGTGCTGCTTCTTTCTCCCTGTCCTGCCTTCTCTTCAGCAACTCTGGTCACTTGGCTGTCCTACACAACAATCTAAGCATTAATAATAGTTAGAATAGACAAAGCTGTATCTTAAATATTGCTGAAAAATTAATAGCTGGACAGCTCACAGATCGTGGGATATGAACTGTAACAACCACTGCAAACGTGCCCGAAACCTGCACTGAAACCCATCTCCGGGGATGGGAGGGGGCCAAGTGGGAACAGAACAGCAAAGAAATAAAGAACAAGACCCCAGGCTCTAACAGTGCTCTTGCTCCGGACTCTGTGAGGCGTAGAGAGTTGTCTCAGTTTAAAAAGAAACCAACATGTTTATCAAGGTTCTTCTGGACTAGGAAGGGGGCCCCTCTCTCCTCAGGCAACCACGAGCTTTGAAATTAAGAGACTTTAATCAGAAAATACAGAAAAGAGTTCTTTACTACAAATATATGTATGCATAACCAAAACCAGAACAGAACAAACAGCAACACCGTAACCAAAACGCTCCAACAAATCCGGTTGTGGCCGTGCCCCTCCGCTAGTCACACTCACAGCCAGCTCGGGGGGCAGAGGCTGCAGCGACTCACTCGGGGGGCGCCCAGCAGAGCCCCTGTGGGAATGGGGTCACAGGGACGGGCTGGAACCTTTCCCGTGGCCGCTGCAGGGACCCTCTCACCATCTCTTGTCCAGAAGCGCTGGGGCGGGGTTAGCAACTCCTCTGCAGATGGTGCTGGCCCCTCCGTGGGTCTGAAGCGAATCCAGGCAGCGGTGGTTTTCCCTCTCAGGAGAACAGGACAAGGTGTGCAGAGTCCGAGGGGCGAGCCATGACCCCCCCTTGCCAGGGCTGTCCCCAGCTCAGCGAGCGGCGGCTGCGCACCCAAGCACAGGGAGGACAGAGGTGTAATGAGACACCAGGAAACCTCTCTCGCCACCTCCCGAGCCAGGGAAAGAGCAAAGTCCTCCCCCCAAAAAAGAAGACACCTTCCTCAGCCCTCCCCTCCCAGCCATCATGTTGGAATGCAAAGCTATTACCTATGCCTTTGTTCAGGCTTTAGGCAGCTGGCTCCGGGAGCAGGCAGTGAGAGAGCTGGCCTTGAACAAACCATCTCGTTCTGGCTTCCAACCCTCAAACCCCAGCGTTGGCCAAGGACCAAAAAAACAAATTCCATGAAAGATTTTGAAATTATAACAATTTACCGGCATTTCTTTCTTTGGGTCCTGCTTTTGAGGCACAAGCTCAGGCTACCAGATACCATCACTGATCTGTGCCAATAGGTCTATTTGACGGAGATGCAAGGCTAGTGTCAAAAATTTCTTTAACAGGCAAACTGGAAAATGATAGCATTAATATTACTGTGGTCTGTGTCAGAATACCATGTGCAGCACTTGTGACCCAAACCCTAAAAGAAATAAAGTACGCAGGGCCTGGGACTAGGGATGATTAGAATAACAACTTCATACCAAGCAACAGAAAAGTCTTTCGATGTGAGAGATGGAGTAAATGTGAGGCAAACTACATTAAGCAGTTACCTCATTTAACCGTAGGACTATTTCCTGAAACTGAGCAGGACAGGTCAATGTCTCTGATTCAGAACCAAAAAGCTACAACTCTTCTCTTACACTTGCCTGATCATGCTACACAATTAAATTCTTTGTAAGAGTGAAATACAGAAACACAAAAGACACAAATTACTTGCACAACAGCTTATTTTTGCCCTTCTAGAATGTGTCATTTGGGATGAGAAGATTTGACAGAAACAGAGGTGAAATTCAAGAATTTGCCTGACATGTAACTGCAGTCAGCAAAGCAATTTGCTACCCATCTCTCAACTACACTTCAGTTGGAAACTAAAGTTCTTGACAAGTAAGATTACTGAGACAAAAAACCAAAACCATACAAATGAAAATATGATATCCAACACTGAAGAATACTCAAAAAAACCCCATCTAAACCCCTCAATATTAGCAGATTTTCTGTGTTTTGTTATAGCTACATCAACTGTCTTACAAAGTAATAACTCAGTTTCACCATTAACTTTAGCAGTCGTCAGAGGAGACGCCTCTGGACATGGCAATTGATTTTTCAGTCCTGTATTTTACTTAAAATTACAACTTTTTAACATTCATGTTTTAGCTATCTAACATGGAAACATGGCTTCACTAAAAAAAAAAAAATAAAACCCACAAAGATCATCTTTCAGACCTTCACTGAAAACACCACTATATCCAGTGATTATGTCCGTGGGATGCATTAAGAATTAAGCAACCCAGTTGCTTAATTCATCTCTCACAAGAAACTTGCACTGGTGCTAGTTAGAAGAGCCCCATTATTGCTGCCTGTGCATATGTGATAGAACCAACGCCATGAGCAAGTTATCCATTACCTTTCTTGTGACATATCATCTGCTCCAAGGCCTCTTTGAAAGCTGATCTTGGGTGGGAGAGCAAATAATTATAAAAGTATTGTTTAAAGCCACAAAGCTATGCACTAGCTTCCAGACACCAGTGTTAACAGGAGGCTTCTACCAATCTGATCCATACCCTTACTCCTCTTGAGTTTCCCTATCAGTCCACACCACAGGCTCTTAAGACTTCCACTTCTAATATCCCCAGAGCAGAGACTCTGTCATGGAAAGCACATGAATAAGTAATGCTTCCAACAGGCTACACACAACAAACTTCCAAAACAATAAAAAGAACAATGCAAGAACAGCCCAGACAAACCCCAACATGCTGCTAATGGCTATCGCCACACTAAGTTCCAAGAGGAACACAATGCATTAGTCCATCCCAGTTGGACAAGTTTGTCCAAAGCAGCAGGTTAAAGCAATCTTCAGGCATTCTCTACAAAAAGCCTTCACTGTCAGCTCAGCAGCCATGGGAAAGCCTCCTCCACCTTCCAAAATATCTTTTGCAATGACCAAAAAAACCTGTTAAGTCCACTCTCTTTTCCTGAGATTTTTTTCCACGTCTTTCTTTGCAGGTAGAAAACTCTTCTAGTTTCTAATTTTTCATCCATGTGGCAAGTTTTTCCAGCATCCACACTGCCGTTTGAGTAACATTACCAAGGGAGGAAAAGCACTACTTTTGATAGAAATAAGACTCTTCACCCTGAAACGCTACATTAAAATGTACCCACTAGACACCTGAAAATGCTGCAAAGAATTAACACAGAAAATAGTTTCTTTTCCACTCCAAGAGATCTTCCAAACTTACCAGAAACAATCTTGAAAATAAAATACAAGACTGCAAGGTTTATAAACCATATATCCACCCCTCAAAAAGAGATGGAGACTTCTTCAGACAAGATGTCCTTCCCGATAAACACTGCTGAAGGTGCAAATCCATTTACATTTAATGTTACCACATTTGGGTCTGCAGTTCATCAAATACTTTCTCTCCCATTGAACCTCCTCCCAGTAATGAGAAGCTTTGTCTAAACAAGGATTTAAGGACTCTGCCTCATTACAATATAGTGCATGCTGTTTCAATGTACACAATCCAGGGAAACCAGCTGAAACGCTAGCAGGCACCTTCCACCTCTCTTAAAAACTAGAGAGAAAAGCAGTGCCTTAGGACACCCAAAGAATGTGAGGTGAGCTAAGAGATGGCATGGGGTTTGTTTGCATCAGCAAGGTTCCACCAGTCATGACAAGCTGCTTCTGAAGTGTCTCAGGACTCAAGTTTCTTAAGCACAGTGCCAGAAAGCGACCAACTCCCAGCAGCAGAGACCTTCCTGTACCTGCAAATGAAAGCATCGGTCTTCCCAAGACTAACCCCATAGACACCATGTGGCACCAGAGACCCAAAATGTGTCTGTCTGCTGCTGAGTAAGGATTCCCCAACACCAACCTCCACAGAGAAAGAATTCCCATCAGCACTCAGAGCTTTAGCAGGGGCTGTTTCACTGGCGTCATCAGCAGTGGTCTCAGGAGAGTCACTTCCAGCACACTTGGTCAAGCCATCCACGTGCTTACGGAGCTCTTGGCTCAGAAGCAATACAACAGTCCCTCCAACACGAAGCACTCTGGCAACTGCAGGAAAAATAAAGGTCAGGTGTTCATCCTGGATGGCATTCCTTTGCCTGTGCAGAACTCTACAGTGCTGACACTTCAGATGCCACTTGCATTCAATAAAACACCCAAGTGTCGTGACTCGGTCCAGTAAACTACACCTCCAAATGGCATTTAATTCCCTATCTTCATGTCTCTTCCTACATGGGAGAAAACTGGGCTGACTCCTGAACATTTCTGACCTCACCCATTCTTTCTACTGGGTTAGCAGAGAAGCTGGACTCATTTTTTAACCCCTTTTAGTATTCCTCCAAGGATCGAGGGCACCTTCAAGCCCTGGGTTTTTGGTGCCTCCACCAGACTGCAAAGGAACAGCTTCCCAGGGCAGCAAGAGCTTCTCAGACAATTTTGAAATTGGCTCTTCCCTTTGGAAACTTTTACAAGTCTGTGCTTTCCCCATCCCACTGATCCTTAATGGCTTTCAAACTCAGGAAGCTGAGGAAAATTAACCATTGTTTGTAATTAATTTTTCTTAGTATATAATCAAACATTACATTTGGCTTTGCAAGAGGGGGAAAAAAATACTATCCTGACTCAGCTCTCACGGTTATGGTCCTTTCTTCATCTCCACCCTCTCAAGGGAATATTTGGCTCAGGATAGCGCAATAGAGCAAGGAAGACCAGAAGACAAGCATAGTGGGATTGCCCTGCTGTTCTGCCTCACCTTCTTCAGCACCTTCCCACCAAATTCCCGCACTGGGTCAGCAAGACCAACACCCACTGAAGACAAACTGTTTGTTTTCATACAAGAAAAGAAGTAGAGGGAAAGATGGTTTGAACTGCCAGTTAGAAGCAGTCCATTATTAGCTTGGCTCAACTCTGCCACAAAATGAGAAGGTGCGAGATAAAAGGAGACACCTAAAAGTGGACCAGGTGGGTAGTGAGACATTCCTGGATAAGCTAACAGAAAGAAAACGCATACCACTCTTTTCTGGTCTGAGGTCCTTCCTGCCAAGGCAGGCTGGTGAAAGCTCAGCTATGACTCCAAAAGGAAAGTTTATCAATTTACACAAGCAGACTTCAACTAAGGAAGTATTACTGCCTTATTTGCCTGGACACGCTTTAAGTTTGTCCAGGTTGGCCTCTCCTCTTTCTCATTTCTGCCCTGTAAAGAAGACTTTTAAGTGTGGCTCACAAATAGTTAACCATCATGCCTTGTAAAGAATATCTGTGAGCGTGGCTCACACTAGAACATTCCTTGTCAGTTTGCACTGCCATTGGCACTCGCAGCCTGCAAGACACACCACAACAGCCTCTAAGGAACAAATAAAAGGCTGACACTTTCACAGCCTGCAAAGGGTCAGGTTACAGAGCTGGAGAGTGGAAGAATGCACATCTGTAGCTGACTGAACGCTTAGATCACAAACCACTGTGGCACTTAGACCAAACCCTCTGCGTGTCAAAGCCACACGTACCTCTGCATTTCCTGGAGAATATCTGGTAGGAGCTGGGAATCATTTGTGATCTTGAACCTCTTCCCAAATGGAATATCCGAAATCACAGCGTCCAAGCTTTCTGAAGGCAACGGCAGTGCTGCAGAATAAAGGCAGGTCTTTACCTCTGAATGTCTGAAAAATGCACAGCAGCTACGATCCCATTCCCCTTACAAAGTTGTCTGCCAGCTCTTTTGTGGGTTGTGCACCCAGATCCACAGCTCCTTCTGCACTTGCCCTCACAAACAGCACTACCAGTCTACAGACCGGGAAGAGAGAAACGCACAACAGGGTGCTTTAGTCTGCACATTCCCTGTTACTGGTGATATGTTTGTCCCCACAGCAAGACTCTTTGAGCAGGCCACTGCATGGTTCCAAACTAACTGCTGCTTCTCAATACGCAGTACACCTTAAACACGAAAATTTAGCAAAATACAAAAGAAGCTCATGAGCACTTCACTTAGCACAGATGTTCAAGTGGTAAGGAACTATATTCAATTACTCTCCATTACCCTTTTCTCCCCTCAAAGAATCTGGTTACAGCCAGAATCATTTGGGACTCTGTGAGAACTAGTGTCTTTGAAGAGTCTTCCCAGAGTTTCGGCCGCCCAGGAACAGGTTGGGACGCTCTCCTAACCACGACGCAGCATACAACCTGTGGTGATAAAGACTGACCTCATACCAGGCTGTGCTGGACAGAGCACAGCCAGCACATGAAAGGACAAAACTGTGGCTCCTCCATCCGTCAGAGTGCTCAAAACTGACTGGACAAGGCCCTGAGCAATCCGACACAGCTTTGGAATTAGCCCCACTCTCAGCAGACAACAGGACCAAAGACCCCCAGTAGTCCCTTCTCGCCTAAACCCTGCTGTGATCCTACACCAACTTTTTCAGAGCTAGCTGGGGATGTTTCCTGGACTATCCTTGTATCAACGCTTGCCCCACAACAATTTTATAACAATTTTATCTGCAAACAGAAGGACAAGTCACCTATGGTCCTTCTCAAGATGTGCAGAAATAACAGCTTCTGAACAGAGATGAAGACACCAATTACTTGTCCAGTATTAGAAAACCTGACACCTAATTACCTTTCACTATCCTAGAAGCCAAACTCAAATACAGCTTTTAACATAAAAACCTCTATTCTTAAAAAAAATAACATTTCTTACAATAAGAAACAAATATTGCAAGTAAAAAAATGTCTATACTTGATCATCCATGCCCAGGGATTGCCTGTCACAAATTTCATATAGGGATAATTTAGCCTCAGGCTTTGATGTTCAGAATACAGTCACAGGATTACTACCCTCTCTACAGACTAGCTTGTGGCTTAAGAGCAAACAGACTCCCTCTTATAGGAGAAACGCATTGTCATTCAAAATACTTCTACTGCAAAATATCAACAACTCAGCTGAGCTTAATGAGTCCACATCATTTACTCACCTGGTAAATTTAATTTACGGGCTGCATTTTATCTGGCTTTGTCCTGGCTGTATTCCAATATGATACAAAGAACTCTCACATGGTACTTCCACTTCGTGGTATACACACTTTCACCATTAAGACAGACAAGTACTGTCCATGCCTGACAATTGTAATTTTCGTTGTCTTCTGCTGACTTCATTCTTACCAAAGTTCCTGGGAGCAGGTGGCAGGGTAGGGAGAACAAATAATTATCCCTTCACTAATAACACAGAGTCACTACTCAGCTATTTGTTGGGAGTTAGCTCTATGACATATCACCTCAAGAAGATCTACATTACCTGTATAATCCCAGAACCCCAAAAAGATTTCTCTTGGAAAGCCTACAGACATACCTTTCACTGAAGCTTTAAGCAACTCGATCTCATCCATTAAGCCTGCACTTCTAATATTCCCATCTGCTCCCTCTAACTGTGAATCACTTATATCAGCACCCCAGTAACAGGCTTCCTGTCCAGAGAGAAAGAGAAAACGGGTTTTGTTAACACCCAGGTTATTCATTTTATAAACTCTTCTCAGAATTGCCTTGTTGCACAGCTCTTGCAAGACAACCCCCTTGCTGATGTGAAGTAAGGGAACACGCAGGTACCCCTGAAATGCTAGGCAGTGGAAGGAGTTCAGGAAAATTTATTCCCAAGTCAAGAACACTAGACTTATAAAGGAAATTTCTAACAGTGCTGCAAACAGCACTGGGCCTGAGAAAGACATGCTTTCTGTTCTCTTCAAGGTTTTTATCTTCACTGGCCTCCTCCCAGCCCCCCCCAACCCAGAGACCTATAACAACTGTGAGAGTTTATCACTCTTCATACCAGACAGAGAGACTGTAACTCTCCTCTGGAATGCAAGAGTTAAACACATCCAGCTACCTTTGAGAAAGGTGCTTTTTCTGAGGTGGCAAAGTGTTCCTAAGCAAAACAAGCTCTGATTTCCTCATTATAAATTGTCTGAAAAGGGTATCTACATTCACAGTGGGGTATCTACTACCGTTACACAGAGCAACTCCTAGCTCAGGAGGAATGGGATAAGTATGTGCCGTGTTCACTCCTTTGATGTGCTGGTCCGTTCAGGACACTTGGAACTTAACAGAAATATCGAGGGTATGTTCTCACAGCAAGAGTCCAGCTGGCTACAGCCAGCCATGCTGCCTCTAATGCTGACAACTGACTCTATGCTCACATTGACTCCTCCAGTCCCAAGAGAAGGCAAGGCAGCATTAGAAGTCCATGATTGCCTAACATAAACCCTGCGGTGTGAACCCAGGGCTGTACCAGCCTGTAGGACTTGGTTTCACATTCCTGTAGAGGAATGTTTGCACTAACACCCTTTTAGCAGCTGCCTAGAAACAGCAGTTTGGTTTCACCTTTCCAGCAATGGACTTTGGCATAATTATTACAGAGAAAATTCTGTCCCACAACTGCCAACCCTCCTTCGAAGGCCCAGCCAACTGCAGCTGGGATACTTACAGGCCACTCCTTGGCAGCCTCCAGCAGTATTGTTCCTAGCCCACACACAGGATCCAGCACGAAGGCACCAGCCTACAAAAACAAAGAAGTTAGTGCATCTCAAGCAAGACAGACTCCTCTCTCAAGACAAAGACTACACAGGGATGTACATATTCCCCCTGAATCCAGCACATGTAACAATAAATGCTGGTTTACCAGGCCAAACTTGCTTGTAAGAGAATACAGTAAAAAGCATCAATAGCTTCGCTACAGATGGTGCATCCAGGCAATCAGCCCTGAGGTGACATTCAAGGGGAAACATTACAAGTGGACTGCAGACACATATTGGTACCACATTCATCTGTGCAAAGAGATCACATTTGCTCCTGTTTTCCCTTGGGAAACAACCCCAAACAAGGTTTGAAGTCTGACAGTGAAAAAAATCTTGCCATTTAGACATGTATCTATACAAGGAATAACACCTCTGCTGAGAAGGACCTGGAACCACAGCAGACACCTGGCTGAACAGCAGATGACAGCACACTGACCACAGATAAAGCAAACCCTGTCCACATGCATCAGAAGATGGGGCATTAAAATCATCACACTCCTACAAAGCCTCCAGCTCCAGCCCTGATGAGCAGCACCCCCCTTCCTCTTCATTCAGGACTCCCTATCTTTGCCAGGAACATTCACTGACACTGATTTCAGCCAGAGATGCCATGGCCCATGCGACTGTTGACCTCAGTCCTGCTGTTCTGATACACTCTCAGTTTGCCAATGAAAGCCTGCAGACAGAACAAAAAATAAAAATCTATGTAAGGGAAATGTAGAACCACCCAGAAAAGCCCACGTAATATCAAAGAACAAATGAACTGAACAGATCGGCAGAAAAACTGAAAGCAGAGTCTGCTTTTAACTGCAACTCACTGCAGAGTCTGGCCTGTGTCCTCAGACAGGCTCCAGGCAGATCACAATCCAGTGAATATCAAACCAGAAGATACAGTAGACAGCAAGACTATTTACAAATCCTGCCCGTTCTGATGCTGCCAAGACAAATCTGGTGAGGAGAATGCCTACCTGAAAAGAGGAATTCCCACCACAGAGTGAATGTCATTAAGATGTACAAAGATCTAAAAGAGGGGGAAAAAACCCCAAACCATTTGATATTCTCAACCCAACATAACAATAGCTTTAACATATTTCAACCAGACACAGATGTTTCTATGAACTTCCAATCCTAGTTTTTAAGAACAAAAATGCACACTTTAGGCAATTATGATTAACTGGAAGAAATCCCAGTAGATAATCTGAATGCCACCTTAAAGAGAATTTAAAGAGGCTTTAATGCCTAAGCAAGCTGGAAGAGGATTTTGTCAGGCAGGAATTGATCAGCAAGCACTTGAATTTATAAGGGAACCGATTTTTTTGGTTGGATGGAAATTTACTCTTACTGGGAGAACACTATTCACTGTATACTAGCACTCCAATATTCACAGACCTCCCTGTATCTGGTCTTAATTAGATGCTTTTGGTCTGTGTTTGGCCCAGCCACCTGTGAGAAATTATTCTTTTCCTGCCAAGTTATGGGAAAACAGGCACTGATATGCAAGAACTTTGTCCTTGAGGGAAGCATTTTGTATCAACTAAAATTAATTGGGCCCTCACTACTGGCTGATGGCCCTTTAAGGGCACTTGAAGGAGAAAGTGAAGAGAAGAGTGATGAAGTAACCCCCCAGACACATTTGAAAAAGACCCCCTTGAATATACCACGCAGGCGCAAGGAAATTCCAATGCACACACCCATGAGCAGAAGTAGTGCCACTGACATAACAAGGGGAGGGACCAGGGACTCTAGCTGGGCAGTGCTGGCCACACCTGTCCAGGTAAGATGTCACTCAGCAAATCAGATAAAGAGCAGATGGCTCATTTCACAGGAAAAGACAAAGCTGCCTCTGGCGAGGACGCTCACCACCCTGTGAGCCTGCCAACACTTGAGCATGCAGCCTCTGCTCTGGGAAGTCCTGGCATTCTGGGGTCAAAATGACAACCTTGTAAGTAACAACTGGGCAATTTGGGTGTTTATACACAGGGCTTATTTCCCTCCTTCTCTCTCTCTTACTCTCTCTCAGGTTCCCGTTTATTTGGCCACCTTTTGTAATAAAAATACTATTTGTGTTAAGCTTTCAATGATGTCTTAGTTTCAGTTTCAACATTCCTTTGAACCCTCCCTGAAACATCCCCTCATTTAAATAAAAGTAAATTTAAAAAAAAAGAAGACAAAGAAAAAAAAAGAAGAAAAGAAAAACCAACACCCAGACTAGTGCCACTGAGGGGCATTTCAGATGGAAGGTAAATATGAGAAATCCTTCCAAAACCGTAGGCAGCTCAAAGAACTTTATCTGCTGTCCCACAGGAAGCATCCCAAAAGCAGACTGAGCTCCCCAGCAAATGTTGCATGGCTACAATCCCTGCCCTCAGGAAGTCCAAAGGGAAACATGACACTGTTGAAAAATCCCAGTCCTCAGCAGCACCTGAATGAACACAATCTGGGCAATACTCAGAGCAAAAGCTGGGCAAGTTTCAGAGCAAAAATCTGGGCAAGAACAGGAGACCCATCTGAGCCTCAACAAAGCTGTACATAATGCTCAGCCTGGGAAAATCAGCCCCAGTAGATGAACTCAAAGAGTTTTTAGAGAAGGTCTCAGATCTCCTGCGTTGGTGCTCTGAGCAGCCTCCACAGGTTAGACAAAGGGATGGAGAAACAGCTTCACAAGAGCAATGAGTCCTTTCCAAGGTCTCCAGGAGCCCGCACCATCGAGGCTGTGCTAAGCAAGCTCCTTACCAAGGACAGGGTCCAGGGGGAGGCTCTTGCATAAACTGCATTCTGAAGTCTAGCTCCCCTAACCCTAACCCTAACCCGCTCCTGGCACCACATGCCAGAGGCATTGCGATGCCACTCAGGACCTTCTCACCCTCAGACTCACCCCCCAACGCTCTTCACTCACCCCCAAAGGCAGAAGAGGAGAGGGACTGGGCATCACAAGACAGAGAGGGCAGAAAGGATATCTGGGGGTGCACCAAGGGGGGGACCCAAGGGACAGGATGGTTTCTTGCCTTCCTAATCCCGAGGCAGAGGATGATCTGTACATTGCTCTCCCCCTTATTTCTTCCACATAGCAGACCCAGGTCCTGCTCTTCCCTCCCTCCCTCCCTCAGAGGCTGCATTTTGCCAGTGGGATTTTCCCACTTTTCAGCAGACCGGGGATCATTTTCCAAGGTCCCCAGAAAATTTCTGCAGTTGCCCCATTACTGATTAGAGAGCACAGGGCAAGGGAAGAACCAATTTCTCAGCACTTACCACCTGGAATTTTCTTCCTCCACAAATTACTCCTTGTGCTCCTGTCTCTGTAGATTCCTGCAGGAGTCCATGTGCCAACCCTGCCACACACACACACACACAAGAAACCAACAGGCACCGAGGCCTCGCCTGCAGAAATCCCGATCCAAACCCCTGCCTGTCCTGCCCAGAGCTGAGGAAATCTGACAAAATGTTAGCAGATCTTCTTTACTGAGAGCACTCGTTCGGGCTTTGCAAAAGTTGGTGGGGAACAGACTCAAATTCTAATCCTAAAGCTAACTTTCTAACAGGTTTTGTGAGAGAGACAGCAAACAATAACTCATAGAATAGAAATAAGAGACTGCACAAGGAATAACAGAAGGTTTGCCACGCAGAATTGAAGGTCCTGTTTTCCCTCATCACTCCGGGACTGTAGGACCCAAGCTTTGCAATCAAGAGACACCGGAGTTGTTATTAATACTTAAACCTCTTCAATGTGGTTATTTCCCAGAGAACTGGGCCAGCACTCAGCTACTCCCACACGCCTGCAGTGCTTTGGGGAGAGGAAAGACAACATCCCACTTCTGCTTGGAAAAATTCCAGATAAGGGAAAGTCATTACCCTTCTCTCTCTCTGACCCATAACCAAAGCAATCGTGTAGGGCAACACAGATGATTCGTGGCAGGCATGGTTCAACCGGGGAGAAGAGAAAAGAAAAGAAACCAACTAAACAAACAAAACCACCTCAAATGTCAAGGTTAAAACAAGCTGCTTTCTTAACAGGAGCACATAAAACTCATTGAAGCCAGAGAGAAAATTACAAACCAGAAAAAAAAAGCCTAAAGAAACGGTCTGCCTGGATACACTCTCTGGCTGAGCGTGCCAAAGAAAAATCCCCGCAGATCCTAAGCAATTACCTATAATTTCTCCCATGTAAAAAATTAATGACTTGGGTTTCTGTTCAGGTGCTGGACAGGCCCACTGAAGGTTCAGGGGTCTGGTGGGGTTGTGTAGGGCTGATCGTGCCAGGCCCAGACCAAACCCAACCACCCCAGCAATGCTCCACGCCAAATTTGAGGTGAATATTAATACACTCTAGAAATAGTCCCCTTCCCTGCTACTTGGCCCCTCTTTACACATCCATGGAGCAGATTTACTCCATCCTTTGTTTCCAGCAACAGCTCTCCAGCCCAAATCCCCATTCTCACAGGCACAAACTAAGCACACCCAAGGCCCTTGTTCCACCAGCACCTGGAATTCCGAGCTCCCTGTTCCCCGAGTTGCTCATCCAAACACTTACAGCAACCTCAGCTCAGAGACTCCCTGTCCTCAGAGGGAAACACAACCTGATGGGACAC
>JAWWEU010000072.1:4230185-4261664 GCA_035583155.1 Acropternis orthonyx | reverse complement strand
CTCCCCCCCCCCACCCCCCCCAAAAAAAGAAAACACCTTCCCCAATCCTCTCCCCAGCCATCACGTTGGAATGCAAAGCTGTTAGCTATCCCTTTGTTTAGGCTTTAGACAGCTGGCTCCAGGAGCAGGCAGTGAGAGACATGGGATTTAACAAACCATCTTGTTCTGGCTTCCAAACCCCAACCCGCGGTGTTGGCAAGGGATAAAAAACCAAATTCCATGAAAGATTTTGAGACTTTAACACTTTACCGGGATTTCTTTCTTTGGGTCCTGCTTTTGAGGCACAAGCTCAATCTACCACATATCATCGCTAATTTGCGCCAATAGGTCTATTTGATGAAGATGCAAAGCTAGTGTCAAAAATTTCTTTAACAGGGCAAAGTGGAAAATTATAGCAGTAATATTACTATGGCCTGTGTCAGAATACGATGTACAGCACTTGTAACCCAAACCCTAAAAGAAATAAAGTACAGAGGGCCTGGGGCTACGGATGATTAGAATGACAACTTCATACCAAGCAACAGAAAAGGCTTCCTACGTGAGACATCGAGTAAATGTGGAGCAAACTAAATTAAGCAACTACCTCATTTAATTTTGTAGGACTCTTTCCTGAAGCTCCGCAGGACAGAACAACGTTTCTGTTTCACAACGAAAAGCTGTACCTCTGGTCTTACGCTTGGCTGATCATGCTACACAAATTCTTTGTAACTGTGAAATACAGAAACACAAAAGACACAAATTACTTGCACAACAGCGTAACTTATTTTTGCCCTTCTAGCAGGTGTCATTTGGGATGAGAATATTTGACAGCAACAGGGGAGAAATTCAAGAATTTTCCTGACACATAACTGCAATCAGCAAAGCAATTTGCTGTCAGTCTCTCAACTACGCTTCAGCTGGAAGCTACATTTCTTGACAAGTAAGATTACTGAGACATAAAAAACCAAAACCGTGCAAATGAAAATGTGATATCCAACACTAAGAATACTAAAAAAACCTCCTCTAAACCCCTCAATATTAGCAGATTTTCTGTGTTTTGTTATAGCTACATCAACTGTCTTACAAAGCAGTAACTCAATTTCACCATTAACTTTAGCAGTCTTCAGAGGAAACATCTCTGGACATGGGAATTGACTTTCAGTCCTGTATTTTACTTAAAATCACTATTTTGTAACATTCATGTTTTAGGTATCTAACATGGCAACACAGCTTCACTAAAAGAAAAAAAATAAAAAATTAAAAGGCGTCAAACATCATCTCTCAGACCTTCACTGAAAACAGCACTATATCCAGTGACTATGTCCTTGGGATGCATTAAGAATTAAGCAACCCAGTTGCTTCATTCATCTCTCACAAGAAACTTGCACTGGCGCTAGTTAGAAGAGCCCCATTATTGCTGCCTCTGCATATGTGATAGAACTAATGGCACGAGCAAGTTATCCATTACCTTTCTTGTGACATCATCTGCTCCAATGTCCTCTTTGAAAGCTGATCTTGGGTGGGAGAGCAAATAATTATACAAGTATTGTTTAAAGCCAAAAATCTGTGCACTAGTACATTTCCAGATACCAGCGTTAACAGGAGGCTTCTACCAATCTGATCCATACCCTTATTCCTCTTGAGTTTCCATAGTTTAGTCCACACCACAGGCTCTTAAGACTTCCAGTTCTAATATCCCCAGAGCAGAGACTCTGCCATGGAAAGCACATGGATAAGTAATGCTTCCAACAGGCTACACACAACAAACTTAGGAAAAAAAAAAAAAAGAACAATGCAAGAACAGCCCAAACAAACACAAACATGCTGCTAATGGCTATGGCCATACTAAGTACAAAGAGGAACACAATGCATTAGTCCATCCCAGTTTGACAAGCTTGTCCAGAGTAGCATCTTAAAGCAATCTGCAGGCATTCTCTATAAAAATCCTTCACTGTCAGCTCATCAGCCATGGGAAAGCCTCCCCCACCTCCCAAAATATCTTTTGCACTGACCAAAAAAACCTGTTACGTCCACCCTCTTTTCCTAAGATTTTTTTTTCCATGTGTTTCTTTGCAGGTACAATACATTTCTAATTTCTAATCTTTCATCCACGTGGCAAGTTTTTCCAGCATCCACACTGTGCCATCGGAGTAACATCACAAAGTAAGCAAAAGCATTACTTTCAATAGAAATAAGACTCTTCACCCTAAAATGCTAAATTAAAACATACCCACCAGACAGCTGAAAATGCTGCAAAGAATTAATACACAAAATAGTTTATTTTCCCCTCCAAGAGATCTTTCAAATTTACCAGAAACAAGCTTTAAAATAAAATACAAGACTGCAAAGTAAAGCATATATCCACCTCTCAAAAAGAGATGGAGACTTCTTCAGACAAGATGTGCTTCCTGATAAACACTGCTGAAGGTGAAAATCCATTTATGTTTACTGTTACCAAATTTGGGTCTGCAGTTCAGCAAATATTTTCTCTCCCATTGAAACTCCTCCTAATAACGAGAAGCTTTGCCTAAACAAGGATTTGAGGACTCTACCTCATTACAATATAGCATATGCTGTTTCACTGTACACAATACAGGGAAACCAGCTGAAACACTGGTAGGCATCTTCCACCTCTCTTAAAAACTAGAGAGAAAAGCAGTGCCTTAGGACATCTAAAGAACATGAGACAAGCTAAGAGATGGCAAGGGGTTCATTTGCATCAGCAGGGTTCCACCGGTCATGCCAAGCTGCTTCTGAAGTGTCTCAGGATTCAAGTTCCTTCAGCACAGTGCCAGAAAGCTACTGATTCCCAGAAGCAGAGATCTTCCTGTATTTGTAAATGAAAGCATCCATCTTCCCCAGACTAACCCCATAGACACCATGTGGCACCAGAGACCCAAAACATGCCTGTCTGCTGCTGAGAAAGGATTCTCCAACACCATCCACCAAGGAGAAAGAATTCCCATCATCACTAGGAGCTTTTGCAGTGGCCGTTTCACTGGTGCCATCAGCAATGGTCTCAGGAGAGTCACTTCCAGCACACTTGTTTAAGTCATCCATGTGTTTACGGAGATCTTGGCTCAGCAGCAATATAATAGTCCCTCCAACACGAAGCACTCTGGCAATTGCAGGAAAAATACAGGTTAGGTGTTCATCTTGGATGGCATTCCTTTGCCTGTGCAGAACTCCACACTGCTGACACTTCAGATGCCACTTGCATTCAATAAAACACCCAGTGTCATGACTCAATCCAGTAAACTACACCTCCAAACAGCATTTAAACTCCCCATCTTTGTGTCTCTTCCTACATGGGAGAAAAGTGGGCCCCCTCCTGACTCCAAAATATTTCTGACCTCTTACCAGTTCTTTCTGTTGGGTTAGCAGAGAAGATGGACTCATTTTTTAACCCTTTTTAGTATTTGTCCAAGGATACCTTCAAGCCCTGGGTTTTTGGTGCCTCCACCAGACTGCAAAGGAACAGCTTCCCAGGGCAGCAAGAGCTTCTCAGATTGGTAAGAGAATTTGGAAATTGGCCCTTCCCTTTGGAAACTTTAAAAAGTCTATCCTTTCCCCATCGCACTGATCCTTAATGGCTTTTAAACTCAGGAAGCTGAGGAAAATTAACCATTGTTTGTAATTAATTTTTCTTAGCGTATGATCAAACATTACATTTGGCTTTGCAAGAAGGAAAAAAATACTATCCTGATTGAGCAAGTGGATTGAACAGTTTTACTGGTGGGGCTCTCATGGTGATCGTCCCTTCCTCATCTCCACCTTCTCAAGGGAATATTTTGCTTAGGATAGCCCAATAGAGCAAGTAAGACCAGAAGACAAGCATAGTAGGAATGCCCTGCTGTTCTGTGGAGCTACCTCACCTTCTTCAGCACCTTTCCAACACATTCCTGCACTTGGTCAGCGAGGCCAACACCCACTGAAGACAAACCCTAAAGAAAGGGCTTGTTTTCATACAAGAAAAGAAGTAGACCGGAAGATGGTTTGAGTTGTCTGTTAGAAGCAACCCACTATTAGCTTGGTTCAACTCTGCCACAAAATGAGAGGGTGAGAGACAAAAGGAGACACCTAAAAGTGGACCAGGTGGATAGTGAGACATTCCTGGATAATGTAACAGAAAAAAAACAAATACCACTGTTTTCTGGTCTGAGGTCCTTCCTGCCAAGGCAGGCTGGTGAAAGCTTGGCCGTGACTCCAAAAGGAAAGCCTATGAATTTACACAAGCAGACCTCAACCGAGAAAGGATCTGCCTTCTTTGCCTGAACACGCTTTAAATTTGTCCAGGTTGGCCCCTCGTCTTTCTCCTTTATGCCCTGTAAAGAAGACTTTCAAGTGTGGCTCACAAATATTTAACCATCATGCCTTGTAAAGAATATCTGTGAGCATGGCTCACACAAGTTCATTCCTTGTCAGTTTGCACTGCTATTGGCACTCACAGCTTGCAAGACACGCCACAAGAGCCTCTAAGGGACAAATGAAGGGCTAAGACTTTCACAGCCTGCCAAGGGTCAGGCTTACAGAGCTGGAGGGTGTTTGGAATAAAACAAATCTAAAGCTGACTGAACGCTTAGATCACAAACCATCGTGGCATTTATACCAACCCCTAAGCATTTCAAAGCCACACATACCTCTCCATTTCCTGGAGAATATCTGGTAGGAGCTGGGAATCATTTGTGATCTTGAACTTCTTCCCAAATGGAATATCCGAAATCACAGTGTCAAAGCTTTCTGAAGGCAACGGTAGTGCTGCAGAGTAAAGGCAGGTCTTTAACTCTGAATGTCTGAAAAATGCACAGCAGCTATGACCCCAGCCCCCCTACAACACTGTCTGCCAGTTCTTTTGTGGGTTATGCACCCAGATTCACAGCTCCCTCTGCACTTGCCCTCACAAACAGCAGTACCAGTCTGCAGACTGGGAAGAGACAAGCACACGACAGCATGCTTTAGTTTGCACGTTTTCTGTTACTGGTGATATGTTTGTCCCCACAGCAAGACTCTTTGAGTAGGGCACTGCATGCTTCTAAACTAACTGCTACTTCTCAACGCACAGTACATCTTAAATACGAAAATAATTCAGCAAAATACAAAAGAAGCTCATGAGGACTTCACTTAGCACAGATGTTTAAATGGTAAGGAACCACATTCAGTTCTTCTCCATCCCCCTTTTCTCCCCTCAAAGAATCTGGTTACAGCCAGAATCACTTGGGATTCTTCAGAACTAGTGTCTTTGAAGTGTCTTCCTAGAGTTTCTGCATCCTAGGAACAGTCAGTTCTCCCAACCACAATGCAGCACTACAACCTGTGGTGATAAAGATCGGCCTCCTACCAAGTTGTGCTGGACAGACTGTACGTAGCCAGCACATGAAAGGACAAAACTATGGGTCCTCCATTCATCAAAACTGACTGGACAAGGCCCGGCGCAATCTGACACAGCTTTGGAGTTAGCCCCACTCTCAGCAGACAACATGATCAAAGACCCCCCAACAGTCCCTTCTCATCTAAACCCTGCTGTTGTTCTATGCCAACTTTTTTAGAACTAGCTGGAGATGTCTCCTGGACCATCCTTGTATCAACACTTGCAGCACAACAATTTTATAAGAATTTTATCTGCGAACAGAAGGACAAGTCACCTACAGTCCTTCTCAAGACGTGCAGAAGTAACAGCTTCTGAACAAAAATGAAGACACCAATTACTTGTTCTGTGTTAGAAAACCTGACACCTAAGTACCTTCCACTGTCCTAGAAGCCAAACTCAAATACAGTCTTTAAGATATAAACCTATATTCTTATAAAAAAATAATTATGGTAAGAAATAAATATTGCAAGTAAAAAAGTATGCATACTTGATCACCCATGCACCAGGATTGCCTGTCACGAAGTTCATAGATAATTTAGCCTCAGGCTTTGATGTTCAGAGAATACAGTCATAGGATTATTACCTTCTCTACAGACTAGCTTGTGGTTTAAGAGCAAACAGACTCCCTCTTCTAGGAGAAAGGCATCATCATTTAAAATAATTCTACTGCAAAACATCAACAACTCACCTGATCTTAACAAGTCCACACCATTTACTCACCTGATAAATTTAAATTATGGGCTGCATTTTATCTGGACTTGTCCTGGCTGTGTTCCAATATGACAGAAAGAACTCTCAGGTGGTACTTACACTTTGCGGTATTCACACTTTTACCTTTAAGACAGACAAGTACTGTCCATGCCTGACAATTATCATTTTAATTGTCTTCTGCTGACTTCATTCTTACCAAAGTTCCTGAGAGCAGGTGGCAGGGTAGGGAGAACAAATAATTAGCCCTTCATTAACACTAGAGTCATGACTGAGCTATTTGATGAGAGTTAGCTCTATGACATATCACCTCAAGAGGATCTACATTACCTATATAATCCCAAAACTAGAAAAAAATTTCTCTTAGAAAGCCTACAGACATACCTTTCACCGAAGCTTTAAGCAACTCAATCTTATTCATTAAGCCTGCAGTTCTAATATTTACATTTGCACCCTCTAACTGTGAATCACTTATATCAGCACCCCAGTAACAGGCTTCCTGTTCAGAGAAAAAGAGAAAAGTACTTTTGTTAACACCCAGGTTATTTATTTTCTAAACTCTTCTCAGAATTACCTTGTTGCACAGCTCTTGCAAGACAACACTCTTGCTGGTGTGAAGTAAGATAACACACAGGTACCCCTGAAACGTTAGGCAGTGGAAGGAGTTCAAGAAAACTTATTCCAAAGTCAAAAACACCAGACTTGCAAGGGAAATTTCTAACAGTGCTGCAAACAGCACTGGGCCTGAGAAAGACACACTTTCTGTTCTCTTCAAGGGTTTTATCTTCCCTGGCCTCCCCCCAGGCCCTCCCCAACACAGAGACCTACAAAACCTGTGAGAGTTTCTCTCTCTTCATACCAGAGAGAGACTGTAATCCTCCTTTAAGTTAAAAACATCCAACTATATTTGAGAAAGGTGCTTTTTCTTAGGCAGGAAAGTGTTCCTAAGTGAAACAACCTCTAATTTCCTCATTATAAATTGTCCATAAAGGGTATCTACATTCACACTTGGGTATCTACTACCATTACATAGAGCAGCTGCCAACTCAGGAGGAATGGGGTAAGTATGTGCTTTGTTCACTCCTTTGATGTTCTGGTCTGCTCAAGACACTTGTAATTTACAGAAATATCGAGGGTATGTTCTAACAGCATGAGACCAGCTGGCTCCAGCCAGCCATGCTGCCTCTAATGCTGACAACTGACTGTATGGCAACCTTGACTCCTCCCGTCCCAAGAGAAGGCCAGGCAGCATTAGAAGTCCATGGTTGCCTCACACAAACTCTGCAGTGTGAAAACAGGGCTGCACCAGCCTGCAGGACTTGGTTTCACATTCTGGTAGAGGAATGTTTGTACTAACACCCTTTTAGCAGCTGCCTAGAAACATCAGTTTGGTTTCACCTTTCCAGCAATGGACTTTGGCATAACTATTACAGAGAAAATTCTGTACCACAACTACCAGCCATCCTGCAAAGACTCAGCCAGCTGCAGCTGGGATACTTACAGGCCATTCTTTGGCAGCCTCCAGCAGTATTGTTCCTAGTCCACACATGGGATCCAGCACAAAGGCACCAGCCTACAAAAACAGAGGGGTTATTGCATCCCAAGGAAGACAGACTCCTCTCTCAGGACAAAGACTACTCAGGGATGTACATATTTCCCCTGAATCCCGCACAGGTAACAATAACTGCTGATTTACCAGGTCAAACTTGTAAGAGAATATAGTAAAAAGCATTAATAGCTTCACTACAGCGGGTGCATCAAAGCATTCAGCCCTGAGGTGACATTCAAGGGGAAACATTACAAGTGGACTGCAGACACATATTGCTACCACATTAATCTGTGGAAAGAGATCACATTTGCTCGTTTTCCCTTGGTAAGCAACCCCAAAGTCTGACAGTGAAAAAATTTAGACATTTAGACATGTATCTGTACAAGGAATAGCAGTTCTCCTGAGAATGACCTGGAATTACAGCAGACACCTGGCTGAACAGCAGGTGACAGCACACTGACCACAGATAAGGCAAACCCTGTCCACATGCATCAGAAGATGGGGCATTAAAATCACCACACTCCTACAAAGCCTCCAGCTCCAGCCCTGATGAGCAGCACCCCCCTTCCTCTTCATTCAGGACTTCATATCTTTGCCAGGAATATTCACTGACACTGATTTCAGCCAGAGATGCCATTGCCCATGCGACTGTCGACCGCAGTCCTGGTGTTTTGATATACTCCCTGTTTGCCAATGGAAGCCTGCAGACAGAAAAACAAACAAAACAAAAACCAAACTATGTAAGATAACTGTAGAACCACCCAGAAAAATCCATGAACTGAACAGATATGCAGAAAAAGCAGAGTCTGCTTTTAACCATAATTCACTGCAGAGTCTGGCCCGTGTCCTCAGATAGGCTCCAGGCAGATCACAATCCAGTGAATATGAAACCAGAAGATAAATACTCACAGCAGACAGCAAGATTATTTACAAATCCTGCCTGTTCTGATACTGCCGAGACAAATCTGGTGAGAAGAATGCCTACCTGAAAAGAGGAATTCCCACCACAGAGTGAAAGTCATTAAGATGTACAAAGATCTAAAAGAGGAAAAAAAAAAACCAAACCCATTTGAAATTCTCAATCCGACATGACAATAGCTTTAACTTATTTAAAGCAGACACAGGTGTTTCTATGAACTTCCAATCCTAGTTTTTAAGAATAAAAATGCACACTTTAGGCAATTATGATTAATTGGAAGAAATCCCAGTAGATAATCTGAATACCAATTTAAAGAGGATTCAATGCTTAAGCAAGTTGGAGGGGGATTTTGTCAGCCAGAAATCAATCAGCAACCATTTGAATTTATAAGGGAATCGATTTTTTGTAACACAGCATGGAAATTCGTGGTAATAAATCCATTTACTCCCAGTGGGAGAATACTATTCACTGTATACTAGCACTCAAATATTCACATACTCCCCTTATTTAAATAAAAATGAACTAAAAAAAAAGAAAAACCAACACCCAGACTAGTGCCACTAAGGGACATTTCAGACGGAGGGTAAACATGAGTAATCCTTCCAAAGAAATTTTTCTGCTGTCTCACAGGGAGTGTCCCAAAAGAAGACTGAGCTCCCCAGCAGGTCTTGCATGGTTACAGTCCCTGCTCCCAGAAAGTCCAAAGAGAAATATGACACTGTTGAAAAATCCCAGTCCTCAGCACCTGAATGAACACAATCTAGGCAAGACTCGGAGCAAAAGCCGGACAAAAATCTGGGCAAGAACAGGAGCCCCATCTGAGCCTCAGCAAAGCTGTACATAATGCTCAGCCTGGGAAAACCAGCCCCAGTAGACGAACTCAAGAATTTTTATAGAAAGTCTCAGATGTCCCAGCACTGGTGCTGAGAGCAGCTTCCACAGCTTAGACACAGGGATGGAGAAACAGCTTGACAAGAGCAACAAGTCCTTTCCAAGGTCTCAAGGAGCCTGCACCATCAAGGGTGTGCTAAGCAAGCTGCGTATCAAGGACAGGGTCCAGGGGGAGGCTCTTCCACAAATGGTATTCTCAAGTCTAGCTCCATGAGAACATGCCCTTGCTGCTTGCTCTCTTCCCCTGCAGAGGCTAAACAAGGTGCCCCACCGCTCAGGTGTTCTCCATTTGCACAGAGTTGGCATCCAGCAGTCTGTAAGGGTGCCAGACCCTGAGACACCTCCTGTATGGATCCTTCTCCTCACGTGCAGACCCACGTGGCTGGGCTGAGTTTATTTTAGTGCTCTGGAAAGCACACACACATGGGCTACAGACACCCTTTGCTCAGCACCACCAGGTGATTTCCAGTTAAATTCAGTGGCAGAAAGACAGAGAGGGAGAGCCCACAGTCCCCCATGCAAAGGGAGCAGAGAACAAAAAAAGAGATGTCAGGGGCAATTCCAGAAGCATCAACAGGCCATCAGGCAGACAAGCACCACTACCTCTAGGTCAGGGTCCCGCAGATCAGCACGCCACCCACACTGCTTCATGAGTGCTATTCCAATGGCTCTTCCAATCTCCTGCAAGGGGGAGGAACAGTCACAGCCAATAAAAATAACAGAATTTCCAGCCTTGACTGCACAACTCTCAGAAATCCCAGGGAAAAGAAAGAGTCTCTATTTATCCCTAGGAGAACAATTCACACAAAGAACAGTAGAGGTACAAGAGGGCAAAGCAGGTGAGTGAGGGGCAAAGTAAACACCACAGGATAAACGACCATCACCCATCTGAAGTGAGGGAGGCTGAAGCTCACATTCTGCCCAACAACAAAAGTTGCTGCTGTTTTAGAATTCTAAATCACACGTACAAAGTATTTCCAGTGGCTCTAAACCAGATTACCCAAGAGAAAACATGTGAACACACAGCTGCCACTCACAATTTTAATGCTTTTATTACACCTAGAAAGCTCTGACTACCTTCAGAGTATGAGATTTCAGACAAACTTACGCAAACATTCTTGTTGGGAGGCCCATGTGTCCCACCTCCCCAAGGTACCAGCTTTAGTAGGGAAAAAATTGAAACTACTGTTACCTTCAAGTAAGGAAAATGTGCAGGTTCTGGCTTTCGCCCCTTTTTCTACACTGCCTGCCATAACTGAGATGAGTCTGGCTCCACAGTTCTTGCAACAGCCCTTTAAGCAGCCGTAAGCTAATCCGATCACTCCTCAGCCTCCAGAGGCCCAGCTACCTCAACCTCATACTTTTGCTTATCCTCAGTGAAAGGTATTGATTTGAGGAACACTCAGGATAACAGTGGCCAGAAATTAACAACCGCCTTTGTATTTCCACTTCTTTAAGGTAAATACAGGTTAAGGGCTTTTTGAGAAAATACAGAAAAAGCTTACATCAGTTTGCTATTCTAGAACATACAACATAACTGAACCAACACTGTTCACCTGTGCTAAATTCTTTTAAAACACAGGTATTTCAGCATACCTGTGAAGTCAGTATTTTGGCAATTGCTCCACTACAACGACAAGACACTCTGAAACTGAAGCTGAGCTGTTCATTTGCAGTTTGATTCTCTCCACTGTCTTTGGAAGGGTCTTCTGAGCAAGTCTTCCTCTCAATCTGGCACTCCTGATCACTCATTCTCTCTGGCACCACACAACTCTCTCCAGCTTCCACCTGACATTCCTCAGACACAACCTCTCTCTCTTGTTCCATCTTCTGCCTTTTACTTGCAATATTTGTCTCTTCTTCTGACTTTCTCTTCAGAGACAATGGGTTTTCTTGAGCAACATCACCTTTTTTCCCCTCACATCCATGAAGGTTTCTCCAAACAGAAATAATATCCAACCAATATTTTGGTTCCTCAATGACAAGGCTTTTAATCTCATGCAGTATTTTCCCTGGAAAAAAAAAAAGCAGTTTCATGATAAGTAGTTCAGTCTCAGAATTTTGATTTTCCTACAGACTGAGAACAGCTGTTAATAGAGACTGCGTTCAGATTTCATTAACAGGTGAATCCAGGAACCAGCAGCAGAATGAGAGGCACAGCTGAACTCTCAGCACCCAGGTACCCACCAGCAGACACACAAGCATCCCTCTAATTACAAGCTCTGCACGACCAAGGTTAAATCATGCAAGAGATGAATTCTGCACAGAAGTTCAGCAGCTCTAGAAAACCAGACCACCTCGGAGAGTCATTCCCTGGGAAAGAGGACCAGCCTACCACACCATGCTCCCCAGAAAGCACTTGGTCCAGGATTAAGAGATGTACAACACTTTCCAAGGTTGAAAGACAGATACAAACATGAATTACTTTGATTCAGCTCAGCCAAAAAGCCACAAGTTTATTCTTTCAGAAAGGAAGTATCTCCTTACTTCAATCCTACAACACACACCTATACTTACATATGTTGGCAGTCCTCCTGAACTAGCTAGAAGAGAGGCACGAGGCATACAGAAACCAATTCACCTAAACATCTCAAAGCTGGTGAAGTGGGAAAAAAAAAAAACAACCCTTCTTGCTAGTTCTCCCTCAAAATTTTAGAACCATGGTCAAATTTCAAAGCTGAAGGATATCAGTGATCTTCCAAATCAAAACCCACCAGCAGGCAGACATCAATCCATCTAACTTATTGCAACACTGACACAAAATACGACTCAAGTAGCTGAGATTTACAAGGAATCTGTGTACTGAACAGTCAAGTGACAGGATATAGGCCTAGATCCACGTTGTCTAACAGAAAAAGACTTATTGTTAAAATGAACAGAAGGGGTCCAGAACTGGACTTTGTTCTCCTGATGAGGTGTTTGTTTTCTTTCTTTGGGAGTGGGGGGGGTGGTGGTTCTTACACATACACATATCCATATCCATTCAGTGTCAGCTGAATGTAGCCTGGAAGGTATCTACTGAAAACTATTTAAAAGCCCTTTTCAGCTAAAAAAGAGATATTGAAAACAAAGCTGAGTGGAAGACACTTCAGAACCGATTATTGTCAATTAGAAGACAGCCTTTAGTAAAAAAATAAACACCTCAAACATAAGTTTTATAACTCGGACTCGAACTGGGGCTTCCCGTTCCCGCACAACCCATACCCGGGCCGCACCTTTGTTCCCAGACACGACCAGCGGGCTGTGTTTCTTCAGCAGCAGGAACACCCGCTCCCCCGAACGCAGCTTCCTCAGCTCGCCCGGCCCCGCCGCCGCGCTGAAGAACACCTTTCCCGAGACGCAGTGCACCTGCGGGGAGAACACACACCGGCCCCCGCCGGGAGGCTGAGGGGGAGCCCCTCCGGCAGCCCTGCGGTCCCAGGCCCCCGCGGCTCCCCCCGCCCGCAGTCCAGAGGCCCCTTCCTGGCCCCGGCCGAGCCCAGCGCCGGTGGCGGCAGGCCCAGGCCAAGGCGCGGAGCGCACACGGCCGCCTTCCCCGCCGCTGAGGACCGGACCGGACCGCCCGGCTGGCTCGGGCTCCGGATCCCCGCTCACCTCCGTGGCGCCGAGCCGCGCCCGCACCTCCCGCGCCAGGAAAGGCTCCAGCCCGCGGCCCGCCGTGCAGAAGTACCGCGCGCGCCCCGCCGGCACCATCTCCGCGTACCCGGCGGGACCTCCGGGGGGCGGTGCCCTGGGCCCGGCCCTGCCCCTCGGAACTGCCCCGGGGGCGGTGCCCTGAGCCCTGAGCCCGGCCCTGCCCCTCGGAACTGCCCCGGGGGCGGTGCCCTGAGCCCGGAGCCCGGCCCTGCCCCTCGGAACTGCCCCGGGGGCGGTGCCCTGAGCCCGGCCCTGCCCCTCGGAACAGCCCCGGGGGCGGTGCCCCGGCAGCGGGCGGGCGGGGCAGGCGCGGGGAATGGGATTTAGAAGCGCCTGGTCTTTTATTTTTTTTTAATTTAGGTTAATTTATTTAATTTTATTTTCGACAGCTTCTAGATACCCAATCCTTACAGTGCTGTTTGTGCACGAAAAACGAATTGTCAAATGCTGAAAGGCACAAGCTGTTTGTCTCAACTGTTCAGCAGGGCAGGCTCAAAGACTTGCAATGGCTTTACTTTCTGTAGAATCAGTTCTGTGTAGCGATTACTGTATATAAATAATATACATGCATACTACACAGTATACACAATTGTTTTCACTGTCAATTTACAAGAGAAAAAAATATTTTCCATTGTTACTCTAGATGAACACTTCAGTAGGAAGCTCCAACTGTTGTGTTGGCATGATCTGCAACTTCAGAGGAAAAAGGACAGGCAAACAGGTCCACCCAGACCTCTAAACTTGACTCTGTAATAAATTACAGAGGAAAAATACCAGCCCACAGAATACTGATTATTTTAGTTCAGTACACTTGTGATTCTTGCTCCAATGAAAAAAAGAAAAGCTACGAGCTTGCATTATGTAACTAAGACAAACCATGTATGGTACAGCCTTTTCTTCAAATGCTTGTGGACAGTAGGCTTATGGTTTTAGGCAAGGAAGATGAAGTTTATGAGTTAGTCCTTGCACTCTTCACACAGCAGCAGCACCATTAAGGTGCAAAGACCCCAGCAAACACTTACATTTCATGCTTAAGAGTTAAAGCACGCATTTTTAGAGTTTTACATATTCTGTTTAAGGCAACTGTACAAAAAAGATTCTCAAACACCAAAGATGTTTCTGTAATTATGTTTAAATTATTAGCAACACCCGAAAGTTTAGCAGGCCTGTGTGAAGATTAATGAAAAAAATCATCCTTGTAGTTCACCCTTGATGCTGTACACAGGCCCCGTACCTCTCCACTGACAAATGAGAAAACAATGGCAGCAGTGGCCAATGAAGTGTTGGGAAAAATGAGTTAACATGCATTGCAGTTTTACTTTAAAATACATAAATATTTTAAAACAGCACAAAGCTTTGTACAGACGGATCTGTCAGTGCAAACACAAATATATGAGGCACCAAACTTTCAGACCATATCTATGTATCTTGCAATTACTCAATTTCTTGTTGTCAGATAAATGCTACAGCTTCTCAGCCTGTAAGTAAAATCAAATTCAAAACAATTTTTCAGCATATTCAGTATCAGATCATTGTAATTTCCCTACAGTTCAGTTTTTGAGCTTCCACTTCTAAGACTGTTTAATTTATTTTTATTTTTATTTTTTAAAAACACAACCATTGATTTTCTTTCTCAAGATTTGAGACTTGATTATAGGAAGAAGTTAAAACTGTATATTGGAATGATAACTATAAATGGCTGAATATTTTAACATTTTTACAAATTGTTAAAAATTTGAATTTTTAATAACTACTCTCAGGAACACAGTTATTGCTATTTGGGGACTCAAAAATAAAATGAACCAACCAAAAGGCACAGACAAAACTATTCCAATGGTGAAAGTTAAGATACAAGCCAGCATTCCACCTAGAATTAATCTTTCTGCATCTGAACACTCTTCAAGTTATCTACAGATTTCTCTTTGAAACGAGAGTGGGGCCTAAAAGAGTTAACTGAGGTATCTTGCTCTGTTCTGCCTGTGTTAAGAACATCTGTAACTCGTTCTGTTCTGCTCACTGTACCCAAACCTAATCATAGGAAGAATACTAGAACTACTATACAGTGAATCTAGGGGCTATAAATTAAGGCCGAGTGGACATTTGAACAGGCTATTAGGGGTTTGAGAGAAGGGTTTCTGCAAGCTTCAGTTAGCAGGTCACACAACAATAGAAAGAAGGAAGGTCACAGCGAGGAAGAAGAGTAGTCGCCCCTCTAAAGTGAGGCTGAAGACCAGAAGCGACCACCTGAAAGTTGTGCCAAGAGAAGATCCTTGAAGACTCCCCCTAGGCCCTTCCTGAACTCCACCTCTCTCGAATATGATGATTGGATGCTGTAATTGTATGAATGTGCATGTTGAAATGTTGCAATCATGTACGTAGACTGTATAAATTACCTTGCTGTTCACTGATGCCTTTGAGCTGGTTTGTCCAGTGTGAGCTGGCTAGCTCCCTGATGTCAGAATAAATACCTTTTCTGCTTAAGGATAAAATTGTCTCTAAACAATTCCTTTACTTCGGGCTTTTGTGGAATCATCTTCCAGGCAACTATTATGACATTTACATAGAGATAAGGATTTAAATGGATGCCTGAGGAACACACAGCTTTTTCACTCTGGTAATTCTTTCTTGAGACATTCCAGCTGCTCGCTCCCCCTGGAATATATTTGGTTGTTCAGGATTTAAGTAATATATCCTGAATAAATGAGAAAAGAAAAAAACACCAATCAGTATAAACTGACACTTCATAGAAGTGTAGACTAGGTAAAACAACCAGGGTTTTTTTCCCTGCTAGAGTAAAATTAGGCACCAGCAAGTCTATAAAACCAGTATATTTGAGGTCTATACCCAGAGTCTTGTTGTTCATCTTGCAATATAGAATGGTACTCACCTTGCACAAGGGTTAATAATTCATTGGATATACTAAAAAGCTGCCACTGGCATTTACCTGACTCCTAAAAAATGTGACTTTATAGGTGGCACAAAGCAGTGAAGTAAAAGCAGATTTCCAGGCTTCAAACTTAAAAGCATAAGAAAGTTCAGAGCCCTGAGATTATCTGAATAGACTGTGATGCACTACTTGTACGCTGCGGGGTTTGAAATGTCAGCATGGTATGGAATTGTTCAAACTCATACCACGTTTTCAAACTGACAGTGCAGTCACTGAGCATAACTCAAATACTGCGTTGGTGTAATTCGTTATAAAGTGAAAGCATTTGTCTCCCGGTGACCTAACTCTGGTAAAACATGCACTGTGATAAGGGTACATCCTGATCTCCCAATATGCATTTCTCTCAACATGCATCTCACTTATGTCCAAAATTTAAACCCTGGTATCCATCCCTTACCTGTAGCTGTTGCATGTATACAGCTTCAAGTGTTGCAGGGTCTCCAGGTTTATCTCCTTCAAATGAAAACGTGTGGAAGAAATTACCATGGCTTCTGCTTTAGTCTTTTATGAATATTCATACTTATGATTCCTTCAATAAATTAGTTTGTTTTTATAGCATCCTCTTTTCTCTCTGCCACACGGCCCGGGTGTCCCCAGACGGAACAAGGTGTCCCGCCCCGCTGCCCCGGCCCCTCCTGTGTCCCCCGCCACACGGCCCGGGTGTCCCCAGACGGAACAAGGTGTCCCGCCCCGCTGCCCCGGCCCCTCCTGTGTCCCCCGCCACACGGCCCGGGTGTCCCCAGACGGAACAAGGTGTCCCGCCCCGCTGCCCCGGCCGTCCTCGCGCGCCCCCGCGCGGCCTCCCGGCGCCGCCCAGCCGCCGCCCGCGGTGACGCTGCGCATGCGCCGTGCGCGCGGGGTGCAGTTTCCATGGCAGCGGGGGGCAACAGGGAGGCGCCGTCATGAGCCCGCCCGAGGTTGAGCCGCTCGTGTGCCAGAAGTACGAGATCAAGAGGCGCCTGGGCAAGGGGGTGAGTGCCCCGAGGCCCGTGGGAGGTGGGAGGGCCGTGGGAGCTCGTCGGTCCCGAACGGAGTTCAGGGCCCCATGTGAGCTCCAGGTGGCCTGGGGAAGCTGGGGGGCCCAGGCGAGTTCAGATGCTCGTGGGAGCTCAGGAACCCTGTCTGGAGCTCAGGGCTACGTGGGAGCCCCAGGTGTCCCAGGGGAGCTCGGGGGGAGCTCGGGAGTAAGTGGTAAAATGGATCCAAGTCTCAAAGCACATTCTCTCTGTGCCTGCCAAACCCTTCTGCGTTTCCTGAAACCCTCTCACTTCACAGGTCATGCTGCATCAAGACATGTCGTCTCCATGAAACGTATTTTTATATGTGAGCCAGTGCCCTCCGCAGTTATCTGCTTTTCTATTCTGTCAGCTCTTTGTCATTGTTTAGGTGCATTGATATGAGTGTTTAAGTATTTCATGTGCAACTACAAGGGGGTATGTGAGACAGGTCCATTTGCTTCATAGAATCATGGAATCGTTTGGGTTGGAAAAGCTCTCTGAGCCCATTGCACCCGCCTGTTCCTCCAGCACTGCCAAGGCTTCCACTAACCTATGTCCCCAAGTGCCACATCCACATGGGTGTTAAATCCCCCCAGGTACGGGTCTCCAGCCCTACCTAGGGCACCCTGTGCCAGGGCTGGACAGCTCTTTCCATGAGGAATTTTCTCAGTGTCCAACCTAAACCTCCTCTGGCACAATTTGAGGCTATTTCCTCTCATCCTGTCACATGTTACTTAGAGAAAAAGAGAGAAATCCCAGTTGTCAGCAGGGTAGTACTGTAGCACTTATCTGAGATACTTGTACAACTGCCTGATGCATGGCAAATGTCCTGAACCCATGCTCCAGGACCACACATGTTCCTGGGAAGTCTGCCTCGATGTCACTGTATAAGTATTTGGTCACTGGAACCACTCACTGTCATACATTGGAGCTCTTTGGCTTGGTAAAAGTACTTAAACATTAACTGGACCTTTCGGAGTGGGACATGATCTCCTTGTGCAGAGGTAAAGCAGCTCCTAAAATGCAGAAAGTCAAGATTCAAATCCATCACTAAAATAAGAACATGGAACTCTACCACAAGTGAGACTAAGCAATCACCATGTGCAAGTATCACAGTCATCCAGAACAGGGAAAACTCTGGTAGAAGTTCCCGTTCCCTTAAAAGACAACACAACTTTGGAAAAAGAAAGGTTTAATGTTGGACCTGGCAGTGCTGCTTTAGTGGTTGGACCTGATGGTCATGGAGGGCTTTTCCAGTCTCAGCAATTCTGTGATGCTGCCATACTGTTACTACAGACATTAGTAACAAGTCTCTCTCAATCCTTCTTTTCAGCCTCCTTTAAGTATTGAAAAGTCACAATAAGGTGAGCCTTATTTTGGAGCCTTCTCATCTCCAGGCTGAACATCCTCAGTTGTCCCAGCCTGACTTCAGAGCAGAGTGGCTCCAGCCCTCAGAGATCTCCGTGGGCTCCTCTGGACCAGCTCAAACTGGTCCGTGTCTTTCTTGTACTGAGGAGCTCCAAGCTGGATGCAGTGCTCCAGGTGGGATCTCACCAAACTTGAGTACAGAGGACAAATTACCTCTCTCACTCTGCTGACCATGCTGTGTCTGGTACAGGCCAAGTGCCGTTGGTCTCTTGCCCATCTGGGCACATCTGGATTGCTGTTCAGCCACTGTCACCAGCATCCCCAGGTTCTTCTCCAGCTTTCCAGCTGCTCTGTTCCAAGCCTTGAGCATTCCATAGGGTTGTTGTGATCCAAGGGCAGGACCCAGCACTTGACCTTGTGGATCCTCACACCATTGGCCTCAGTCTATCAGTTCCCTTCCATCAATCCAGCCTGCCCAGACCCCTCTGCAGAGTTTCCTGCCCTCTGGCAGATCCACATTTCCTCCCAGTCTGTGAACTGACTGAGGTGCCCTCGATACCCTTGTCCAGAGCATCAATAAAGACATTAAACAGCACTGGCCCCAGCAGTGGCACCCCATTCCCCACCACTCCCTGGGCCCCGCCATCAGCTGGGTGTTACCCAGCAAACAGTGCACCTGTCCAGGCCAGGAGCAGCCAGGTTCTTCTGGAGAATGTTGTGGGAAACACTGTCAGAGCTTTACTAGAGTCCAGGCAGACACATTCAGAGTCTTTCCCTCAGCCACTGAGTGGGTGACCCTGTCACAGAGGGAGGTCTGGTTGGTCAGGCAGGACCTGCCTGTCACAACCCCAGGCTGTCTGGGCCTGATTCCCTGGTTGTCCTTTTGATGCAGCCCAGGACATGATTGGCTCTCTAGGCTGCTAGTGCACGTTGTCAGCTCTCGTCCAGTTTTTCATCCACCAGAACCCCCAGATCCTTCTTCTCAGGGCTGCTCTCCATCCATAGTATCGTGGAACTACAGAGTGGTTTGGGTGGGAAGTGACCTTAAAGATCATCTCATTTCACCCCCCTGCCATAGGCAAGGACACTTTCCACTAGACCAGGATTGCTTGAAGCCCCATCCAGCCTGGCCTTGAACACTCCCAGGGATGGGGCAGCTACAGTTTCTCCAGGAAATCCATTCCAGTCTCTCACTACCCTCAGAGGCAAGGATTTCTTCCCAATATCCCCACTTTTCCAGTAGGAAGCCCTTCCCCCTTGTCCTGTCACTTCTGGCCCTTATCCAAAGGCCCCCTCCATCTCTCTTGGAGCCCTGTTAGCCACTGAAAGGGGCTCTGAAGTCTCCCTGGAACCTTCTCTTCTCCAGGCAGGATAGTCCAAGCTCTCTCAACCTGTCTCCAGAGCAGAGTGGCTCCTTGGCCTGATCTCTCTCTCTTCCAGGTAGCTGGTGATCACCTCTGCTTCCAGTCCTTTCTGGACTACATTCTGGCTCCACTGCAGGTCTGAGCTGGGTGCAAGGTGTCAGCACACTGCTTGCTTGTCTGTGTTTCTCCCCAGGCCTATGGCATTGTTTGGAAAGCAATTGACCGCAAGACTGGAGAAACAGTTGCTGTTAAAAAGATTTTTGATGCTTTCAGGAACAGAACAGATGCTCAGGTGAGACATCATTTTCCTGATGTGTTCTGAGACGTGGTGGGATTCCACAGGTATTTTGAAGAGTTTTGTCTCTGAAAGATGATAATTATGCATGTAATAATACAGTCTGCAGCTAAATTGGGATAAAAAGGAATAATAAATGTCAAGCTTTCTGTATCCTGGCATCTACAAAACTCTCATTGAAGTGCATCCTCTGTTCTGCCATTCTCTTGTGATAATAAACTGCTTTTTCTTTATTTCCAGAGAACGTTTCGAGAGATTATGTTCCTGCAGGTAATGTCCATGTTCCCCTTCTGTTCTGACTTTTTATTATCTCTGATGTCCACATATGTTTTTCCTATTGTTTTCCAAACTGCAGTGATCAATGATTAGTGTTGACAACTCTTGAATTTCTTTTCTGCAGCATCTTGGCAAAAAGCCTTTTAGGGCAAACACGCCTGAATGAAACACTCTCCATTTGGGCTTATTTTAACTCTTTCCTAGTCTTTCCCCATTTTTAGCAATGTGTCCTCTGCAGCATCAACAGATAGACTTGCACTTTCTATCACTTCTTGCTTTTTTATGGATAAAAACTGTTTCTCTTATATTTTAACTGCCATGATCACAGGGGACCTGGAGTGGGGGAGGGATTTACACACCAAAATAGTTTTCATCCATCATATGAGAAGCAGTTTGATCACTTGAAAAAGTCAAACAAAAAGGGAAGATCTGCAAGGAATAACTTAAGGCTGCTCTTGTTTTGATGTAATTGACCTTATCATTGGCCTAATGATTATCTGTCCACTCCTCCTCAGACTTACCACGTTGAAACATCAATATTTTGAAATAATGTTGTTATAACTTGTGATTTTCTAAGGACACAAGTGAGACAGGGCTCATGGAATAGGTATTTCCTAAGACTGCCAACTTTAACTAGGAAAGAGATTAGGTTTTTTTACTTCTTTAGTCATTCTTGATGCCTGAAATAGAATCGACAAACTTAAAAGCTAAAAATTCCTTAAAAAGTTCCTTAGAAATTAATTACCTGTGAGTTGATCATCTCTGAAAGTGCAGCACTTCTGGAGTGGATGGGTGAAGGAGGAACAGGGAAAAGAATGATATTTCTTCTGAAGGAAAGAAAGGGTCATTTGGCAGCAGGGGGCCAGGCGAGAGAAGTTAATGTGCTGTTCAGCCCATACTTCCATGACTTTTTGGTGCTCTATAGACTTAAGAATTTTAGTTTCCCTTCCTATTTTATACCCCTTTCTTGAAATTCAAGACTGAGGGATCAGAAGTGAAAAGATGTCAGAAATATTCTGTCATTCATAATTGGAAGTTTGTCTGGCTTGTCTGTGCATCATAATTACTTTGTGTTTATTACAAGGGCACTTGAACTGAATTACTGGTTTATATTATGTATCGCAATTATTGGACTTGAGAAGTTGCTGTACAGTCTGGGATTTGGATGATTCTCTGGTACTCTGCAGTGTGCTTGTTGTTGCTTGCAGGTTTTGTGTTTGCTGTTCACTGTAGTTGCAGATCTACTGGTGCATTTTAGGCCAATTTTAGAATGTCATTTTTGGTAAGTACTTTAGTGACAGCACTGTTCTTTAAGCAAAGATTGGCAGGACTGGCCCTGATGAGGTTTTTTTAAGGTAATGGTTTTTTTAGTACAGATTGAAATTTTTTCATGACTTTCCCTTATCAGTTCCAGGGCAAGGCAATGTGAGACAGTGGTGTTTTCCTTCTTAAATAGGACTCAAGTAATACTGTCAAGACTGATCTGCATCTCTTGCACAATATCCCCTTTTGGGTAAAACCCTTCTTTTGATCAATTGGATGGGTATTGTGACTATTGTCCTCAGAATGAGCACAAGGTGTGTGATGGCGTGGTTGTGTATCACTGATTTTGTGAGTGTGTTTTCACAAGTTGCTGTATGTGAACGTGTTGATTTATGGACTTTATAGATGTCACACTTCATAACCAAATTTTGTTTCAGCCTAAGAGTGTGGGAAGATAATCATGTTGTAAGACTCTGCTGGGGATAGCCTATTATTAGGCTTTTTGATATTGTTTATACCTGAATTATTTATGGAAATAGGTAAAGAGTATATAATATTGGTTCAAATAAAAAAATATTTATGTATTTTAGATACAAGCACAGGTTTTGTGATGCAGCAATTTATAATTTTATTCCCACAGTAGTTCATGAAAACATTGGCGTGTTATGAAGTGTTTACAGTGTCTATGGCTGCACGGAAGTTTTGGCTCTGGGAAATAAAAGCTGTTAAAGCTGGGGATGAATTGAATGATCCCATCAGGACTGTCAGTGTGCAAATGTGAGCATGAACTCCACCTCCACTGTGAGATACCTTTCTTCAGGTATCTGTGAGCTGTCTAATCTCTCAATATAGCCTGTGAGTGTCCCAGCCAGCCCTCAGGTGGACACGTTATGGTTGTTTGGGTTTTTAACTATCAATGTTGATGAAAACTATGATTTATTTTCACTCCACAGTAATTCTTTGACTCAACAGGAAATGAAGGGTGCATAAAGGGGACTGGATTTTATTATAAGTTGTATATAGAGAGTTTTAGAACCAATGTCTCAGTCAACAGAGACTATTTTTTAGATTAACCTGCTGGTTTCATACAATGAAACAAACTTAAATACTTTTTCAAAGTTTGTTTCCGAAGAAGTGTAATGGAGGAAACAGCATGTTAATGTTTGTTCTGGACAATAATACAAACTGAAAGAGGTTATTGTCACTTTTTCTGATTCACAAGCAAAACATGTGATTATGACAGCTGGGTCTCTTCCCTGTGCAGGAATTTGGAGAACATCCAAATATCATCAAGCTGCTCGATGTTATCCGAGCTGAGAATGACAAGGACATCTACCTCATCTTCGAGTCCATGGGTGAGACTCAGCATTGCAGCAACCACTCAAATCCAGCCTCTCTTAGGAGTTATCCTTGTTCTCACTTTGCTAGTGGTGTGCTGGTGTTTTACATGAATATTCATGATGCTACTAATATTTACTGATGTAAATATATTACTGCTGTAATATATTACAGAGACAGATTTACATGCTGTGATTAAGAAGGGGAATTTGCTGAAAGACATCCACAAGTGTTACATTCTCTACCAGCTCCTGAAGGCAACTAAATTCATCCACTCAGGGAATGTCATTCACAGAGATCAGAAGGTACATTTCAGCCATGGTCTGTATTCTTCACTTCAGTTTTCTGTCAAACACTAAATAAAATCACAGACTGATTTGGGATGGAAGGGACCTCTCAAAGCGCATTCAGTCCCCCTCCCCTGCCATGGGTAGGGGCACCTTCCACTAGACCAAGTTACTGCAAGCCCTGTCCAACCTGGCCTTGAACACTTCCAGGGATGGGGCAGCCACAGCTTCTCTGGGCAGCTTGTGCCAGGGCCTCATGACCCTCACAGGGATGAATGTCTTCCCAATATCCCATCTAACCCTGCCCTCTTGCAGTAGGAAGCCATGGCCCCTTGTGCTGTCCCTCCAGGCCCATGTCCAAAGTTCCTCTTCAGCTCTCCTGGAGCCCCTTTAAGCACTGGAAGGGGCTCTCAGGTCTCCCCAGAGCCTTCTCCAGGCTCAACACCCCCAGCTCTCCCAGCCTGTCTCCATAGTAAAAGTATGAAAAAGTATGTAATTTTGACACTAATTAAAGAACCTCAATAATAAACCAAAAGCTAATTATTTCTGCTGTGTTCAATCCAGCCTTCCAATATCCTGCTGGATGCAGAATGCTGTGTGAAGCTGTGTGACTTTGGGCTGGCCCGTTCCCTGGGCCAGCTGGGCGAGGACCAGGCCAGCCCTGCACTGACAGAGTACGTGGCCACGCGCTGGTACCGGGCCCCTGAGATCTTACTGGCCTCTCACAGGTGAGCGAAGGGAGGGGAGTCTCTGACTTCTTCACCATTGGGAGAAGTTATTGTCTAAAACTCTTAAATCTTTCCATTTTTGATGTGACCGGACACAATGTCACGTCAGCAGTCTGTTTTCTCAGTATACATTGAAACTTCAGTTCTGCAACATCGAAACCTCTCATTGATATGTACACATCCTTCCTATATTCTTCGAGTGCTCATGTACATGCATGAGCAGTTTATCTGTCTATCACCCTTTCTCCCACTAGACTTATTCTTTATCCCCTTAAACCCACATCTTTACAAAATTTGCTTGAGAACGTAAGTCGTCTTTTCCAAATTGAAGCAGTGTTTTTTCACAGACCTTCAGGAAATATTCCATAATCAAATGTTAAACCAGCTGCCTACTAGTCAGGCTTAGTCGTTTATTTTACTTACAGATGAAAAATCAGAAAAGTAAATAAATAGAGGCTGGGGTAGTACCTCAAATTTTAAATGTGGATGTTTTGCAAACTATCCAATACCCACTGTTTGGTATTTACTTTGCTTAAAAATGTAATTTTTCAGTAATTGTAACTACCTTATACATACATTATGCCATGAAAAGGCAGTTGTTTGTGAAGATCAACATGTATCTTCATTCTTGGTCAAATGAAAAGGATATATTATCTTGCTCTGGCATTACCTTTTATATATTGCCTTGCTCTGGCATTTCTCTGTAATGTATTTCCTCTTATGTTTTCCTAGACTAGCATTTGAATAGGATAAATCTCCTTTCTGTTTCATGCTTGCCAGTCTCATGATTCCCAAATGTCATTCAATTTATAGTTCAAATGTGAGCATTCTTATCTGAGAAGTCACCAAGCATGTTTTCTAGCAAAACAGATCAATGTAGGTGATGTGAATCCCAGGTACATGAAAATACTTGCTTGATTTAATCTTAACTCTGTTCTGTTCCTGTTTGTAGTTACACTAAAGGTGTAGACATGTGGAGCATTGGCTGTATTCTGGGAGAGATGCTGCTTGGGAAGCCTCTTTTTCCTGGAACATCAACAATGAATCAAATAGAGCAGATCCTAAGGGTCATCCCTGCTCCATCCCCAGAAGGTAAGATTCTGCTGAGGGGAAAGAGATTTAGAGAAGGGATTAAAGAGTGGAAGAAAGCAGCCCAGCTGTATAAGAGGAGAAAGTATCTCTTGTGGGTCATTCTGGCACTCTGGAAATTAGAGACTTAATCATGAATGTTAGTGTTAGGGGAAAATAAGAAATTCAGATATCTTGGTGCTTCTGCCTCTGTGAGTATGAGAGTGCAGGTTCATGAAGTCTGTGATTAACAAATAGGAATTCAGAAATCAACTTAGAAAATTTGTAAGTAAATATTCCATCCCTCTTCCACAGATCTCCCATTATGTTTTATGAGGGTAATTTCCTATGTTAACATCAAATACTTGCTTTTCTTCTGAAACTGTGTAGCTCTGATAATCCTCTTGCTGGTATTAACAGTATATTTTCATTATTGCAGATATTTTGGCTCTGCAGTCAGATTACAAGGCCTCAGTTATTAACCACATGAGTTCCCGGTAAGCCTGGGATGTTTGTGTGTCTCAGATCACCTACTATATAATCATGGAATCCCAAAATGATTTGGGTGGGAAGTGACCTCAAAGCCCATCTAGTCCCACCCCCTGCCATGGGCAGGGACACCTTCCACTAGACCAGGTTGCTCAGAGCCCTGTCCAACCTGACCTTGAAAACTTCCATGGACAGGGCAGCCACAGTTTATCCAAGAAATCCATTCCATTCACTTATTACCCTCACAGGCAAGGATTTTTTCCCAATATCCCATCTACATCCCCACTTTTCCGGTGGGAAGCCCTTCCCCCTTCCCCTGTCTCTCCCTGCCCTTGTCTGAAGTTCCTGTGTAGCAATCTTGGAGCCCCTTTAGGCAGTGAAAGGGACTCTAAGATCTTTCCTTAAATAGAAATTATTTAAAATACATGGGTTTTAAAACGGATACTCCAAATGTATAAGATACTCTCTTGTTGATTATATTCACAATTATAATTAGGGTTTCAAAATGCAAAACCAGATTTTCAAATTTCATCTTCTCATTGCAAATTATAGAGAAATGTGCTTCTGTGCTCTCATGTCTGAATTTTTGGGATTGTGGGGCTAGCAAGAGATGAGCTTTAAGGTCCCTTCCCACCCAAACCATTTTAGGATTCAGTGTTTATGATACGTATGTTTGTGAATGAACTCTGGGGTCAGGTGTCACCTTGACATGATCACCATAACTCATTCCTACCTTCACTGTGAATTGGACACTGGGAGATCATATTACTGTTTTCTGTCTTCTAGGCAGCGAGTAGCATTTGAGGAGATTTTCCCATCCTCTACTCCAGTGCCTGCCTTGGATCTGCTAAAGAAACTTCTGGTATTTAACCCTGACAAACGACTCACAGCGGAGGAGGCTCTGCAGCATCCTTATGTGAACAGGTGAGAGTGACACCAGTGTGCAGTTTCTCCTGATATCATCTCAGACATTACAAACATGTTCTTGGCACAAGTTTTCTTTAAATGCATTATAGAAAAAAAAAAAAGCAAAGCTTATTCTTTATTTTCTCCAACCCTATTTACACGAGATTGTTTAAATTGTCTTAGTCTGTGGTGCTGCTTTCAGCCAGTGAATTACAAGATGTGTTCTCTTCTCCTTAGATTCTACTGTCCTTCCAGGGAGCCCTCTTTGGATTATAACGTGGTCCTTCCTTTGGGTGATGATGTCAAGCTGTCTGTGGCAGAATATCGAAATAAATTATATGAGGTACTTTCTTTCTATTTTCCCAAACCCTAATGCTCCAGGTAACCTGCCGTTCTTGCACACACTTAACAAATTCTGTCATTGTCTTGTCATTGTGTTCCCCTGTGCTATCCATACCTGCTGACACAGTGACACCTTGGTGTTTGATCAGTCAGTTCCATACTGTCATAATCTTTGAGAGATCTCTAAATTCTCACTGGGAAAAGAAAAGCCTCTGAAGCATGAAATCTGAGAAAGACTGGGTTAGAGGGAAATATATCATCCTGGATCCAACAGTCATAGAATCACAGAATCACAGAATGGTTTGGATTGAAAGGGATCTTAAAGACCATGTAGTTCCAAAATTATACTTGTTACCTATCCTGTGGAATAAATTGCAGATATTTACAAGTATTCCTCTTTCTTTTGATGTTTCATTCTTCTGCTGTATTGCTGGATAATGTCTAGTCAGCTTTTCCATTCTGCAGATGATCCTTGAAAAGAAATCGAGGAGCCTTCCAAAGGAGCAAGAGCAGGGAGAAAACATTCAGCTGAGCCTGTCTGAATCCAGCCCACTTCTCCCAAATTTCAGCTCAGTGACTGTACCCAACAGACAAGTCCAGCAGGAACCAACACCCCCTCTCCTAAACCCTTCACATGTGTGTGCTGGAGCCACAGCTAGAGTCCAGCCAACAGGATCCAGCCAGAGCAAGGACTTGGCCAGAACTGTGTGTCAGAGGTCCCAGATCAGTGTGATGATGTATAACCCCATCACACACACCACTGTGCAGAGTAGGTACCACCCTCCTACACGAGGAGATAATACACCATGGGGCATTGTTGTGGGGAATAGATTTAGGGATGTAAAAGAAATGAGGGGAATTTGCACGGTAAAGTGAGGGGGAGAAAGTGTGGGAGGAAAATGACATAAGAACACAACACTGTTGAATGAGCGTTGAGTGTGTGTCTACCTCAGTGTGTTCTGTGTCCTTGTGATTTTTTTACTTTCTGTCATGTTTTTCCTTCTGCAGGAAATGCAAATCTTGGTGCTGGGATTAGGAACTTTTCTGCACCACCTCAACAGCCCAGAATTTCCAGCAATGGGAAACTGGGGAGACAAATCACATGGGCAAACACTGGGCTCCCTCCTACAAGTGTGCAGAACCTTTACAATGTGAGTAGCTTAACTTCTGAACATCACTTGGGGTATCTTAAGTCACAGCAACTCCCTGCAGTGCTCCAGGCTTGGGGAGAGGGGCTGGAAAGTTGGAAAAGGCCGTGGAGGTGCTGGTGACAGCAGCTGAACATAAGCCCAGATGTGCCTAGTGCAGCAAGAAGGCCAGTGACCCCTGGCTTGTAGCAGCCACAGTGCGGGCACAGGCCCAGGGCACTGCCCATCCTCCTCTGCTGGGTGTTGCTGAGGCATCTCCAATTCTGGGGACAGTTTTGGTCCCCTCACAAATAAGAAAGACATTGAGGATTGTGTCCAGGGAAGAGAATGGAGCTGGGGAAGGGTCTGGAGCACCAGGAATGGCTGAGGGAGCTAGGGGGGCTCAGCCTGGACAAAAGGAGGCTCAGGGAGAACCTTCTCACTCTCTCCAACTCCCTGACAGAAGGGTGTAGCTGGCAGGGGATTGGGCTCTGGTCCCAGGGAACAAGGGACAGGACAAGAGAAAACAGCCTCAAGTTGTGCCAGGAGAGGTTCAGGTTGGATATTGGGAAAATTCCTTCATGGCAAGGGTTGTCCAGCCTTGGCACGGGTGTGGCCCAGGGCAGTGGTCGAGTTTCCATCTCTGAAGGGCTTTAACAGCTGTGTGGACGTGGCACTTGTGTTGCCATGGGTTAGTCATGGCTTTGGCAGTGCTGGGGGAGCAGTTGGACTCGATGGTATCAGAGGGTTTTTCCAACCCAAATGATTTTGTGAATGCTTCATGATTCCATGATTCTAATGGATTGCTGTTGCTGATCCATGAAGGTTCTGTCATCTCTGCTTCTCCCGCTTCCTTGTTCTTGGCCATGCTTCCTTGTAGAAGTCTTTACCCTCACTGGGTTTTTTAATTACCTCCTGCTTTTTCTGTTCCTGAGTTGGCTGTCAGTTGCCTGGTGACTGGTGGCACCTGCACAAGTGATCACAGGAAGGTTATGGCAGAGGAAGAGTATGGAAGGAGGCACCACAGATTCATAGAATCACAGAATCACAGACTGGTTTGGGTCATTCCACCCCTCTTCCATGGGCAGGGACACCTTCCATTAGCTCACATTGCCAGAAACTTCCAAGCATGTCAAGGAGCCCATTTGCACCCCACCTTTCAGCTCCTCTGCTTTGGAATCCTATCCAAAATGGTTTGAGAGTGAGAGGAGCCATTTATTCCCCAAGATGGGATTGTGGAGCTTGATGTGTGTGCAGGTGTACCTGTGACCAATGAGTTTGAAAGAATCTTCAGGGAATTGTGCCCAACTTTTTGTGACAGGAAGAGCAGAATAGGGAGAAGATCAGCCAACATGTGCCCTGAGCTTTGTGTTAGTTCTCTGAGAGAATAATGGTGACCAAAGCCAAACCTGTGTCCTATTTGCATGCCAGGAAGCTGATTCCAGGTTATTAACTTACCTTGGCTTTTCCTTCTCACATAGAATTCCAGAAACTCTCAGTGTCACAGCAAAGATGTTCGTCCCCTCCTGAAGCCCAGTAAAAAGATGTTCCAGATCACTGCAAACGTGGGAGCTGCAGGTGATCCAAGAGCATCGATGGGCAGCTACGCCCAGGCCTATGGAACCATCAGTAAATCTGCGCTGCAGAGTCTTCCGATAACAAAGACCTCCCGAAACTCCGAGCAGTGAATGTGGAGATGTTCCAGCCAGGTGAAGTATAGCTCATCCGTCAGCCCCTGACTGAGCAGGGGCAACAAGGGAGAGCAAAATATGAGGAAATGCTTTATTCACTGCTTAGGACAATATCCTCCTTTCCTCTGGACAAACCAACAGGAAAGGGAATCCAACCTGTCTGCCTTTCAGTCTCACCAGTCAAGGACACAGCATGTGTGCTCCCACACTCATGAGAGCAGTGAACAATGTCAGTTCATACTCCCTCTTTGAATTATTGCAAAAAAATTACAGAGAACTGCAATATTCTAATACTTGAGTGGTTTTAGACATTTTTAGGGCCCAGGGTGACCTCCTGAAGTACAGCAAGGCCAAGTGCAAGACCAAGAAAATGGTCTGAGGGCTGGAGCCCCTCTGGTCTGGAGCGAGGCTGCGAGAGCTGGGGGTGTTCAGCCTGGAGAAGGCTCCAGGGAGACCTGAGAGCCCCTTGCAGTGCCTAGAGGGGCTCCAGGAGAGCTGGAGAGGGACTGGGGACAAGGGTTGGAGGGACAGGACACAGGGAATGGCTTCCCAGTGCCAGAGGGCAGGGTTAGATGGGATATTGGGAACAAATTCTTCCCTGTGAGCATGGTGAGGCCCTGGCACATGTTGCCCAGAGAAGCTGTGGCTGCCTCATCTCTGAAAGTGTTCAAGGCTGGGATGAATGGGGCTTGGAGCAACCTGGTCTAGTGAAAGGTGACCCTATTCATGGCAGGGGAGTAGGATGAGATGATCTTTAAAAGGTCCCTTACAACCCATTCTGGGATTCTTCAGCAGTCTCCCTAAATGTGGATTGGTTTTGAGCAAAACAGGTGAGTAACTGCTCTCTGAAGACCATGGAGACCAAAGTCTTCACAGATCTTACAGCACTTCATTCTGTTTTCCACTCATTTCTGTGACTCTTTTGGGGTAAATAAATACAATCCATAGTGGTTTATTTTTGTTAAAGTCAAGGAGAAAAGCATTTGAAATACAGGTGGGTTCTACAATATCTAACAGCTTCCCTACCATTTATTATTGTAAATATGGCAATAATAAATAGTTTATATTGCACTGCAAAAAATCTTTATCTTTCAGTCAGCATTTGCTGTGTTGAGAAAGTACCTGTTTGTAGGGCTGTCTTCCTCAATGAATAATTGGTCTTTTTTTTATTGTTTTTGCTTTCAGAAAGTAAAGTTCCATGAGATCCTATTGCTGGGACATCCTGAAGGTGTTACCAGGCTACAGCAGGACTACAGGAAACTTTATATTCCTGTTTTAATGTGGATTTTGGATACATTTTCCTCATTAACTTGAAGTTCTGTCTCCATCCCTGAAGTTTTACTCCCTCTGTGATAAATGACTGTTACTCCAGAATGTTGGACTGCAGTTACCAAGGGGATTCAGGTGCTGAATTCCAGCATGTGAGTACCACTGCCATTGGCTGAATTTTCATGTTATTTTTTAGTGCCTAAACACTCAAGGCTACTTAATTAAAAATTAATGCCTTCCTCTTGGTCACAGGTGTGGTCACTGGAGTCTGGTAACAGGAGGGAGCTGGGAGTGCAGCTCATAGGGAAGTGCAGGTTTATTGTGGTGTATTCATAGGACAGGTGTTTCATAGGATCATAGAATCGATTGGGTTGGAAAAGACCTCCAAGATCATCAAGTCCAACCCTTCATCCAACTCTAGTCTGTTTACTAGATCATGGCACTCAGTGCCACGTCCAATCTCAGTTTAAAAACCTGGAGGATGGTGAATCCACCCCCTCTCTGGGCAGGCCATTCCAATGCCTGATTACTCTCTCTGTGAAGAATTTTTTTCTAACATCCAACCTGAACCGCCCCTGGCTGATCCTAAGCCCGTTCCCCCTCATCCTATTGCTGACTGCCTGGGAGAAGAGACCAACCCCCACCTGGCTATAACTTCCCTTCAGGTGGTTAT
>JAWWEU010000072.1:4201979-4230085 GCA_035583155.1 Acropternis orthonyx | reverse complement strand
GTAAAAACTGAGGCAAAGTAGGTGTTAAGTACCTCAGCCTTCTCCTCATCTTTGTTAATTATATTTCCCTCCAAGTCCAGCAGAGAATGGAGGTTTTCCTTGCCTCTCGTTTTGTTATTAATGTATTTATAGAAGGACTTTTTGTTATCCCTAACAGAATTGGCCAAATTAACTTCAAACTGCATTTTTGTTTCCCTGATTTTTTTTTGCATGATCTGGCTATCTTCATAAATTCTTCATAAGTAGCCAGCCCTTTCTTCCACAGTCAGTAAACTTTCTTTTTATCCCTGATTTCCTTTAGAATCTCCCTGTTTAACCAAGCTGGTCTTCTTCCCCACCGGCTCGCCTTTCGGCACACTGGCACAGCCTGTTCCTGTGCACTCAAAACTTCCTGCTTGAAACATGTCCATCCCTCCTGGACCCCCCATGTTTTTAAGGGTTATTTCCCAGGGTATGCTCTAAACTAGTCTTCTGAATAGGCCAAAATCTGCCCTCTGGGAGTCCAGTGTAGGGGTTTTTTTGATGGCTCTCCTTGCATCTCCGAGTATTGAAAACTCTTATCATTTCATGGTCACTGTGCCCCAGGCGGCTTCCAACCACTACATCTCCCACCACTGTTTGTAAACAGTAGGTCTAGCGGGGGCCTTACCCCTGGTAGGCTCATTTACCAGCTGATGAAGGAAATTGTCCTCTATACAGTCTACTCCTCTCTTTATTTAACTCCTCATCCATCCCAGGTAGCACAGGAACTGAGGCAAATACCACCTGTGCTCCTGTCCCGTGAATTGACCGACCCAGTGCTTTAAAGTCTTTTTTAATTATCCTGGCACTTCTTCTATTAATGTCCTCGCTGCCAGCTTGGACTACTAACAGTGGATAATAGTCTGAGGGCTGAATTAATATCCCTCACCCTGGCCCCGGGAAGGCAGCAGACCTCCCTGTGGGATGGGTCTGGGCGACATATAGGACCCTCTGTTCCCCTCAGAAGGGAGTCCCTGACTACAACCTCTCTGAGGTACAGGGTGATGTAGGAAAGGCAGTGCCAGGTGAGCCTGTGGTGTGGGCAGAACTCTAGGCAGTGGGTTGGCTCCTGAGAGTCTGAATGCCAGTTGTGGGGCACAGAGAAGGGACCCCAGTTCCAGCAGTGACCTCTCCTGGATCCTTGCCCCTCGCAGTTTGATGTTACAGCACGACAGCCAGGGTCCTCTTGTGATCCCCATCCCAAACTGAGAGGAGGTGGGCTGGAACACCAACAAGCTCTTCTTACAATGGCTTTAGTTGCTGCCAAGGGAATTGGTTCTTCTGCAGTTGTTGGACCTGCAACCTGCAGCAACTGGTCCCCTACCTGTCACCAGCAGAGCTGTGTCATCAGGCTCTGGGCAGAAGCACATGTTCCACCTGAGCAAGATAAAATCCTAAACATCTAAGTAAATACAGCAAAATTCTAAATTGCTAATATAACCTGTCACTGCAGAAATAATTAAATTCCAAATTTGTCTGTTACAGAATGAGGCTGAAGCAAGTGGGTTTGGGAAGGGCTGGGGAGGTGTGGAGTGATATATGAACTGCACAAAACAGAGCTAGAATATATATTTATATGGACATACCTCTCTAGAGTAAAATAATATCTGTATCGACTGGCAGAGAACAACTGTTGGTCATTGCAGTTCGTTTTGGAACCCATCAATAACTCACTCTGATTGATCAGTCAGAGCAGAAAAAATAACTCATTTATGGCCGTGGATGTGTATAAAAGATCATGGGCTGTATAGACGGGTCACAATGTTCAGTTTTAAACTAAAAGAGGAGATACTTAGATGAGATACAGTGAAGAAATTCTTCCCTGTGAGGGTGGGCAGGCCCTGGCACAGGTTGCCCAGAGAAGCTGTGGCTGCCCCACCCCTGGAAGTGTCCAAGGCCGAGTTGGACAGGGCTTGGAGCAACCTGGGCTAGTGGGAAGGTGTCCCTGCCCATGGCAAGGGTTGGCACTGGATAGGCTTTAAGGTCCCTTCCCACCCAAACCATCCTGTGATTCTATGATAATATGGAATGGGTATAAGAAATCCATTTCAGCTTTTTTTCCCCCCAGTTTTGGCCACTTCTGTCCTTTTCCCCTCTTTTAATTTTATTGCTTACTTTACCTCCTTATGTTACAACAAAACTCCTCTTCATTCCTGCACATTTTTACTACCATTTATATTAAAATGGAAATCAGTCTCAATTTTTTTTTTTAGATCAGTCTTTCTGCACATCCAGTTCCCAAAGTTTTCAGCAAACTTTAAAATAATCATTAACTGTTACAGGTATGTAAGTTCTATCCAGCCTGCTGCTCTGGGAGCTGGCATCCCAGAAAAAAATGATGTTCCAAAGATTCCACTAGTGCCCTGGGCAGTCTATGCCAGGACTGGACAACCCTTTCAGGGTTTTCTGAGGAATTTTCCAAATATGCCAACACTGTGCCAACCTTGGCACAGCTTGAGACCATTTCCTCTTGTCCTGTCCCTTGTTCCCTAGGAGCAGAGCCCGACCCCCACCTGTTTCCACTGTCCTGTCAGGGAGTTGCAGAGAGCAAGAAGGTCCCCCTTGAGCCTCTTTTTCTCCAGGCTGAGCCCACCCAGCTCCCTCAGGCAATCCTGGTGCTCCACACCCATCACCTCATGAACTGGAGTTACACTGTCAAGGAAGTCACCACTTGGTCAAGGCAGGATTTTATTTTAGATGCTTATTTAAACTCAGATTCAGCTGAAACGATCTCCTAAAACCAGACCCTTCTCTATCAATAGCACCTCAGTGTCCTTTTTATGGCCTTTCCAGCTGCTTCTTTCAGCTGAGTCCCTAAAGCAAAAAATTCCCTACACACATGAGAAAAAACCCCAAGCAAACCAGACCCCACAGACTCAGGAACTGGTAAATACAAAAGCTGGGTCTGGGCCACTGGACAAGACCAGAACCACAGATCAGGGCAAAAAGTTGGGTACAATATTTTGTGGTCTGTAAACCTTCAAAAAAATGCCTCCTGTGTCTGATTCATTGTGAGATACAGAGCAAGGACAACTGTGCCTGAGAAACAACCAGACTTTAAACACTTTTTCCAGTTAATGCATGTGTGTGTCTGTGTGTATTTATCTTTCCTGGCCTGAACTCAAGTATTGAATTTTCTATTTTTTATTATTTTCTTCTGAAAGTGGAATTGTTTTGGTGGCTGAAAATATTCCTTGGGTGTAACAGACTCTCAGTTTTGTACAGTAACAGAAAAGAGACTTCTTTTAAAAAATGAGACTTCTGTGTTTGAAGAATATTGGCAATTCAATAATTTTATTTGGAACATAGTGTAATAAGGTTGTTTGATACCATGTGACTTTATTGGGCAAACTGTGCTGTTAGAGGCTCATGCTAGACACGTTTCTGCTCACTTATCAAGAAGAGCATTGCCTGTGGGGTTTGTAGCCATCATAAACAAGTTTCTTCCTCCTTCCTCTGTGACAGTCAGTGATTACATGGAATTAAATAGGATTTTTAGGATCATTTTTTGGTCTTGAAGGTCCCCAGGATTTTGGGCATGAATTTTCCCATCTTCTTGTCTTTGGCATCTGTGTCATATTCCTCTTCACTTGGACTCATGTGTTCGTCCTTCTTGCAGAACACCTCAAACCTGCTGTAGACTCGCTTCTCCTTCCGCATGTTCTCCATTTTTTTCAGGAGAGTGTCTCTATCTTCCGACGGCTGCCGCTGGAAGTTCCGTTTCTGGCTTCCAAAGCTCTCTGACCTGTGGATGTTGCAGCTTTTCTCCTTCTCCCCTTTTCTTTCCAAGCTTGTGGTTGACCTGGAGAGGTCAGGGTTGCTGGTGGATGGCAGCTGCTTGGCCAGCTCAGCCCTATTCTTCTGGCTATTGGCAGAGATCTGCTCCAGGATCACCTTGGTGTCATCACGCAGGTTGCTGCTGTACAGGATGTTGGCTGTGGAGGAAGGGAACCTCCCCTGCGTCGTCTGGTTGCTCTTAGAGGGGAGCGCTGTTGTCAGTTTGTGGGGTTTTTCTTCCTCCATTGCTTCCTGACAGTCCCCTATGGGCGATCGTTTGAGCACCACTGCCTGCTTGTCACATTTCCCACTTTCAGAAGCAGGTTCCTCCTCCAATTTCTTTTCACTTTTTGGGTTTAAAAACTGCTTCAATCGTAGTGACCCTTTTCTTAAAAATTCCATGGGATTTTGCTCTTGTTTTGAACAGTCTTCCTCAGATTTATTGAGAGAGCTGTCAGACCCTTGACTCCTAGACAAGCTTTCCAGAGCTGAGGATGTGGTACTTGTCCTAACTTGTGGTTTCTTCATTTCTGTGTTGACTAACTGTGGAGTGTCTTCTCTGAAGGTCACCCTGTCCTTCTTTTCTGGAAGAGCTAACTTCTGAGTGTCTCCTACAAATATCAGACTCTCCTTCTCTGGAAGAGCAGGTTTGTTCTCAATGGGGTAAAACCGGGATGACAACTTGTCCACTTTAGTGCCAAGATGTGCCAGAGGATCCTTACTCAATGCATCCCCAAGCTGGGGGGTTGATGAGGCCATTCCAAATGCTCTGTCCAACTCTCCGTGCATTTTGTAAGTACTGCAGGAGTCTTTGGAGTCCAGCACCCTGCTCTCCAAAATCTTATATTGCACGGATTTGGTACATTTCTTCTCCGTGTTCTGTGATTCCTCCTGTAGGTAACCCGAAACAGCTTTGGTGTGGGTGACTGTGCCCCGATCCGTGTCTTTGCCCACAGCTTTGTACTTCTCCAGCAGCTCGGCCACTTTGGAGGAAGCAGCTGTCTTGATGGTTTCATTGTCCTTTGTCAACTCACTGGACATTTGCTCTTTTTGGATCATCTGCACCTTTTCTATTGTGGTGTTGGGCTGATCTAATTTGGCAGCACTGAAAATCAGAGAGGACCTGAGCCTGGAACTCCTCTGGATCAAGGGATTTATCCTGGACCTGAAGGCATCTGGTTTCATTATCGAGGTTTCTTCACCTGCCCTATCAGCATCTGCAAATTCCTTGGCACTGTCAATTCCCAGGGGCTTGCTATTGAAGGATGTGGGGGATTTGAAGGCTGGGACAAGGTCAGTGGGATGCTTTGTGAGGGGATCCCCAAGAGCATCACTGTATGCCTCGGACTCCATCGGCATTGGGAGTCCTTCGTCTGGTTCAGATTGGTATGCACTGAGGTATGAAGAAATCCTCCAGTTCCGTAACCCTGTTCTGTTTTCCTGTGTGTTCTTGTCATCATCCTGGTCCTCATCCTTGTCCTGTAGGAACAGGCGCTGCTCCAGGCTCTGCTTCTGAGTGGGAGAAGTCTGGCAAATGAATTTCTGTCCTATATTCTGCCTCCGTAACATCATTCCCATTGGGCCATTGCCCGCAGGGTTCAGCTGGTCAGAGCCATGTCTTACCTCCCTGGAAGAATTTGAGGGTACGTAATCCAGACGTAAGGGGAAACCCTCCTGTGAGAAACTGGGTTCCAGTTCAGGGTATCGGGGTCCTTCTCCATAGTCTTCCAGTTCATTGAATCCTGGCCTTCCCCCTCGAATCCTCTCAAAGAATCCTTGAGATCTGCCAGAAAGATGGGGATGTTCAAACTGGTACTGGTAGAACTGGTCCTTCTGGAAATGACTGGATTGGATTTTGAACTCATCCATGTTGTTCATGAACATCTGTCGGGCATACTGCTTGGAAGAAGCAAAATTTTCAAATGTTCCTTCTGCAAAACTGTGTCTCTTAAAAGCATCCAATTCTAGCTGCTTGGAACGGAGAAAGCCCCTGACAGGATCCATCTGGGAATTCTCCATTTCCACCTTTTTATACATCCGCATGGCTGACCCCTCCACAGTGTGCCGCAGCATGTCGTCCCGCCGGAAATTGGAGAGGAAGTACCTGTCTGGATCCACTCGGTCCATGAAGGAGGGGAAGAGACTGTCGTCCCTCTGGAACATCAGGGGGCCTTTTTTGGGAAAGAAAGGCAGGTTATTGCCAAAGGGAGCCATGGCAAAGGCATTCTCTGCCTTTGCCAAGACATTGGCTGGAGGAACAAGAGGTTCGGACTGTGCAAACAAAATGCGGAATTCTTCATCAAAGCTGGCCACCAGCTCGCCCTGGAAGATGTGCGCAATGCTCCTGTGGATCTTCTCAAAGGACCACATGAAACTACAGAGGGAACAGAAGTGATGGAGGTTGTTAGCATCATGTAACTCAGTTGTATCCCTTTTCATTAAAGCATTTGCTCACCTGAGGGAAATTCTGCATTTTCTGCTCAGGCAGAAATACGGCAAAATAATGACAGAAAATTCCCCTGCAGCCACTTGTTACACACGATCGTTCCCAAACCTCACAGTTATATATTGACTTTGGATCACATCTTTGCAGAGGATTTTACATGGCAATAAATGATTTCTGTTCTAAAAAGCCAGTCAGTAGTGTCCACAGCCAGAGAGCGAGCTGATGATTATGTCAAGTAGGTATTTCTATCTTTAACACTATCAGTAATGACCAGGACTACAGTCGGCGTGTACCCTGTGCACCTGGCAGGTGACACCAGTCAGGGGACCCCAAAGGTTGGGGACATGTGCCAACAGGAACCTCAGGAAATTGAGCAGAGGCAAATGCAGGATCTTGCCGCTGTGGTAGCATAACCCTTCCAACCCTCACAGGATAAGAGAGACTGAACAGAAGGAGCTGGGCTGGGAATGAGGGAGGAAGATGTTCAGTGTTACGGTGTTTGTCTTCCCAAGTCAAGCTCTGCTTTTCTAGGAATGGCTGGGTATCTGCCAACCAGTAGGAGGCAGGGAGGAGATCCTTACTTTGCTTTGCCTGTGTGTGCAGGTTTGCTGTAGATGTTAACTATATTACAACCCAGGAATGTTCTGATGTTTCAGATTCTCTACCATATCCTGCTAGGAGGTGTGAGGGACACCTGTGTGGGGCTTGGCTGCCTGCTGGGGTTAACTAAAATCTGTAAAATTACTGTCTTTTTTTTTTACAGATTTTTTAATTCTTGATGTGAAGGCAGCCTGGCTTGGCTTGGGGTGTCTGGGCTCAAGGACTTCTTTAATTGGTGTATCGATCTCCATTGCAAAATGGTATACTTTTCCTGAAAAACTGCTGCTTAATATCCTTCAGTGAGGAAAACTTTTGTCCCTGATATCCATGTGGAAGTGCCAAAATGCTTCACCAACTCAGCTTCTCTCATAGCATCCCACACTGGTCTGGGCTGGAAGGGACCATCGAGACCACCTTGTTCCACTTTTCTGCCATGGGCAGGGACACCATCCACTAGTCCAGGCTGCTCCAAGACCTGTCCAACCTGTACTTGAACACTTCCACAACTTCCCACTTCAAAAATGATACAATATTTGAAAGCCCAAAGCACAAGAGGGTGTGGCAGAAGTAGTCTTGAATAATTAACTTGATGCTCCCATAAGCAAAAATTGACTCAATTGGAACAGTTAGTTGTTTGGTACAGCATCAAGTTTGACAATAATTCTTTCCAAACATCAGGAAAAAAGCCAAAGGGGAATCTTTTTAAAAAGAATGTGCACTTTAATCAGATGTTTATACTGTGGATGTTTATCTTCATATACTGTGTTTTAAAATAGCCCTAATTCTATTTGCTTCTCTTCCACCATGAGAAGTAACTCATGGTAGGCTTTGAGCAACCTGGTCTAGCGGAAGGTCTCCCTGAGAATAGCAGGGAGTGAAACAAGATGAGCTTTAAGGTCTTTTCATCCCAAACCATTTTGTAATTCTATGGTTACATGCTTAGAGTATGACAGGTGTTTATCCCATCACCCCTTAATACTTGAAGGAGAAATTCTTACATTGGAACTCACTAAAAACATTTATTCTGCCAAAAATGGATGCCTTAGTTGGGGAGATTGTTGTTCCCAAAAGGATGGTAATGTGTTAATGGCTGATCTCGATCCTAACTAAAACCATCCACCACTAAAACCACCCACTCCTCTGCTGCCCAGAAAAGCTGTGGCTGCCCCATCCCTGGAAGTATTCAAGGCCAGGCTGGACAGGGCTTGGAGCAACTTGGTCTAGTGGAAGGTGTCCCTGCCCATGCCCGGGAGTGGGACAAGATGAGCATTAAGGTCCCTTCTCACACAAACCATTCTGTGATTTAATGATTCTATGAGTGGAAGTCAAAGTTCATTTGGTGCAGACTAAGATGAAAATCTTATACTCCATACACTACAGCAAATTCTCCCTGGAAGTTACATGGCTCAGGTGGCAGCTGAGCACCTCTGCAGCCTTGCACAAAGCACCTGAGTCTCTCACCAAAGGGAACAGGTACCATGACAGGGTTCCTCACCTGTAGTTGCCACTGAGTACCACCATGCAGTCCACCAGCAGGAACTTCTCCTTCAGGTGCCCTTTGAAGGACATCCCCGTGCGGCAGTAGTAGGTTGGGCCAGACACTGTCCTCACCCTCAGGAACTGCAAACCAGAAAGGCACTGACTTAGGTGGGACCCTCATTCCCTCCCCTGCCCCTCCTCCTTCCCCCTCTCCTTTAACCGCCATCCTGCAACTGGGATTATCCTCCAGCTCCAGTGATGCTGCCTGCAGACACACAGAGGGACAAACCCCTTTATCAGCATGTCCTCCTCCTTTACCCCTTGTCATTTCAGCTTGCCTCTTTCTTCACATTCATCTTTCACCAGGCTCTGGCTCACTTTCCCCTTTCTCAGGTGTTTCCTGCCATAGTAGCCCTCTGTGTCCCAGGACACACCTCAAGCAGGGCAGGTCTTTGCTCACCTCCACATAGTTCAGGTTGACTCTGCACTTGGCAGCTGTATCGAGGAAAAGCTGAGAGTTCATTTCATCCAGCAGGATGTAGACAGGCACTCGGCGAGAAGCAGCATCCAGCACCTCAAACAGCAGATCCACATCTGTGAAAACATCCATCACGATGGCCACCACCTGGGGAAGGGATGCAGGGACACATCAGCCACCTGTGCCAGCTCGTGCGCTGACTGACCATGTCCCCCAAACACCTCACACCCCAAAGCTGCACTGTCTCCATCTCCCTTTTGAAACAGGAACTTTCATTCCAACTTCCTTTTGGAACAGGAAACATCCCAATTAAAGGTGCCTTTAACCACTGTGGGCCTGAGAACTGGAAACAGAATTTCTGTCCAGGAAGTTGCATGTTGTCTGTATTGAGGGTGAAGGAAAACCTCACTGCCCCTGAGTGTTCTCTGACTCATCAGTCCAATGATTCCAGGAATTTTTTGGCCCTATAACCACGCTGGATGATGTAAGGAGCTGTTCCCTCTCTTCCCCTTCAAGACCCCCTTGCCATTTTTAGGTAACATCCTGGCCAGTGTTCAAGCAGCTACTACCCAGCTGCATCCATGTGCTGATAATACAGCAGCTTCACAGGTCTGCCCTCATGTCCTTCCCAGCTCCTATCCATGAGTATAAATACTTGATGGAAAGGGCATAAGAAAGAAGGAACCAAACTCTTTTCAGTGGTGCCCAGGGAAAGGATGAGACAAACTGAAACACAGGAAATTCCAATTAAACATGAATGAAGCCTCTGGGGCTGTAAAAGGGTGTTGAACATGGGAGCAGGCTGTCCTGTTCCCTTGGAGATGCTCAAGGAGGGAGCATCCTTGGACATGCTCAAGGACACGTCCTGATTGACCCTCTCTAACTGACCTCCTTTGAACAGGGCAGCTGGACTTGACCAGCTCCAGAGGCCCCATCCAACCTCAGCTGTTTTGGGATCTGTGAACTCCTGGTCTATTTTAGCATGGCCTTGCATACTGTGCTGTGAGAGCAGAGCAGAGACGGGCTTTGGTGCAGTCAGTGGTGGGCTTGGAATCATCCTGCCCTGCTGTCAGGTCCTGGGGGCAAAGGCAGAGGACTTGATGTTGTTCAGCCTGGAGAAGACAAGGCTCCAGGGGAGACCTTACAGCACCTTCCAGAGCCTAAAGGAGCTCCAAGAGGGCTGAAGAGGGACTTTGGACAAGGGCCAGGAATGACAGGACAAGGGGGAGTGGATTCCCACTGTCAGAGGGCAGGGATAGATGGGATATTGGGAAGGAATTCTTTCCTCTGAGGGCTGTGAGGCCCTGGCACAGGTTGCCCAGAGAAGCTGTGGCTGCTCCATCCCTGGAAGTGTTCAGGGCCAGGTTGGATGGGGCTTAGAGCACCTGGTCTGGTGGAAGGTGTCCATGCCCATGGCAGGGGGGTGGAATTGGATGGGCTTTAAGGTCCCTTTCAACCCAGACTGTTCCATGATTCTCTATTCTGGCACTTCTCTGGCACATGCATGATTTTACCTTTGCTCTAGCAGGGCTCTCCCTGTCTCACCTGCTGTGCTGCTCGAATCATCCTGCGAGCCTCCTCCTTAATGCTGGGGTTGTCTGGGGGAGGTGGCTGCACCAGGGTTGTCACCTCTGTTCCCCTGAACCCAAAGACCATTGGCCAGCCCAGGTCAAGCTCAGGAACAGCAAGGTCTGAGTTCATGGGCCAGTAAGTCCCAGATGATCCGTCCATGTCATTGTCCCCTCCTGCAGTCTCTGTGCTGCCCTCCTGGTTGGCGTACTGGGGCTTCTGGAGGTTCTGGATGATGTGATCCACCTCGGAGCCGCAGAGGAAATCAGGGGCCGCCTCGTCTGCCAGGAAGCGCTGGTAACTCTCCTTGCCCTCCTCGGTGAGCACATCCAGCGCCAAGCGGTAATACTCCTTGTAGTGGGGGGGAAGGTAGTTGGGGTCGAGGGGATTGTCCCCCTGCGAGGAGCTTTGGGACCGACGAGCCATGAGGGGAGGGAGAGCTGTAAGGAAATTGAAACCAGCTGTGAGAGTGGTGTCACAACACTGACACAACCATCCTCACAGAGCAAAGGCAAAGGGAAGAGATTTGAAGCACATGGAGCAATGCTGGAGAAAGTTTGTTCCAAAGGGATAGGAGGATTAAGTTAGACAAAGATGTGAGTCACTTAACCACTACCTTCACACAGTTAATTATTTTGGGCCAAAATAAGAAACAAATCAATCAGGAAGCCCTGGGATGAGCAAAGCCTATGCATCTGACAGAATGCCCAACTTTCTCTTTTAGGCTGTGGGTTGCTAAGCTTAAATTTGTCATTTGTTTTAAAGCCAAGTGGATATTTTCTGCACTCCACTAAAATTAATTTCCAAATTTCCTGTGTGTAATGTGGCCCTAAACCAAAAGCATGTGTCCGGACACAAGGACACCCTCTGGATCCTTATAAGTTGGGTCTTATAATCACCTCAGCACTTGAACAGAAGCAGGGGGTTCATGTGTGCAGGTGTCCTGCTGGTGTGACAAAGTCCGAAGGCAGAGGAGTCCTCATGAGATGAATGAAGAAATAAAAAACAAGGGATGCGATCACTTCTTCAGTCTCTTGATGTTGACAAAAATCAAAGTTGAAGGGGCTCACATTCAATATATGGCAATTGTCTGTAGGGGACCAATTATTTGAGACTACAGACAAATCTGATTTTAACCAGTTTTTGAAAGAAAAACTTGTTGTGCCACCCACAAAATCAGTATCTGAGTAATCAGCAAAGAGCTCAGAGCACTTCAGCTTCAGACCCTGAAGTAATGTCAGTGCTGGGATGTTCTTTTCCTGCACCTCTGAGGTGCCAGCAGAGATTTCCTCTTGATCCCCAAAAACAGAGAGTGACTCCTGCTAAGTTACATTAGTGAGTGTGAGTACACAGGGTGAGGGTCACTGCTGTTGTTGTTGCTGCCATCCAACAATGGTAAAACAGCCTTAATTTGATATTGATTAATATAATAATTTCACTATGGTTATAAATGAAGAAGATGGATGGAACTTTAAAGAAAGTGTCAGGTAATGCTGAGTGTTACTCGGTACGACCAGGGAAGACAGCACTGCATATGTTCAGGGGTAACTCACAGCTGAAGTGGGGATGGGGATACAGAAGTTTCATTCCTCACATCCCAAAAAAGGCTGTTTCATGCCTGAAGTCTCTCCAGTCTAGAGAAGACATCTACAGACTGTGACCAGGGAGAGCTGGGCACCTCCACCTCCAGCACAAGGACTAAAAGGGCGGAAAATGGACTGGCAGGTGGTGGGTTCATAGGGACACCAGAAAACACCTATGCTCAGCTGGGCTGCTTTGGGAGAACTCTCCCATTGCTGTACAAGTCCCTGACAGGAGGGTGGAGCCAGGCGGGGTTCAGACTCTGCTCCCAGGGAACAAAGGGCAGGAAGAGAAGAAAGCGCCTTAAGTTGTGCCAGGGGAGGTTTAGGTTGGATATTGAGAAAATCCGTTCCTGGAAAGGGCTGTCCAGTCCTGGCACAGATTGCCCATGCAGGGGTGCAGTCCCCATCCCCAGGGGGATTTAACAGCCCTGTGGATGTGGCACATGGGGCTATGGGCCAGGTGATAGCCTTGGAAGTGCTGGGGGAATGGTTGGACTTGGTGGGCTCCAAGGGCTCTTGAAACCTGAATAATTCTATGATTCCATGATTGTAACTCCTTCCCACTGGACGTTCTGGGGTGGTTGAAGTATGTACAGGCAGGACAAAACACTTTTACACCACCCTACAATTCCTGGCTGGAAAAAAAAAGGTCAGAAAACACAGGGGGAAGGTGAAGTGGGGCAGTTTTTACAATAAGGAGTCTCTTGAGTTCCCCAAGTGCTTGTACTGCTCATGTATTTGAAAATAAGCAGGAAAAATGGTACCAGTGAAAAAGTAAATTTGATGTGAAAGTGACTGACCCTCATGGGTTTCTCTGAGCCTCTGGAAGAACACAGATATGGAGCTGATGGGGGCCTGGTACCACTGAACACAGAAATGGGGTGAGGTGGATTGCTGGCCTGGGAAGGATGTTCAGAGAGAACCTCCAAAGGATGTTTGGAGGGAGCCTGGAAAACCCTGCAGTTCCTGGAAGTGGAGGGTTATTTCCTCCAAAACAGATCCACAAATGTGAGAACTGTGAAACAAAACCCAGAGGTTGTGTTTCTGCCATCCTAAGTATCTGTCCCGGTTCTAGAAATGTTCTAGGGCTTGGAGACACCTGGTCTAGTGGAAGGTGTCCCTGCACATGGCAGGGGGGTGAAACAACATGAGCTTCACAGTCCCTTCCAACCCAAACCATCCTGGGATTCCATGATTCTGTTAATTGTTAGTATTCTCAAATTCCCTGAGCTGCAACAAGAACTGTACCATGTTGATGAATTCTCAGCTTGTATGAAAAATGCTGGTTTATAGATATAAATATATTTATATAGATATAGATATAGATATATATGCACAGAATTATGGCTATTCAATTAATCTTCCAAACCCTCTCCCTATCAAAGTGGAAGGGGAGAAGTTACTTGGAACCTCAAAGCTTATTTAGTACCTTTTGTCACTCTGGTGGATGTGAGCTGAGCTCAGCTCAAGGAATAAATAAAACTCTTGCTACAGCCCATCTTGCCAAATTCAGTTGGATTCTGCACTTAGCTCATGGGATTTTTTTATTTTATACGTTTGTTTTGCTGTGTTCCAGCTCCTGGGAACACCTGTTTGCAGCTGGCAGAGCCCTGAGGCACTGGGTCAGAGTTGGTGTCATGAAGTTGCCAATTGCCAGGCTGGGTCTCCAGTTCTAGGTCAAATCATCCACTACGTGGGAAGCAATTCCTCTCTGAATCAGCTGGAAACGATCACATAGCATTTCTGGCTGATATTTGTGTGCCAGAGGGAGGTTTCTAAGACAAAACTGGGTTTTAAACTCCTGTCTCTTCACTTCTCTCTCAAGTAGTTTTCATCCATTCCAGGCGTGTCTGTTATCCCAGTGCAAGGCTGGATTTGGTGGAGCACCAGCTGACGTGCCTTAAGGAATAGGAGACAGATTACTCAGTGTGCAACATTATTTTGGTATTTTTTTGACCCCAGAACTGTGTATTTCATGTATTTTGCAGGGCATTCTGTGCTTTAAGCCTTGGTTCCTTTAACAGGAGTTCAGGGAACACTGTGTCAGGTTTCCCTGCTCCAGAGGGACAGGAAATTGGACAGACATTAGCTGTTAGTACTCTTCCATGACGGCTGCATTCTCCTTGATCAGGGGCACCTCAGACAAGAGGGACTCCAAGCAGGGGTTGGCTCCTTCCTTGAACTTCACCTGCAAATCTGTTTCCTGCAGCTTTTTTCACCTCAGAAAAATGCTGTCTTTTTGGAAACCGAGTCACAAACTGAAAATACACCAAATATAGATTTTCAGCTTGTAATTACTGGTTAATAGAGAATTTTACTTACATGCTTCTTTATTTTATTTAATTAGGAATTTCATTTTATGAAGATGCTAAAAAGGGAAATTTTAAAGGGTAACAATATATTATGTGTCCAGTTAAGCTCAGGCACTGAATTGTTGGTGGGTACAAGAGGAGAAGAGCTCATGTCAACCCAGCATCTGCAGCTGTGCACAGCTGTGTGATGTGCTCAGGCCAAAGGGAACCCCTGAACATCCCTCTTTCTATTTCCATGACAATATTGTAAAAGCAAGATCCTGAAGTCCCTTAGTCCAAAATCTGAGCCACAAACCCTGCAATGCTCCCCCAGGAGGGAACAGGAAAGCTCAAGTACATCACCAATGTTCTTCAGCAGTCACAATTTTACCAGGAAAAGCCTCCCAGGATGAGTGGGAGAGAACTACCCCAGCACTGGACAGGAAAGCAAGGGACTCCTGTTACATCCTGCCAATATAACCTGAGAAAACATTCCAGAAATTGTTTGGGGGGTTTTGAGCAGACCACACCAACACAGGACCTGAGAAGTTCTTCAGCTGAGCACACTGACAACACCCCCAGCTGATCCCACTGCCCAGGCCCTGGTGGTTCAGGGGAACATGAAAGAAAAATTTCAGAAGGCAAATTAGGCAGCAGGGGAGGCAAATCCAATTTTTTTCCAGCACCAAACTGTAAAGTCTTGGGAAAGTCAATATAAATAAAGTGCAAACCATAACCAGAGCAGCAATTCATGTTTCAGGTGTCCACACACAGGGGCTCCATGTCACTTGGGATACCTGAAGGTACCTGGCTGGGCCTCCAGCTGCTGCCAAGGAGGCTGTGGGTCTCTGCAGGGCTGGTGCCACACCTGCTGTGTTTAGATGCCTGAAGGCACCTAAAATGATCCATTACCCCCAAGTTTCAGAACCAGGATTGCTACTCAAGGATCAGAGTCACCAAATGCAGGTGTATAGCACACCTACCTGCAAGTTTTGTGTTGTCCCTTAGAGGTGATGGAAAATAAGTGAATAAAATCCAAGGATTTGTCTTCTAACAGAGATGCTCACATTTGGCCAAGTATTTTGTTATTTTTTCTCCCAGATAGTAAAAAAAAAAACAGCCTTCTAAAGCCTCAGTGCTTAGACCTCCATTGTTTTAACTCCAAGATTCCCTTTATCCTGTTACACAATCCACCCTACCAGGATCCTGCTTTGAACTGTCAATACTTTATACCAGAACTTGCCTAGAGGACAGGCAGTAACTTCAACAGGAGGATGAATCAGATTAGATTTAGATCAGATATTGGAAAGGAATTCTTCCCTATGAGAGTGGTGAGGGACTGGCACAGGTTGCCCAGAGAAGCTGTGGCTGCCCCATCCTTGCAAGTGTTCCAGGCCAGGTTAGACGGGGCTTGGAGCAAACTGGTCAAGTGGAAGATGACCCTGCCCATGGCAGAGGGGTGGAACAAGCTGAGCTTCCCCTTCCATTTCAAATGATGCTATGATTTCCTTTCTAGTCTCTCAATAAAGAGCTCACACACCCCACAGTCTCTCCAGGCTTCCTTCTTATTGTGCCTGAACCCCACCTTTTTCATCTGTTTCTGGGAGAACCAGCCATAAAATCAGCTCTCCATCAACCCTGGAAACGCATTCCCAATAGAAAGAGCAGGTAATGTGGAAAACACACAGGGACAGGGACAAACACAGCACTTCTGATGTCTCACCACTTCTTGGAGCCAATTTCAGCTCGTTGAGGCTCTGGAATCTCCTGCCGCAATTGGGCTTTGATGCCTGTCAAGAGCCTCAGAGCATTTTGCTGTCACCAACTCACCCAGAGTTTCCCTAAATCCCTATCAAATTTCAGTATCTGCAGCAGCCAAAGGCAAGGAGTTCTCCAGCTCAGCCCAACAGTCTATCATGGCCTTCTTCTCCTTTGGATCTGCTGCTTGTCCTTTGGCTTTGGCTAAGAAAATCAACATCTAATGACCCTTGTCATGGAATCATGGGATGGTTTGGGTGGGAAGGGACCTTAAAGATCACCCAATCCCATCCCCTGCCAAGGACAGGAATACCTTCCACTAGACCAGGTTGCTCCAAGCCCTATCCAACCTGGCCTGGAACACTTCCAGGGATGAAGCAGCCACAGCTTCTCTAGGCAATCTGTACCAGTGCCTCACCACTTTCACAGGGAAAAATTCCTTCCCAATATCCCACCTGACCCTGCCCTCTGGCAAAGGGAAGCCATTGCCCCTTGTCCTGTCATTCCAGGCCCTTGTCCAAAGTCCCTCTCCCACTCACTTGCAGCCCCTTTAGGCACTGGAAAGGGCTCTCAGATCTCCCTGGAGCCTTCTCTTCTCCAGGCTGAACACCCCCAGCTCTCCCAGCCTGTCTCTAGAGCAGAGGGGCTCCAGCCCCATCCTCTGTTACAGTGTCACGTCTTCACGCATTCTAGAAGTTTGTTATCATTATTTGGCATTTTGTTAAGTTCTCTGCTATCCTAAGCAGAGGATTTCAATCCTAAGAGGATTTCAATGAAATCATGTCCATAAATTTAGAAGTATGAAGACCACCACTCATGATCAGAACGTTTTGAACCAAACTTACAAACTTCAGTTCCTCCCCAAGAAATCCTTCTCTTAATACAGCATCTGGGGCAAGAATGAGCACAGACACATAGACAGAAGGGTGTGGGAAAAAATCTCCTGAGCTGGAAGGGACCCACAAGCACCATCAAGTCCAGCTCCTGGCCCTGCACAGGATAGCCCCAAGAATCCCACAGAAAGAAGGAGATATGGGTACCCTGGCTCTGTGGCACTCTCTTTCACACACTAATTCAGGCTGGTGGTTGGGTTTTGCAGGACGAAGCTGCAGAAGAACAGCAGGCAGCTCTGTGGCTTTTTGCAGTAACTCCTCCTATGCTCGGGGGTAGTGGATAAAAGAGAGCACGAAGCAGCTTGTTGGAAACTTAACAAGTGGGAGATGAAGGCTGATAGAATGGGCTGATGAGAGGCAAGATTCAGGTCTCCTCCACCCGTCTGTCTGGGCCGTCCAAAAGACACTGGGCTGGTTGCTGCTGTGCCAGTTCATGGAGAGTCCTAATGGAGTCACTCCCCTCCTTGGCCAAGAAGCCATCAGCAGGTGAGGAACAGGCAGAGAGGAATGACCATGCAGACCTTGCGAATCCCTGTGCTATTATCAAGGAGGTTTTGAGGTGGGAGTCTCTAAGGGAAATGTTCCTTTGGTTTGGCCTGATATCCGTCTCTGTTCCCACCAGTGTAACTGGGAGTGACTTTACTGGCTCTGATACCTGTCACACACATTCGGTTTAGTGACCCCCAAAAGCTGTCAGACCCCCTTAATATTGGGAAGAGTCAGCACTGATGTGATCATAGCTTGCAGCTGCCTCTGCATGGAAAAACACTCAACCATACAGAATATTTAATGTAAGGAAAAGTGGTTGGCAGATGAAGCTGGATATAGAAACTCTCCCTTTACCTCTGGATTCACACTAAGAGCAGAAACTGGGAAAAGCACCTGTTGACTTGGGCAGCACATGCATATTATGTTCCATTCTGATGGACTTTCATCGGTTTCTTCCTAACAGAGCAGCAGGAAATCATAGTTTCAGCCATGCTGTGATCAACACAAAACCCTACAGATTAAAATAAAATAAATAGCAGGACCTGCTTTTCTCCTGGGCCTTTCTGCCAGGTGTGAATCGAGGGCGCTGGGCTGTGTTTGCCCAGTCTTAGCAAAAGGGAACTGGCTCAGTGTTCCCTTTCTCTCTCATCTGCTGTGCCTGGTGCCAGCCCTACTGATGTCTCAGCACCTGGGGCTGGCTCCATCTGCCTCCCTGGTGCTGACTCCAGTGCTTGTTGTTACGTGTTCTGCCTGCACAGCCAGTTCCCAGGCTGCCTCGCTCAGGTGATCCTTTCCCTGGCTGGACCTGCTCCGCTGCTTTGGGACACTCCCAGGAGCTGAGGCTGCTGAAGGTCTGTAGGCACCGAGGAAGGAACTGCCAGGGAGGAAGCAGGGCTGGATCCCTGCGTCTGGAAAGGGCTGGGAAGACCTAATCTCTGCCCCAGACCACTTATTTGCAAGTACAGGCACAATTTCCAGGGCTTAAACACCTCATCTTTTCACTGCCCTGAACACCACCAAGAAGAAAAAGGCAGCACAGAGTATCCTTCAGCCCGCACTCTGCACAGCCAGCCACAAACCCTTCCATGCTATTAATGCTTGAAGGGCTTCCACACCCTGGGCAGGAAATGAATAAAGGTGAATTTAATCCTTTTGATGGACCCCAGCTGGCCCATATACCACGTTTAATGGCATCACTAATATCTCTTAGGGTAGGCTGTAAAAAGAAATTCAGGTTTTCAAATGTCTCAACATCTGAAGTTCAGAAATCAATTATTTAAAAAAAAATTATTTGGCCTGAAAAAAGTAGAAAAAATCCTATGAAATCAGACTGCTGATGTTCTGGAAGGGTCAAGTTTAGGAGAGGACAGCAATCCCTGAGGGAAAACAACTGGAGCAGACATGGTGACAATGAGACATGGAAAGCGTTGGTTTGCTCTCACGAAAACATTGTACTTGGTAAATGATTTGGGGAGGAACCTGTCTCCTGGAATATGGTTTAAGGTGTGGGGTTTTTAATTCTGCATGGTGATGGAAGGACAGCTAGTGCCTTCTGATCTTGCTGCAGCAGAGGAAGAACCTGTATGAACAGCAAGATGGGCTCACCCTCTCCAGAAGCTGTTCCTGCATGTGCTCACTTTCTGTACTAAGGGTTGGACTCCTCCTGAAAAGGATCTGTCAGCTTAAGGCCTCTCACTTGCCAGTCTCACAGTGATGCACCACTTGTGGTTTTGATGTGTACCACAGAATTTCCTGCTTTAGCCAGAGTACACGGCCATTGTACAAGAGCTGGGACAAAGAGAAAACTACCCAGAGAAGCTGTTTATGCCCAATCCCTGGAACTGTTCAAGGCCAGCCTGGACAGGGCTTGAAGCAACCTGGTCTAGTGAAAAGTGTCCCTGCCCATGGCAGGAAAGTTGAAACAAGACGGTCTTGAAAGTCCCTTCCAACCCAAATCATCCATGAAAATGGATGCTGGACACCTTCCCACGAACTGCTCTTCTCACCAAGCAGGGCTCAGGCATGTTCCCCAGAACAGCACAGTGAAATGTGGGCAATAAACTGAATTAGATCCTTTTTTAGGTGCAACTGCCTCTGACAAGTCCTAATCCCTATTTTTCCTCTTTCCATTCTCCATTTTCTGCTGAGTCTTGTCATGTTCTCATCCTCAATATCCTCTCAGTTTCAGGCAGTAGGCTCAAAGCCTGGGTTACTGTTAAAATTTCTAGTTTCAATTTGTTATTGCTGTTACTATACCACATAAGGCCCCATAGGCCTTTTCTTTCAGTCATCTGATGAGCTGATCACTTCGTGTTAATAATCTGAGTGAATGTCACCCCATTTTTTTACTCTGGATGGTCTTATATGGATCTCAGTCATCATTAAAAAAAAAGACAGTATGTCTGCCTGCTGCAGTCTGGGAGTTTCATTTCATCAGAAGTCACAGCCACCAGACAAGAAATTGCTTCAATTAATCAATTATTCACTGAGCTTCCAGAGATCACAGCATGTTCACACTTGTAGCAGCTGAACCTGATAAATGGCTCCATAAATTCTTTCTGTGTCTAGGTGAGTAAGGAACACCTGAATGCTACAGACATGTGGCAGAGTGGAACTGGGAGCCTGGTGTGCACCTCAAACACCCATTGGACTCTCACTCACCTCTGCTTACAGTGCAAGGGATCCCACAGAACATTCCTTGCTGGACAATCTGGAAATTGGCCAGACATTTGGAATGTCCAGGGGATCTTCCTGCAGGCCAGAGAAAGGGAAAAGTGGCAGAAAAATTACATTGTAATTTTCCTAGTGAAGTGGTTATTGAGACACTGTCAATGTCACAGTGTGGCAGCCTGTCATGCATGTCAACATGTCACAGCATGGCAGCCTGTCATACACGTTGACATGTCAGCCTTCACTGTCCTGTGCAATGAGGATATGGGGTGGACGGGGAAATCTGAGCTGTGGGGAGTCACCAGGACACAGAACATGATATTTACAGCTGCTGGAAATAAAATACCATCCTGCATGCAAAAGTGATCTCTTAGAGAGCAGATTACTTGAATAATGATGGAATCATGGTATACTTTGGGTTGGAAAAGCTCTCTGAGCCTATTGAGTCCAACCACTCCCCCAGCACTGCCAAGGCCACTACTAACTCATGTCCCCAGGCACCACATCTGTGATAGCAATGCTCATGCCACACTCTCTCCTTCAACCAATGCCTTTCCCTGGATTTTATTCACAAGGTAGAAGATATAACCAAGTCTAAACCAGAACACTTCAAGAAAAGGACCAACAAGTGCAAGGTCTAATTTGGTGAAGGAGAACCATGTTCTGCCTTTGGCTTTTATTTCCCCTACATCCTGATTTTAGAAATGCACTCATGAAACATTCTTCCTTATTAGGGCTACAAAAATCCAGTGCGTAGGGCCCGATAGGCAGTCCAGAAGTGTTCCGTGTAACTATAAAATGCAAATAAGTCCAATTCTGCAAGGTTTGGAGGTGAATTTCAGCTGCTTGGGAAGTTGTGATTGTCAAAAAAATTATGGGTGAATCTGTCCTGAGCCACAACCCTGCTCTGGCACAAACATAGACTGTGGCATGTGACATTTCCACATTTAGAGAATCTCAGAATCAGAGACTGGTTGGAGGGCAGGGGCAGGGCGGGGGAGGAAGTGATTTTCAAGCCCACCTCATTCCATCCTCTGCCATGGGCAGGGACACCTTCCACTAGAACAGGTTGCTCCTAGCCCCAGCCTGGCCTTGAACACTTCCAGGGATGGGGCAGCCACAACATTTTCCTTTGACATGAAATTTCCCCTAAGCCACACAAAGAGCGTAACTTTTTATCCTGCCTCTGAATACTTCTATTCCCACTGCCAGGTAACAGCAAATCTAGCTCTCTCTTCATCCCTCAAGTAAAACTCTAAAGCCCCTCAGGTAAGTGGCAGTGAGAACAAAATCTAAACAACCTTCTCTCCCCAAATTAGAGCCCCGCTGTGTCCCTCTAATGGGGTTGGGGCACGCTGTGCTCTCCTGCCTCCTGATCCAGGGAAAACATGTGCACAGGGAACTGGGAAGCCGTGTTTGGCACTGCTGTTACTGTCACTACTGTTGTTTGGGGTAGTTTGCTGTTACTAACATACTTTTGGCCTCTCTTGCAGCTGAGTTTATTGCAGCTTTGACAAATTAGATATTTTTGGCAACAGAAGGATTTGATCAGCACTTCTGTCCCTTCACAGGTGCCTCTTCCCTCTCTAACTGTCCTAGAAGATGGAGAACCTGGTCCTCAGGCCAGGAAAGAGCCATAATTGACCCCTATTGACCTCAGCCAATTTAGAGTGAGGAACATGGGACTGTCCCCTTCCTCTGCTCACACACAAATCCTGAGGTCTGTCAGGCTCGTGCCTATGGAAAACTCAGTGAGTGTCAGCACATGTGCCTGTGCACGCGTGTCCACACATCCATCCGTGCTCCTGCCTGTATGAGCACAACTGTGTCAGGGCTCACAGGCTGTGTTGGTGCTCAGCTGCACACCCAACACATGCGTGTGGAGAGCAGGGGCCTCGGAACTGCTTCCCAGGTCCTTGCACGCCACAGACCTCAGGCCTCACACTACGACCACCTGTGACATACCCTCTGTCCCAGTCTCCTGACCGTACATCCCTACAGCTTTCCTGATCCAAGAAGGAGGCCGACTCAGGCTCTCTCATGGGGAGCTGAGTCAGGCTGCAAGACACTTCCCAAAGACAGGCTGAGTCTGGGAATATCCGCTCCTTGGGGATTTCTCAAAGGGGATGGAACGCAGTTGTGCGAAACATTCTGTGAGCAGTTTTGATCTGAGGACAGATGGGTCCTTTCTCTTGCCATCCCTAATCCCTGCTGCCAGCACTGGGACATTCTGGATCCCTTCCCTCACCATTCCCAGTCCCTGCTGCCAGTGCTTGGACATTCTCCCTCCCCACTTGCCTCTCCCATCTCCCCATCATGGCGTGACTGGGAAGCTCCTGCCACTGGAGCCTTCCTGCGTAGAAGCAGCCACTTCTGGCCCACAGAAAGCCTGCAGAGCTCCCTGTCCCAGATCCCGGATGCCCAGCTCTGCACAGAGAAGCAAGACAGGCCCTCCCCAGCCCTTGCCCTCCACCTTACGCGGCCATGCAGGTACCCCGTAGGTCCCTGCCCTTCTCCTACCTTCCCAGGGGAGCCGGGCTGGTGGTGGGTCACTCTGGCTCAGGCAGCCATGCAGGTCCCTACGAGGTCCCTGCCCTTGTCCTACCTTCCCAGGTGAGCCGGGGCAGGCGGTGGGTCACTCTCTGTTCAACCTGGACGTGCCTGCAACCTGATTCACCTGGGAGCCAGGAGAGCGAGGCTCCACCCAGGGCAGAGCGGGGGTGAGTAAGAGCGAGAGAGAGGCAAACTCCGGAGAGCTGTTCCCTCCCCAGGCTCGCAGGGAGCCAGAGATAAGGGCTGCGCATTCCTGAGCCGCCAGAGGCCTCTCCCTTCCCGTCTGCCCCGAGCCTGTCCGACCAGCTCGGGGCTGGGGCCGAGGCCGAGCCGGGTCCCCGGCCCGGACCCCCGGCCCCTGACACAGACCCCCAGCACGGGCATCGGGTCTCTCTGGCACTTGTGGTGCTCTGGGGGACTGCTCGGGGCAGACGAACAGCAGCTCCCGGGCAATGGCCACTGTGGCAGCAGGGAGCGGTCCGGGGCAAAGCGCCCTGTAGCTGCCTCTCCGCAGCGGGGCGGGGGGACTGTGCCCGCCGTGTCCCCCGGGGTGCCGTGAGAGGGGGCTCTGAGGCCGCACCCCCGGCCTCCTGCCCCACCCCTGTCACCGTGCCCGCTCCCGCAGCCGAGGCCCCGCGGGCGGGGAAGGGTTAAGCGAGATTCCCCGCAGCCCCGGGCGTGGCAGCGCCTGTTCCACCTTTCATGTCCCAGCTCGTCCCGCCGGCAGCGGCGGCTGCTGTGAGGGCCGGGCTGGGCCGGCGGTGACTCAGGCGGGGGAGGCGGCAGGGAGCGGGGCCGGGGCCGGGGGGTCCCGGGCGAGGGGGGGCATGAGCAGCCTGTGCTGGCACTGCTGAGGCACCTCGAACCCTGCGGACAGTTTTGGGCCCCTCGGGAAAAGATGGGCATTGAGGGGCTGGAGCATGTCCAAGGTTGGGAAAGGAAGTGGGGAAGGGTCTGGAGCGGCAGGAGCCGCTGAGGGAGCTGGGGGGGCTCAGCCTGGAGAAAAGGAGGCTCAGGGGGGACCTTCTGGCTCTCTGCACCTCCCTGACAGGAGGGGGGAGCCGGGGGGGGTCGGGCTCTGCTACCTGAGAATAAGGGACAGGACAAGGGGAAAGGGCCGCAAGCTATGCCAGGGGAGAGTCACGAGAAAATTCCTTCCTGGAAAGAGCTTTTCAGCCCTGGTTGCCCGTGGCAAGAGTCCCTGTCTCTGGGGGGATTTAACAGCTGTGTGGATGTGGCACCTGTGATGTGGTGGCCTTGGCAGTGCTGGGGGAATAGCTGGACTCTGTGATCGCCATCGAATCATGGAATGGTTTAGGTGGGAAGGAAGCTTAAAGCTCACCTAGTTCCACCCCCTGCTAAGGGCAGGGACACCTTCCACTAGCCCAGGTTGCTCCAAGCCCATTCAGCCTGGCCTTGGACATTTCCAGGGACGGGGCAGCCACAGCTTCTCTGCCCAACCTGTGCCAGGAAGTCACCAACCTCACAGGGAAGAATTTCCTCCCAATATCCCATCTAACCCTGCCCTGTGGCAGTGGGAATCCATTCCCTCTTGTCCTGTCACTCCAGGCCCTTGTCTAAAGTCCTTCTCCAGCTCTCTTGGAGCCCCTTTTCAGACACTGGAATCGAAGAAACAATTCATCAGCTCCTTGGCTTCTCTTCTTGCAGACAGAGCACTTGCTCTCTTAATGGAATGTAGTATTTTCTTTAATTATGTACATCTTTGAGATAATACCTTTTCCTGTCATCAGAAAACTACAATGGATCTGTTTTGAGGCCCCAAAATTGATGACATTGCTGGTACTGTCATGGTTATGATACAGGTATTTAAGGCAGGGTTTATCAGACTGAACACTGCTGACTACTATGGGGGTGGCTGCCATCAGGGACAGCTATCCCATATATTTTGGAATGGTGTCACTGTGTCCATGGGTGCAGTTCAGACCTTCCAGACCAAAGTGTAGCTGAAACTCACTGGGTATGAGGGAGCCAAACCATCTACCTGATATTTCAGATACAACTTATGTTGGATAAGCAGCACTCCTGGTCTGAAGCTGCAATTCAGAACAAGATGAACCAATACTGCCTGTAAGGAAAGTCAGTTTCAATACGAGTTTGGGGCTTTTCCGTGTATGATACTGACACATAAATTGGTGAAATCCCTCAGAAAGTCAAGCCTAAACTGTCTCACTAATTTTTCTACAAGGTTTCAGTGTGTGGCTTTACAAACCTTTTATTCCTTAAATAGTGATGATTTATAATAGAGTCTAAAATGACTTGTAAAGGAACTTAAAATCCATGTGAACTTTGGATCTAGATTCTATCAGCCAGCAAGGGCCTGTGTGAGTTATTCTGGGATGTTATTTGAGGGAAATCCCAGTGAAAACGCATTGGCCTTCACAGCTCATGGTCAGAACAACTCCCTACCCTGGTGTTTCAGCCTTTATGTCACACCATACATAGAATTTAATCTACCTCATTAAGTTTCATAACTTGCCTTTGACTAAAGTCTCAGTAATGTCACTACAATTATCACCTTTCAGTCTTATCTTTATTAAATAAAGAGAACATTTAAAACCTCTTTTCTTCTCTCTTTTTCCCATAATTGAAACTGTATTTGTGGACATTTATTGTTCCAGCTTTTCAAAACTTACATTCAAATCTGATTATGAAACTGGACACTTTTACTTTCAGTTTCCTATTGCTGTATACACAACTAAATGACCAACATTTTTATTACAGTAGGTTTGACTTCTCCAGAGCCAGTTTCCGTTGCACTCCTGAGTGAAAATTACCTGGAATGGGTGATTTCAAAGCTATTTCCAGTGAAATGAAAACGCCTGAATCATCACACTATAATGAAATGAGATCACCTGCATCTTTCCACCTGGGAATTAGTAATAAAATTTTGCTGATTTTTCTATTCTGAAGCTTGGTTGTGTTTATCGTCCTGTTCTATTTCCAAAATAATATTGGTTATTTTACAGAATCCTCATTCATAAATGCAATGTACATGTGTAAATGGTGTTTGTTTGGTTTTCACTAATTACAGTGTGTGTTTGCATTGTTACACTGGATTAGGGCAGTAATCTGGGTAATTACTGTTTGTCACCAGTGTTTTACCAGGCTACTTCTGCCACAGTCTGCAAACAAGGGACACCTGTACCCCAGATTGCTGATCTCTGGGTTAAATAAAACAAAGAGTGTGGAATGAGTGTGAGACCCAATTTTAGATTGTGGCAGCTGCTCCAGCTGTGACAGAGCCAGCAGAGCATGGCAGAGAACACCTTGAACATGTGGGCAGCAGGTGGGAGGGCTTTGCTGCTCAGATCTCCTCAGGAACCAACCCAGCCCACAGGCATCAGTCAGGGTATGCTGGGGTACTGCTGTGGCCCCCAGTTCTGGCAGCAGCCTGAACAGGAGCACTGTGAGGGCTCCCAGCAGCAATCGGGAGGGGATTGCACAAATTTGTGTCCTCAAGTGCCACAGAATTCAACAAAGACACGGATATGGCACTTGAGGACATGGTTTAATGGTGAACATGGTGGTGGTGCTGGGGTGGTGGTTGGACTTTGTGATCTTAAAGGTCTTTTCCAACATTAATGATTCTGTCATTTCATGATTCTAAAACTGACACTTGGATATCTGATGGGAGCTTGGCTTTCGGCTTTCAACTGAAAGACATCAGCTTTAGACTGGGTATTGGGAAGAAATTCTTCCCTGTTAGGGTGGTGAGGTCCTGGCACAGGTTGCCCAGAGAAGCTGTGGCTGCCCATCCCTGGAAATGTTCCAGGACAGGTTGGACGGGGCTTGGAGCAGCCTCATCTAATGGAAGGTGTCCCTGTCCATGGCAGGGAGTGGGACTGAATGGGCTTTGAGGTCCCTCCCCACCCAAACCGTGATTCCATGATTCTGTGGTTATCACACTTCGCCCCTGGTTCCCTCCACCAAGGAGCTGTCAGCCCTCTATGATCACTGGCAGAGTACAAGGAACAGACACATTACCTGCCCCAAAGGCGCCATGAACAGAGACGAGGTGACCTGGAGAACAGGAACTCGGTCTTGGAATTGCTTCTTTAGCAGCGCAGATCCCTGGGCTCTTTGATAATGGAGGAGGTGGTGAATCTCCCCTTGACTCCACGCTGGTGACTCACCCTGGCTGCCACTCTAGGTTTCATCTGTTCAGGCTCTGCATTTGTACATATCAGATTATCTGGGTTAAGTGCAGCTTTGCTTTCTCCCTTTATCTGTCTGCTCTGAAGCTGTTTAACACGATCTGCCTGTTTGTATGCCAGCTCAGTATCAAGAAGTCCCAGGTACTGACGGGCGCTGAGCACTGAGCTGAGTTTTCCTGCTGTGACTGCATGCTCAGTGTGTCCCTGAAGGGCAGAGGCCCCCAGTCCTGATTCAACACCCTGCTCCACTGACAGCAGCGAAGTCTCCTCAGTGGTCACGTAAGTCATTGCCCTCTAGTTCTTCACAGTGACTTTTTTTTGTAAAGAACTGTGGAGAAATCCCGCATTATTCTAACAAGCAGAACCAACATCTGAACGGAACCGTGGGTGTGGGAACAGAAGCGTGGTCTTGCGCAGTTTCACTGTTAGAAATTGTTTGGGTTGTTTTTAGTGAAAACTGCCTTAAATTAATGGGCTCAATGGGGAATAACCTGGAAGAATCACTGTTGTATTTGTACTGCAGCTCTGTTTGGGTGCCATGGGGGCAGCAGGGTGGGGTGTGTTGTTGGGTTTTGTTGCTTTGTTTTTTTTTTCCTCACCAGTGTTCAGCTCTGATGGCCATCCTTTCTTTTTGGGGAAAAACACAGGAAGTGACCTAAGGAAGGTCCCTGGGATGTCACCTGGCCTTAACCTGTGACCGAACTGGAGAGTCCTCAGTGCAGACGGGGGATTCAAAACATCCAGTAAGAACTGGTTAAGAGAAAACCCGTATCTGCGTGGCTGGGCCAGTTAACGCGTGCCCACAGAACAAGGATCTCCGGGGCCGGAGCCTGTCCCTCCACTGTCAGAGCCTCTATATTCAGTCACAGGAGTCACATTTTACTTTCTAATCCAGACATTATTTATACAAACCAGTATTGCAGAGAAGACAAACAGATTTTGCAGCCAGATGCACGGAGTCTCCTCTGTCCTCCCTGAAAACAGGAACAGCCTCGGTGCGCAGCGAGTGCTGGTTGAGAATGTCACTTTAAGGCAATTAAACAGTTGAAAATTCTGCGGAACCGCCGGTAAATGGCTTCTGTAGGCGAAGGAACTGTACGCTTTTATTGTCGGGGGTGCAGGACGGGCCCGGGCCCTCCACTTGCACCGCCCGGAGCTTCCAGGGCCCGTTTGAATCCGCCGGCAGCAAAAGCCGCCCCCGCGGCGGGAGCGCAGTGCGGCCGCACCGCCCGCCCCTTTCCCGGGATCCGCCCGCCCCTTTCCCGGGATCCGCCCGCCCCTTTCCCGGGATCCGCCCGCCCCTTTCCCGGGATCCGCCCGCCCC
>JAWWEU010000072.1:4163330-4201879 GCA_035583155.1 Acropternis orthonyx | reverse complement strand
TTTCCCGGGATCCGCGCCACGCCCCGGCCTGCCCGTCACCGTCGCGTCACTCTTCCGTCACCTCCGGTGTCGGGTGAGAGCGCTGCGCCCAGCAGCTCCGCCCGCCTTGGCCCGGTGCCGCCTGGGCCCCGCCGCTCCCCTCACAGCCAGACCCACCCCGGCCCGATGCCGGCCCGGCGCTCGCCGTTGTTCACTCACACGCTGCCGGTGCCCGCTCAGCCCTCCGGGCCCTCCAGGGAGCCGCAGCTCCTCAGGATCGTGACCAGCTCCGTTTAATGTACATCGATTCCTGTATCCGGACCACGCAGACATCTGCGAGCTGGGGCTGAAATGCACCGCCAGCCTGAAGTCACCCCATGCACTGTGACCCCGAGCCCGACCCGTCGGGCAGCTGCTCACTCCGTATAGGATGGATGGGCTGGCTCTGCCCTGGGCACCTTGTTCAGAAGGATCCCGGGCGAGACAGGGTCCAAAGCTGTGGTAACATGAAAAAAATCATCTGCTGGCTTCCCTCGGTCCACCTTACCGGTGACCTCATCACCTGAGGGAGCGGAGCTGGTTATCGGTTGGACAGGACTTTGCCCTCTGCCCGGAGAGGCTGTGTCTGCCCTGTCCCTGGAGGTGTTTAAGGCCAGGTTGGACCGGGCTTGGAACAACCTGGTTAAGTGGAAGGTGTCCCTGCCCATGGCAGGGGTGGGCCTGACTGACCTTTAAGGTCCCTCCAACCCAAACCATTCTGAGATTCTGTGAACCTGTGCTGGGAAATGTTATCACCCACTCCTGTCCCAAGAGAAATTGCTGTAGTTCTCAGGTCGCTTTGTCCAGGTAACGATTGCCCAGTCCTTTAATTCAATTAATGAGATGCTCCTTTCCTGTGGTTATGATGTGGATAAATTCATAATGTTTGGAAATTGGTGAGGTGAGGACACCAATACAGGGAAACATCCATGTAGGAATGTCTGTTCATTGCCATACCTGTGCTCTGGGAACATCGCTGTCCACTAAGGACCTTATAAAACTCTTGTTTCTGTTTGGTTGGAGTTTTTGCTTTCTTCCAAAGTGAGCAAAATTAAATAACTTTGACTCCTGTAAACGTTTCTTCCACAGGAAATGGCTGTAGGTGTTTGCCTACTTCTGGCTGTCCTTGAAGAGTGGAAAAATGGGTAATGTGAAAAAAAGCATGTGAAGTTGTGTCAGTCCACACTTACTTGTGCTGGCCTCCTGCAGGGACTCCAAGCAGCACTTCGGATACCCCAGGAAAATCTGTCTCAGATGGATCTCGCAGGGTGCAGGAATTGCTCATACAGCAAAAACTGAGGGGGTCCAGAACTTTTCTGCAGTGTCCATGGTAAGGTTACTGAGGTTTTTTTAAAAAGTGGAGATCCATTGGGAAAGGCTCAGCCAGTATCAAAGAAGTCTGTGTGTCCCATCTGTTTCCCTCCCTGCTGATTTGGGTTAGAGTGACGACTTTGTCATAAAACTTTAAAGATTTCTTCTGACAGCAGCACTGGGACTGTCCCTTTGCCCAGTTCAGGTATCACCAGGTGAGATGGGTGTCTCCTACCAGTGTCTAAAGTGATTTACAATCAGTGAATCATGGAATCATGTTTCTCTGATTCTGTGACTGTCCCAGGATCCTAAGGTGGAGTCGCCTCTCATGTCCCTCATCACTTAAGCTGTATTTATGGTTTTTCTCTGAGGGAGGGGAAACAGTGAAGTTACAGTCAATGTCAATTCATGTTTAGATGGAATTTGAGCGACTTTAGTTGCACATGTGAAGCATGTACAGTTTTTGCTTCATTAGCATGTGTGGGGGCATAAAAAGTAGTATAATATTTTGGAGTTAATGAAGGGAAATCAGCTCTCAGTGGGTCATTCATAGAATCACAGAATCACAGAAAGGTTTGGATGGGAAGGGACCTTAAAACCCATCTGGTCCCGCTCCCTGCCATGGGTAGGGACAGCTTCCACTATCCCAGATTGCTCTAAGCCCCATCCAGCCTGGACTGGAACACATCCAGGGATGGAGCATCCACAGCTTCTCTGGGCAACCTGTGTCAGGAATTCACTAACCTCACAGGGAAGAATTTCCTCCCAATATCCCATCTAACCCTGCCCTCTGGCAATGGGAAGCCATTGCTCCCCTTGTCCTCTCACACCATTCCCTTGATCAAAGAAGAGAAGGCTCTGAGGAGACCTCAGAACCCCTTCCAGTGTCTAAAGGAGCTTCCAAGAGAGCTGGAGGTTGACTATGGACAAAGACATGTGATTTGATGGTTGTAAGATCTGCGTCTTAGAAGAAACCCCAGTAATGAATCAAACACCCATTTGATTATCTCATACAGAGGCTGAGACATCAGGACATGAGACAGCACTGGACACGAAATGAGGAGTTGCCAGACGTGCAGGTACCAGGGCGAGAAGCTGAGAAAACCTCAAATAGTGCTGAGATGAGTGGCTGGATTTCACAGGTAGTTCAGGGGAAACCCCATGAGGGACAGGGGGACAGGTGCTGCAAGATAACCCAGGGCTAGGGACCTTGTGGGACAGAATAGGACAAAAGCTCTCAGGTCACCATATCAGTGACACCGTGTAAAGGCAGGTGAGCAGGGAACCCAGCCAGAAGGACTGGATTTAGGTATGAATGGAGCAAAACTGGGACCAAAGGGGGGATATAATTAAAGGTCAGTTGTTTTTCTCTGGAGTGAAGGGAAATGGTGAAGTTACAGCCAATGTCAATTCATATTTAGGTGCAGCTGCCAGAGCAGGAGCGTAGTATGGGGTTGCAATAGAGCTTCAAATTTACCCTCTTTGCAGCTGTTTTATATGGAATTCTAGTTTCTGCATGGAGGGATGTGATCATGACATAGATGATGTGCTGCTGGAGATGCTGGAGACAATCCCTGGAATGGACAGTGAGTTTGGAGTCATTTTATCTGTATATGCTGAGAAACTGTCACAATATTGCTTATATGGAGAAGACCACTGGGATGACCAGAAAAGGAATCTCCATGAGCCTGCCTTTCCAGCAGCTCCATTAAGGGAAACTCTTTGTGTCTCTCATTTATAGGAGTAATTGTTCTATTATTGATTTCTTACACGTATGAACTTTGAGGTAAGATAACACATTCCTGTGGGAAACAGGCACTGGCTGTTTGGGAGGCTCCATCCTCCGGCATTGTTGGAGTTGCCGTCTGATGTGTTGTGGTGCTGCCTCAGTTAAGATACAGATGCCAATTACCTGAGCACTTACTTGTAGCCTGCTTTCACTTCAGAGTGAAATAGGCTGATTTCAGTCATTGTCATGGCTGGGCTTCATGAACGAAGATTTGGGACGGGCTCTCCCCACGCTTGCTGCAAGCGCCGATGGCTAAAAGGGCCGGTGTGGGATAGGTAAGTCCGGTTACAAAAGGCACAGCGGAGTCTCCACAGGCAGGACTGGAGGGGCACGGCGCTTTCTGCATTGTCATTTCTCCTCTAGACTGATTGTGTGTGAGATCTCAAAGGAAGCAGCAGCGTTATGGATGGCGTGTCTCCATGCCTCCCGATTGGAGGCCAGAGTAGACCACTGACGGTAGTCAATATGGCCAAGGCTGAGGTGTTGTAATTACACCCTTTGGTACAAAGTGTGACAAAAGCTTGTACTTTGGCCACCCTGTGGGGTAAAAGAAAAAGCAGAGGAAAACTCAAAGGAGGGGAATGAGGTTGGGGTGGGGACACAGGTGGTGTCTGCCTGCAGAAAACAAAGAATTGGCCCTTTATGATAGGGAAGGAATATTTACTTTGTCCTTATAGGAAGGGCTGTGGGATGCTGGGTCTCCATCAGTCAGGAAGGCTCTCTGGGACTGGTACAGACTTTGGAACAGGCTTTAGCTTCGATTTAAGTATGGGGTTCATTTTTCATAGCAGGACAGTACCTGCTCTGTGTCCAGGTGCAGTCAGCCATGGGCTGTTACCCATCTGGACAAGCTTTCCTGTGGTGTCAAGACGTGATTCACTAGGACACATGGACCTGGAGACCAGGAAGGTGGCTTTGCTCAAGGCTCTAGGATGGGCATACCAAACTCCCATGGTGATGGCTGTGGCATGGCATGGGGGATCCTGCAGTGCTCTGGCCTTGAGGTCTTTCACTGCTCAGAATCTGTCACTAATGGTGACTGTAAGCACAGAGTGAACCAAAACCACATGTAGCAGCAGCGAGAGTGGCACTGAGTTACAACCCAGCCATTTGTGTCCAGAAGCACCTGGTGGCATGTGGACAAGACTGGAAGCCAGTGTTCTCCATTCTCCAGTTATCCCAGGTGTTCCAAGGGGCAGGTTTCTCAGAGTTGACTACATATAGGTAAATTTCTGGTCTGCAGTTTCCATGACAGCCCCTTCTTCTCTGTCAGCGGACAGTCCTTGAGGAGAATCCCATAGGTATTCCAAACACCTGCCTGCTGTTATATATGGAGGGAGATGCAGGGGAAGGAACATGAGAATCCATCACTTTGTGTACCAACACCAGATGGGACTGACCACTGGAACCAAGAAAATTTGCATTTAGTAGGACCCAAGGGGCAGGCTATGCAGGTTCATACCTAGAGCTGTGTCCTGATACAACATTCCTTTTCCCTCCACCTCCCAGAGCATGTCATTCAGCTGCTACACAAGGCACTCAGCTGTAAGAGTCTTTCTTGTAAACCTTCCACCTGGCCAGAGATGCTCTGCTCTCTCTGCAGCCTTGAAGATCTTTCCATTCTCTCTGTATATTGAACTGTGCCATTTCTATTCCTATTTATAACAAAATCATAGAATCATAGCATAGTTGGGGTTGGAAGGGACCTTAAAAGACCATCTAGTTCCAACCTTACATGAATAATCCCTAAATGAATATACCTAAATAAAACCTCTAAATAATCTCCGCTGACAATGTTTCTGTGTTCACTTTTGTCTGAAGGAGTAACTACTGCCCATGTGCTAATCAGGGTTTAGTTGGGGTAGGGGAATTATACACACAAGGAGACAAACCTGGTAGTAAATCTGGCCCAAGGAAACTAAGTGTGGAGAAAACAGATATATTAAACACAGGAAAGGACCTGTGTATTGAGCCTGTGTAAGGCTGCACTTCAGACTCCTGAACCCCCCCATGGTGACCTAGGACGAGGCTGTTTTCCTGAGGTACCATGTGGCATAGCCAAGGCCCCTTCTCCAGCTGCAGCTGTTGCAGAGGAGGGAGAATGGGCCTGAGGTCTGGCACTACCCTGGCTCTAGGAAAAGGAAGTCCAACCTCTCCGTGCTAAGGCTGCTCCTCTCTTCCTGTCCATCCACAAAGCCAGGCCAAGAAAAACCTGTTTTGGCTACAGAAATGGGGTTGGGTTTTACTAGTCAAACTGTACGTTTAAAAACTCTAATAATGTAAACAAAATAGTGTGTTTTGGTTTTTTTTTTTTTTAAACAGATCCAAGTAAGGAAAGCCAAGAGGCTGGAGATCTTGCTGGTAACCTGCTGGTAGCACTGTGTTTCATATCGGGTTATTTTCCCCATCCCTGAATTTTGATATTCTCAGAGCTGGCATTGATTCGGGTGAGATTAAATTTCTGCTCCCAAAAGCAGGAAAATCAGAAGCATCTTTGCACCACCCAAGTGTTGGTACCAAAATTGCACACTTCACACAGGGGGAACCACAGCGACTAAAGACTCTAAAATGTAAAGTAAACTTTATTATCCTTGAACCACAAAATAGATTTCTTTGGTTGTACAAATTTCACTAGTTACAGTCTTGATGCGCTAATTTTCCCTTGGAGTCTCTCAGGAGAGAACGGGAAAGAACCCAGAGCCTGGCACCAGGTACCGCACAGGGAAAGGAGAGAAGAATCACAAGTTAGTCACCAAAACCCAGCCAGGATTGTTTCCAAAACTGCTGTTGTTAAAAAGCAAATGCTAAAATTAGATTTAAAAAGGAAAAGCTCAAATTGCTGATGATGGAAGCAGCCACGGCTGCAGTGTGAGATTATCAGAGTTCCCCCTTCACAGATCTGTAAAATCAAAACACACGGGTTCAGTTAAAACGATCCACTGGATTTTGGCATGAAGGGAGAGGCTCAACCAAAAAACTGCACCCAAAAAACTGCATCCACTTCTTTCCTTCAGCAAATGTACAAGCAGATGTGCCTGTCGCTGCCCAGCCACTGTGAGGCTCAAGGTCCAACCCTGGTCTTGCTGGGGAGTCAGAGAGCACCAATGGACGGGGAATGGGATCAGGCCGAGCTCGGACCTTCCTCCCGATTAGAGGCAGTGAAAGAAACAGAAAAAAAAGAAAAGGGTTGTTTCCCCTCAGTAGTGGCAGCAGAGGTTGATGGCAATGCTGGGAGCAGCAGCTGTGACCTCCACATTTGCAGAGCTCACATGATATAGAACCTGCTCACAGCCCTTGTTCCACATGTGGAAACCAGGACTCACACCCAGGAACTCCACCCCCTCTTATTTTTCATTTTCCTTTTTCCCTCTTGCATGGGCAAACGTGCATTTTCCCTGTTCTCCATGGAAAGGGGCCTGAAGCCAATGAGCTGGCAAAGTGGAACTGTGTAGTTATTGCAAGGCACAGGCCAGCCTCATCCTGCTCCATGGTGCTCCTGGTGCTCCCTGCCAGCCACCCCATGACACCCTACTCCACCTCACAGCCAGCCATGGACACTGTGGACTCCCCACCAGCATTCCTACCTGTAAGACCCTTTAACTCCCAACCTGACCCCAGCAATGCCACATCCTACCTGTCCCCAGTTCCTGAATCCTACCCACTAAGGTACTGCTGTCACACCTCCCAACCTCTGCCACCATGTCCTATCCCAACTATCCTGCTCCCCCATTGCTGTCACACACCCCCTAAACCCCTGCTACAGCTGTTTGGCTCCGTCCCATTCCTGCCCCAGTCCACCAGTTCACCCCCAGTGCTACAGAAGACAGACCCCAGTCTCCTCTGACACTTGTGTGCTCGTGGAGCTGCTCACACCACTTGTGACACATAGCGATGTGCCCATCCAGGGAACGACCTGTCCCCAGGACAGCACAAAGTCCCAGCAGGAGCAGTGTCCTACCAGGACAGAGGCAGGTGACACAGCGCTGGCCCAGGGTCTGCCCTGTCCCTTGAGCACAGAGTGTCAGTGGCAGAGGGAGGCACTTTGCTGGAATTCTGCGTGTTTTTTTTCCTTTTCTTTTTTGCCTCCAAGCTTCCCACTCCCACACGCTCCCAAAGGGAAATGAGGTGACACAGTGCAGGAAGTGGGAGATACTTTTTGGCAAAAGCCTGGAAATTAAATAGGAGTAAAGGCAGGCTGGACCTTCCTCCTGATTCCCACCAGAGGAAAAGTTCCTTTTAACCCGCTACAAAAACCAAGTTGAGGCAGTAACAGCTGGAGCCCAACACACTCTCACACTCCTACATTCTCTCTGTCCTACCCTTCCCCACACACAATATTTACAGGGTAACGAGCTGCCCATTGTCCTGCCCACCCCTCCTCTCCATCTGCCAGCACTCAGTCCAGTGTTGTCCCTTTTTTGGGACGTGCCCCAGCGCAGTGTTGGGTGAGAAACAGGGTGGTTCACAGCCTCGGAGGAGTCAGTTGGCCACAGAGCTCCTGGGGTGCTCAGGTCCCATCCAGAGTCTGGAGGTGGCAGGGTGGCAGCCCGGTGCTGTCCCTGGAGCACAGGAAGCTCGGAAGAGCTGTGCCGGGCTAGTCCATTGCCCAGGTGTGTCGGGTCACCTACGTGGGGACAGCGGTCTCCAAACTGCGCCGGCTGTGTCGGAGCTTGCGCTTGCTGCTGTACAGAGCCATGTCCTCCAGGGCTGAGGGAGTCGGTGCTGATGGATCCCGTGTTCCTAACATGTCCTCTTCCTCTGGCTGCCCATCCTGCTCCTGGGGAACTGCAAGGAGAAGAGACATTTAGGTCTGAAGAGAAAGCACTGGTTAAATTAGATAAAGTATTGGGGAGGAATCCCTCCCTATGAGGGTGGGGAGGCCCTGGCACAAGCTGCCCAGAGAAGCTGTGGCAGCCCCACCCCTGGAAGTGTTCCAGGCCAGGTTGGATGGGGCTTGAAGCAATCTAGGATAGTGGAAGGTGTCACTGCTCAGGGCAGGGGGTGGGACTGAGTGATCTGTAAAGTCCCTTCCCAACCAAGGCATCCCGTGGTTCTGGCAGCACTCAGCTGGCACAGTTAATGCAAACATTTAGGGTATCAAAGGATCACAGACTGGTTTGGGTGGGAAGGGACCTTAAAGCTCATCTTATTCCACCACCTGCCATGGGCAGGGACACCTCCCGCTAGCAGAGGCTGTTCCATGCCCTGTCCAACCTTGCCATGAACACTTCCAGGGTGTGTTTCAGCCTATTTGCAGGTGCTAGATTCAGGACAGCACTGAAGTCTCAGTGACTCACAGTAATCTCATACCCAGAACCTTCTGGTGACCTGTAGCTCATACAGTGACCCCTGTGGATCCTGGGAAGAAAGTCCCGTGTGTGAGAAGACACCTGCCTCTAACACCTGCCATTCACTGAACATGAGTGGAAAAAATGAGTGTCCTGAAAGGCCTCTGCTTCCCAGACCACGGAGTTGCCCCAACCCAGGTCTGTAGGGGGCTGAGGGGTTCCCTCTGTCAGGGAGGGAGAGGAGCATCTTCAGTCACAGACTGGCCCAGCTGGTCAGGCGGGCTTTAAACTTACTGGCATCATAGAGATGTGGTGGGATGGCTCCTGTGACTGCAGCGTTGGAGGCTCTTAGGGACGGACAGGCAGGGGAGATGGCATGGGGGTCACTCGCTATGTCAGTGCCCAGCTGAGTGTGTGGAACTGCACTTGGGGAGGGGTGAAGAGCCAACCAGAGCTCATGGGTCAGGATTGCAGGGACAGATCATATTCCTGACCAGGAAGACTGAATGGATGAGGCCTTCATAGACAGATAGGAGCAGCCTCCTATTAGCAAGCCCTGGTCCTCACGGGGGACTTCAACCACCCCAATATCTGTTGGAGGGACAGCCCAACAGGGCACAGGCAATCCATGAGCTTCAAGTGCAAATGGGCTCCTGGGAAGCCTCTCTAAAGCCTTTGGATGTAGCAGAGAACTTCAGACACAGAAATCCACGAAGATCTGTCACATAAAAGGTTCAGTCTGCTGGGCTGTGCCCAGTGTGCCACCCTCTGCTCCAGAGCCAGGCCAGTTAGTGGGAAGCCCTTCCCCCCTTGTCCTGGCACTCCAGGATCACGTGTCCAAAGTTCCTCTCCAGCTCACCTGGAGCCCCTTTAGGCACTGGAAGGGGCTCTCAAGTCTCCCCAGAGCCTTCTCTTCTCCAGGCTGAACACTCCCAGCTCTCCCAGCCTGTCCAACCCCTTGGTGGGACACTGGGGTTGGGAAGCAGGTTATCGATTCCCAGACAAGGCAAACAGGTATAAATGAAGTCATGGGCACATGCAGGTAAAAATCCAGCCTGGATGGGTGGGTGGAGGAGGAAATCCTGTGGCTTAGAGGGAAGTCAATCCTTTTAGACCCTCTTAGGCTGGAATTGGCCAAAAGGGCTCCCAAACATGCAGGTTTAGTGATCCCCAAGCAGCACACTCAGCTTTAAAAATGCTTGGATTGTTCCCTGGGCAAAGCTCTACCCAAAACAAGCTGCCATGGGGCAGCTTTGGTGGGCAAATAAGTGGTTAAACCTTAGGAAAAGGACAGGAAGGTGCTATCTGCTGCCACAACACCCAGCAGCCAGGACCTGGACCAGGGTCAGTGTCTGGCAACTAATGAAGAGGAGGAGTGATGAAGAGAGAAACTAGTAATGCCACCAAGCTGTATCAGGGAGTCAGATGGAGCTCAGCTACAACAAAGTGCATCACAATCCACAGAGTTCAGGGGTAAATGATGTGGAAGATTCAAATGTGAATATATTCAAGAAAGAAAGAACGCTAAAGTCAAAGCCTCTGGCTTAGAAAGTGCAAACCCACTGCCTGCTGCAGCCTGGAGCAGTTCTGGAAAGAACCATTTCCTGCTTTTCTTTTTTTATGTCCTTTTCTGGCATTCCCAGTGGCTCCCATTGGACTCCAAATCAGCTACAGAATCAGGCAGAACCTTGTGCTGACTCCGTAACTTAATTTTTACACTACTGGACGATGTGTAAACTCAATAAAAGGAATAGAATCCTGACTGCATAAAAAAACGCACCACCCTTAAATGAGATGATGGTTCTGTAGGCACTGGGAGAGCTTTCTGCAGACACTGGCAACTTCCCAGCAATCCCATTTCACTCCTGAGGTTTAGGTATTGGAAGAGGTGGAAGAACACAGTTCAGAACACCCTCTCCTGCATAAACCACACAGCTACATCTGAGCACTGCAGGCAGCCCTGGTCTCCTCCTCTACCTCAGTAACAGATGAAATAAAAAAGGTCCAGACAGGTGTGGCAATGATCCCCATAACAAGGAACCAGGATTCCTCAGTCTGGAAAGAAGGGAACTGCTGTTACACTGGCTGACATGACTGGCACAGACAGAGCAAGTGCAACACAGTTGCCCACTGCATTCCAGAAGGTCCAAGGGAATTATCAAGAAATTAATTAAGTAAACAAAATGCCTCATTGCTGATCCAGACACAACATCTGGCTCAAGACATGCCTATTGCAATAGGTGATCCCAGAAAACTGAGAATATCCACTTATGCAAGCTCATTTTTTCCATTTCTTATGGTCTTACCCTAAGAACTGACTTTCAGCCAAACATGATTCTGGTGTACCCTGAACCAGTGCAGGCCTCCCTTACATGCTTCCCATTCTGAGAGAAATCAGGAAATACTGAAGGAGAGCAAAGGCATTGCCACTGGTATGAATCCAGAGATTCCAGTTTTGTGAAATTTTGGTGGGAAAGAATCTGTGAAATGCAAGTCTGGAGAACAAAAGCATGGATGTAAGTCTTTGGAGCAGGATGTGGCTACAAAGGCTGGACAGGGATAAATTAAAGACGTAATTAAAGACATAAAGTGGGCAGAGAGAACACCTTTGGTTCCTCTGTGTGCATGAGCTGCCAGAACTCATTATCCAGCAGCAAATAGGCCAGGCAGGATGAGGAGGCACCATTCCTGTGGGAGCTGCTGCAGACACCAGACAGCCCAGGTGAGCAAAGACCATGGGGACAAAAGCAGCTTCTTACATCCCATAAGCAGGTTTCCAGTAACAGTGCAACACAGTTATAAATGAAGATTTCTGGAACCTGATAGTTACAGGATTGGGAAGTAAACAACTCTGGCTCCAGGTGATTTGGAAAAGTTATCTCATAACATGAGCACATTGCATGGTTCCACCCTAAAAATGCTACTCTGCGGTGCAGTAGCTCCATGACCTCATGGAAACCTTGTTTTTAAACACATTTAAGAGTCAATGACCATAAAGTCAGACCCAGAATGGAGGGAACTGTTTCTGCATGGACAAGAGGACCAAGGTGTGCTAGGAGAAGCAAGATGCCAATGCTTTCCTGCAGTCAGATATCCTCAGAGTTCCTGTTACAATGGTTTGATAACACAAAGTTTAAGGACTGCTATGAGTCAAAAAGCCACAATTCCATGATCAAGAACAATTCTGATTATGTTGGCTGGAATGCTGCACTGCCTGGAAGAGTGAGATGGGGTGAAGGTATCTAAAAAACCAGGAAAGCTTTGTCCCATCCCACCTGCCATCCTTGCCAGCTGATTGGGGAAAACCTGCACTTGTTGGGTGCCTCACACACATCACAGGTGACTTAAAGATTAAAGACTAATGACTGGGTTAAATACTGGCTGGTATTTCCCAGACCTACCCTGAGCTCCCAGTTCCCTTCACTGACTGAATGGATGACCTCAGGACAATAAGCCAGGGCTCAGAGGATGACTCTGAGGGATGAAAAACAGATGCTGTTCTCAGGAAAATAAGTTTTTGTAAGTAAGCAGAACCTCCTTCTGAGAAGGTCCCAGTCATGGATCAGCTGTCCAGGGTGCAGCCTGTACTCAGAAGGGTTTGTCAAGATCAAAGAAACTGTTTCTTGTGTCAAATAAAGGGGGAAAACCTGCAAAACAGGTAGAAGCAAACCAGCACCAACTGCTGGAGAAACAGGAGTGCTCCTACAGAGCAGGTGGGCTCTGCTGAGCTCCACAGGGCTGCTACAGCCACTGCGATGAACTGAGGGATAGACCCTGACCTGTCTGTTACAGCTGGGGACAGACAGACACACCCCAGCTGGACAACCTGGAGATACAGCTGCAGAGCTTTAATTCCTCCTAATTGAGGTGACCATGACCACAGATGCACAAGCGTAACTCGGAGCTACCCAGCTACTGGAGCACCAAGTGCTCCAAGTCTGCACCAGGATGAATTTACCTGCACAAGGATGAATTTATCTGCACAATTCCCTCTCTAGCAAAAGGGGCACAAGGCAGTCCCTGAACAATGGATGCCATTCATCTCCAGCATGTGACATAGGCCAAAACTTCCCCGCCACATCCTACTACCACTCTACTCCAGGGCACAAAACTGGAGAAAATTAGGCATGCTTGTTACACACCACGCTGGGCAAATTAGTCACTGCTAAAGCACAATGCAAATATCCTACCCAAAATGAATGTGGTGAGCGTGGAGTGTTCATTCTAGAACAGACAAAACAGGACACTGTGTCAAGCAGCAGAAGGTGAGTTCCTCAGGGTGGTTCTATAAGCAAAGGGGAACCCTCTGGGGCCGTGGTGGGAAGTGAGTAGTACAGCGACAATTCCTTTGGCCGTGGACTTACCCGAATTATTCCGGTCGTCAACATATCTGAGGTCATCAGCTGCATCAGGTGACTGGAAGAGAACAGCAAATGTGAACATCCATCCCTGTTAACACTTGTGCCAGGGAATTCCCCACCTCCAGCCTGCCAACACCCTATGGAGATCCTGCTGCCCTCAAAGGTGCTGGCACTGCCGTGGCTGGGGCATGGCTCTCAGAGAGGGCTCCTCATTCCAGCATGAATCCCTCATGCTCAAGTCAAGCACCCACCACCTGACCTGTGTGTAGGGAGGAGAGGGAATGACACAAAAGACAGAAAGTGTAAAGAGTGGAGAAAAAGGCTCTAAGCTGAAAGAGGGGAGATTCATATTGGATAGGAGGGAAATCCTTCACCGTGAGGCTGATGAGGCTCTAGCACAGGTTGCCCAGAGAAGCTGTGGCTGCCCCAGAGGTGTTCAAGGCCAGGCTGGACAGGACTTGGAGCAACCTGGTCTAGTGGAAGGTGTCCCTGCCCATGGCAGGGTGGTAGAATGAGAGGAGCTTTAAAGTTCCCTCCAAACATGAAACATCCTGGGATTCTATGAACTCCTGCACTGCTGAGAGAGGCCCACAGGCACTGCTTGAGGATTTGGAGGTGCAGCCTCCTTTGGAGGCACCTTCTCAGCTGTATGAAGACCCAGTGTTGTACTTGGGGAAATTTTGGTGGTCCAGAGCTGCCATGGGGCTCAAGCAGCCAGTCCTCCAAGTCGCCTGGTACAGAACCTGGAGAAGGGCATATCCCAAAGGAAGGGACTCTGAGAAAGAGATGAGTGACTTCCAAGGGCTGAGCAATACCACGAGGGTGAGGTGTCAGTGAAGAACAGACATCAAATCATGTAAAACTGCCCAAGAATTCTCAAATCAGAGCTCTGCTGGAGCCAGCCTGGCTTTGGAACAACACCTTGGGCTGGGATCTTAGTGCCCCCACAACAAGCTGAAGCCCAAGTGGCTGTGCTTGCTGGCTCTCTACACACAGGTATCTGCTTCACTTTCTTCATATATAAGTAAAAAACCACCTAAAAACATTTAGACACAGGATATCTGCTCAAATTAGATGTGGCAAATGCCATCAGTGACTGACCAACACAGGCAGTTATAGCTCCCAGCCCTGGGGGAGTGGTTCCAGTGACCCCAGAGCAGGGGCTGAGGGTCAGGATCACCTCCAGAGCTGAGATTCCATGACAAAGCAGCTGAAATGAGCTTATTTTAGGAAGGAGAAGCACCTTGCCACGATGCTCACCCTTGGAACCAGGTGCTCACTCCTCAGCTCATTGACAGCAGAACTACAACATGAGAACGGACACCCTGCTGCTTGCCAGGCAGGAGGCCACACACATCCAGTTGGAAGTTCACATCTGCTCCAATGTGCCTTTTGGTAGCAATCATTTCTGTAGCTCTGTCTTCCCTTTTAGTTCTTGCCTTTCACTTAAAAATATTTCAGGAGCCGTTCAGGTGAAGATGCAGATGCTTTATATCTGTCATTCATTTTTAAACCATCTGGACCAACTTTTTCCCAATTCCACTGGTCTGAAGCCTCCAATAAATCCTCAGTTTTCAGTAAGGCTGGTGTCACTGCCCCCACACAGGCAGGGCCTCTGCAGAGGGTTCCCCCACACCCCTCAGCCTCAACTCTTCCATCAAACCAAGCCCTAACCAAGGTGAAGGTGGCTCAGCATGCAGTTTATACCTGGATTTCGTAAACAGGTTTGGAGGAAGGAATAGCAGCAAATTCCCGGTAGTCAAACTTCTTTTCAGACATGGACTAGAAGGGACAGCCGAAGGGAAGAAACAGAGAAAAGAGTAAGGGGAGTGAAATGGGTGGAGAAGCAGCAGAAAGCTGAGCAATCTATGCAGAGATCACAGCAGAAGGAGAAGGACATCCTTGGGGAAAGCCAGGAACATGGGGCATTCCTGGGACACTGCCTTTTGAGCTGTTCGGGTGTCAGGACAGGGCGTTCCAAGTCACAGAGGAAACACCACATGCTTCAGTGAAATGCTCATGCACACCAAGTCAGGTAGGAAACCTATTTTCATTGGGAAATTCATGGCAGGATTCCTGACAGCTGGAGCACAATCAGGATTTCAATCCAAAGCCAGATTATGGTGTGACCTGTTAGGACCAGGTCCCCTCTGTGCAGCTTCTCTCACGCTTCCCCTGGTCTGTCTCACTAATTCTGACAGTTCTGTGCAACAACGTCCCCTGGCATTTACACAGGGTTAGGAAAAGGAAAATGCTAGTTGCAGCCAAAGGTCTTTTTTATGCTGTTTAGGAAACATGGTGCCAAAGTCCCTGAAATGAAGTGAGAGGCCTTCTGAACCCAGGGAAAAGCTTTCTGACCACGGTGAAAGGCTTTCTGAGCATGGCGGTGAAGAACCAAGGAAAGGATGACATAATAAAATGGGGAAAGAGAAAGCAGATGTTACATGAGAGCTGTAATAAAGGGAGTGTCTCTAACCAGGGGTACAGTTGGGCTCCATCCACCACCCTCCTCACCAATCCCTGTACCATGCAGCCAGGCCTGATCAAGGACTGAGTGGGGACCCACAGCCCAAGGCACAGCCCACACCCAGCCGAGTAACTAGGAAATCTCAGGATTTAGGCGAGGTGACAAAAGCAAGCTGAAGGATGTCATACCAGCCTTCCTGGGGAAGTGACGTTCCTGGGGCTGCAATCTGCAAGAGGTGACAGAAAAGCACAGTCAGTGACCAGCTGTGTGACATCCAACCCCTGTGAGCCTGCTGCTTTCACTCAGCAGCATTTCAGTGTGGTGAGACCACACTCAGGGGATACCCTGCCTTCTGCCTTCCCAACAAACACCTCTTCCCTGCTTATTCAGAAAGCCAGGGTGCTGGTTGTGTTTCTGCACTGGTTGCCTGGAACCTCACCTCCACCTCAGGTGCTCTACAGATCAGGCCCACCCCCTGTGCTGAGAGGTGCCACATGCCCCCAAGGACCTTCCAACCATGCTGAAGGAGGGAATTGCTTCTCGCAGCTCTGCTTCCCCGCAAGTTAAGCTCGAGGAGCACTGCCTCTTTCCCTTGGAGGCAGCGACAGCCATACAGTACCTTCCAGTGGTGTTGGGGATGGCGTCGGAGCGGGTGACGGTGACTCTGCCAGCTGCTCCAGCGTGCTGCGTTTCTTCCCTTCCTTGGACTTGGCAATAACCATTTGGGCTTTCAGAGCATCCTGTTCCAGTGATTTCATCCTGCCTCAGGAATGAGGGGGGAGAAACAACCGTCAGCCACTGCCCCCTTGATAAGGGACCACATGCTGCCTGCGCCCAGCAGCTGGCCTGAGCCCATGGGCTGAGCGCAGACAGGTGGGACGAAGCCCCCGAGGGTCCCCGAGGCAGGACGGGAGGACAGCTGGGCTGGCTGTCACACCAAAACACACATGTCATCCCATGTGTTGAACAGACAGAGCATGAAGCTATGCATCAGTGCACTGAGAAGCTGTAGGCAGTCCCAGAGGTGCCACATGAGGGACAGTGACTTGAGCTGGGGACAGAACTGCAGGGAACACAAAAGTAGGGTTGGTCCTCGGGGTTTTACTCTCCTCTGTGCTCAGTGTGTTGCATCTTAACCCTTCTCAGCCATCAGGAGATCATGAAAGGCCAGGCTGCATGGGAGACTGAGCAATGTGGTCTGGTGAAAGGTGTCCTGACCCATAGCAGGGGATGGAACAAGATATCTTTACAATCTTAAGGTCCCTCCAGCCCAAACCAGTCTGGGATTCTCAGAGATGTCTGGACCTTTCTCCCCATCAGGCAGCCCCAGCATCCCCCCTCGTTCTCTGGGCAGCAGACACCAGGGACCACTCCCATGTCCTCCTGCCCCAGGAGGTCCCAGCTGGGGTGCAGGGACACAGACAGGAGCATGCAGCTGCAGGGAGGGGGCTGTGCACACCTGGATTGGCCTCCTGACCCAGGGATTCTTGAGGCGTGACTCTGCACTGGGCTAGACATCTGAGCTGGCCTGGCCCCAGGAGCAGGTGCCCACTGCCGGGACTGGTACAGCTTCCTGGCCAGATCCTGCTCGTACTGTTTAATACTGTCTTCAAGAGCTGAGGATCTGAGGAGGAGGAGGAAGAGGAAGAGGAAAAGGAAGAGGAGGAAGAGGAAGAGGAGATGATGGTGATGAACATTGCAGTGGACAAGCACAGGGAAAGAAAGAAACAAATACAGGAACATACCCTGGCAAGGGGAAATACGGGTCTGACACAGGGGTAGCCTTGGTTAAACTTGGCTCCAGATCTGATCCTGCTCAACCCTGGCTGCTGTTAAGGCAGCAGGAACCCCCAAGGACAATCTGGGGTTGTGGTCAGGAGCATCAGGCTCAGAGCCCCCACATCCAGAGCTGCCCCCCAGCATCTAGAGCTGGGAGGAGACTGGGAACACCTTCAGACCCACAGGAAAGGCTGTGAGGCAGTAACAGTGTGTGAGTTTGTCAGACTGAGGAGTATGGGCAGGGGTGTGTGTGTGCCACACATGGGATGGTCTCTCAGTGTACACCTGCACATGTATCTGATCACCTGTTCCAGGCACTTTTGCTGGACCATAGAAAAGGGGAGCAAAATGGCTATGCACGTGACACATGGTGTTTGTCCTGGGACACGTGTAACTGAGGGGCGAGTGAGTCCCAAAACAAGTGTGTGTGTGTAGGAGGAGAACTGCCAAAATGCTCATAGCCTTGGCTGGGCACCTGCCCCTCTGAATCTCACTCTTCCCATGGCACAAGGGTTTGAAGTGGTGGGACAAGGGGTAATAGATTCCCACTGAAAGAGGGCAGGGTTAGGTGGGGTTTTGGGAAGAAGTTCTTCTCTGAGGGTGATGAGACCCTGGCATAGGTTGCCCAGAGAAGCTGTGGCTGCCCTATCCCTGGAAGTGTTCAAAGCCAGGTTGGATAGGACTTGGAGCAACCTGGTCTAGTGGAAGGTGTCCCTGCCCATGGCAGAGGGGTGGAACCAGATCAGCTTTAAGGTCCTTTCCAACCCAAAACGTTCCACGATTGCATGACTCTATGCCAGGGGCCATGTATGCCTAGAACAGGTGTGTAACATGGGTCTCTGCGTGTGTCCCAACAGAGCAAGAGGGGTGCTGGGGGGTAAGGAGGGGCATCACACGTCCTGGCAGAGCATTGATGACACAGGGAGAACAGGGAAAGCCCAAGAAGGTGCAAACTGACGGGGTCACGAGTGACAGCACAGAGCAGAAAACTGGAAAGAAGCAGAAGACAGGAGATTAGAAAGGGAGGAACAAACCCTGCGGCAGTTGGAGAGAACACAGATTAGTGGGGCTGAGCCCGGTGTGTGGGGCTATGCAGAACCCCCACCTGCAGCACAGGGACCTCTGGAGACAGGACCTGAGCCTGCCAGCCCTCACATTGCTGTGCCTGCTCCAGAGCTAGCGAAGAGGGACCATGAGACCACTGGACCCTCCTGGGAGACCTGTGGCAGCAGGGAACAGTCCCTCCTTGTCTTACAAAAAGGAGCATGTTATGGTGACTGACTGATTCCTGCCCAAGGCATCAGCCAGGCACTTCTCCAAGAACTGCACAAAAAGCTGCACTTTGGCATCAGAAGCAATGCTGGATCTCACAGCTCAAGCAGCTTGTCCTTGCCAGGTATTCCCACCTGGCAAGGAAGGCTCTCCCTTTGCCAGCCTCTTTTTTCATGGACAAAACACACTTAAAAAGGCAAGAGACTGAAGCTTTGGGATGAGGGATCTGTCTCCTGCCCACGGTGGACAAACCCATGGTGCTCCACACTTGCTAACCCTCCTACAGTGTCATGTGGAACTTTTACTGTGCTTTGAGCAATTCCAGCCAAATCCCAGCTTGCCCAAGAGCATGGTCAGATGAACAGTAATGTTACAGGAGCAAATTGTGTCATCACCTAAAACCATCCTTCTCCCTCCCAGCATTTTTCAGGTTTATCTGCTGGCAACACCAAGTTCCTGAAAGAGTAGAGTCCTGAGACCACAGCTGCACACCTGGGACATGAGCAGCGTCCCTGTGGGGTCTATGCAGGCAAAGTCCTTTTTCTCCTGTTGACACCCATCTCAAAAAAAGCTCCTATTACAGCACTCCTTGGATATATTCGTGCTTAGGCACGAATCAGAACTGACAGACCTCACAAAGCCTGCCCCATCATGTGAGGAATGTGCCTGAGAAGTGAAGGCACAAGCAAGTGAAACCCCTGAAGGTCTCATGGGAAGGGATGGCAGATCAGGCCCTACTCCTCTCCAAGCACAGTGATGTGGATTTCCAGGAGAAGCCTGACAGGCAGTCTCTGGTTTATCTACTTAAATACAACAATGGAGCTTTTTTTTAGGTCCGAAGACCAAGCACAAGTCTGTGCAGCATGTCTGCTCCTGGGGACACCGTGGTGCTCACACAGCATTACACTGAAGGCTGGTTTTGGCACTATTCCACACTCACAGCTTTCCCTGAGACAGACTTGTGATTCCAGCTCTCCCTGAGCACCTGCAGCACAGGGGACTCGGTGGTCTCTCTAACCTCTTAAGGTCCTTAAAGAGGCTCCAGGAGAGCTGTAGGGGACTTTGGACAAGGATCTGGAGTGACAGGACACAGGAGAATGGCTTCTCACTGACAGGGAATAGGGATAAATGGGATATTAGAAAGAAACTCTTCCCTGTGAGGGTGGTGAGGCCTGGCACAGGTGCCCCATGCCTGGAAGTGTTCCAGGCCAGGTTGGATGGGGCTTGGAGCAACCTCATCTAATGGCAGGTGTCCCTGCCCATGGCACGGAGTGGAACTGGGTGGTCTCAAAGGTCCCTTCCCACACAAACCATCCTGGGATTCTATGGAAACTGATCTCAAGGAAAATTTGCACAGAGAGGCTTGTACCCTCGAAGCCCCTGAACAGCAGTCCAGCTCTGACTGAGGATCCACTTGGAATTTCTCCATTCCTGAAGCTTTTCCAGGAGTGACAGCCCCGTGATCATCCATGTTCAAGCACAAACACTGGAATTGCTAAGTGGAATCACAACTCACACTGATACCTCCAGTATCTTATCTAGCAGCCTTGTTCCTCTCCATACCTCATCCAAACCCCAAAAGAGACAGTTTCAGACTGTCCTCTGAATGTCTCCTACAGGAATATCAGGGGAAGAAAACTATCATTAGTTATAGGAGCAGCCTGACTAATTTTTGGAAGGAATTCTATGACACAGTAAATGCCTGTCTTAAGTTCTGAGCTAGAAAGTTCTCTTTCTTTCAGAACAATATCACTCTTTTATGCTGACGAACAGCTCATGGGGGTAAGAATGGCTTCATCCTACCCATGTTTTGGCTGCAACAAGTCTTCCAGCCCAGCACCACTGGATATGTGGAATCGCATTTTTCATTTTGAATATGTGACATTGCAGCTTCAATAACACCATTGTGCATGGGTTATAAGGGAGGTGGGAATTGTGTGCTGAGGGAAGGAACACACCCACCATCACACACAGGTCTGTTCATGCTTGTCATGAACTCCCCCATGTCCATGGCTGGCTGTGCAAACACTGGGAATCTGGGAGCCCTCTGCAAGCAGACAAGCTCAGCCAAGCTGCGGGTGCTTTGCGCGGCTTGAAGAGACCCTGCATAACCTCCCTCAACACCTGCCTTTGGAAGGGTCCTCTAGTCCCTGGTTTTATTCCCTGTAGCCCCCAGGCACACAGGTTCGAGCTCCAGCCCAGCGAAGGAGCAGTGGAGGCTCTGGCTCACCGTGCTGCCCTCCACATGGCCCGTTTCTCAGCCTCCAGAGCCCGGCGCTCCGCCGGAGACAGCTCCTTCTCCTGCCCGCTCAGCAGCTCCGGGCTCTGCATCCGCAGCCGCTCCTGGTGCCGCCGTTCCGCCTTGGCCGTCCGCACTGGAGCCCCGGGATCCCCCAGGAATGATGGGCTCAGCCTGGGCAGGGAGAGGAGCAGTAAGAGGGAGGATTGCTGGGTCCACACAACTTAGCTGCCTGTGAGTGACACCCCAATCACCTGTTCAGTGCCATATCCATGGGTGTCACTCTGGGAGGACACAGGTGAGTTTCTCACATGGAATTTCAGGTTAGACAGAGCTTGGATCATCTGTCCCTGGCAATCACCCACATGGCAGGGGTTGGAACCAGGTGGTCTTGAAAGGTCTCTCCAACCCAACCCATCCTGGGATTCTATGAAGTTGCTTCCAACCAGGTTCCCTCTCTCCACCAAATCCTTTCTTTGCAGACCCTGGTTGCTAAAAATGAAAAACTATTCAATTCCTGCCCCAGCTGCCCCACTCACCCTGACACGGAGTTGGTTCTCTGCTCAGGCTTCATCCCCTCTTCCAGAGAATTCCTCTGCGAGCTGCTGTTCTCACTGAGCTCCAAGGGCCTGGAGAAAACAACCCTGTGAGCTGCAGCACCACAGGCTGTACACACAGAGAGAGTGGGACAGGTCCGCCCCCAGAAAGCTACAACTGGTTCAGGGTGAAGTCACAGCCCTTCATGACTTTGCTCAGCAGGTCCTCCACCATCGCTGTGAGCATTCCCATGGGGACCTCCTAAATGTCCATGCTAACATCAGAGCTCATTTTTTGCACTTGGAGGTCAGCCAGCCACTAACACACACACACACACAGACACAATTTTTTCTTCCACTTTTCTAATAAAAATATTTGTTTGGCTTTCTTTTCCTCTTGATCTCTCCCTTCAGTCCCAGGAACTTGGACCTCACAATTGGCTTTGTTAGACGTGGCACAAAGGCGTTGCAAACAGAGGAGCCCAAGAGAGACTGACCTTGGAAGCACTGATCACCTGATCCTGATTCCGTACCTTCCTTAACAGATTATTTTTGATACATTTTAAGTTCTTCCATGAGATGGACCACAATGCTGCTCTGAGGGCTTGAGCCCCTCTGCTCCGGAGCCACATCCTGATTTTTACTGCTCAAGTTTATTTTGATTACATTTCAGTTTCAGTTCTAGCATAAGAAAAATTATTTCAAGAAACACAAATTCAGTCACTTTCACTGCCTCCCCCCGTGTTCAAGTATAAAAAATAAACAATTGAAAATCATCTGATGGATCATAACAGCCTTCCTGTTCTTCAGCCTCCCACATTTCAGTATGAAAACAGGAGAGTTAAGTGGGACTTCCCAGAAAACCAAGGAGCTGCACGTGGCTGGTGTCCTCCTTGGAGCTGCCTCAGGACAGGAAAAAGGCTCAGGGCATCATTGTGTGAGAAGTTCCTCAACTGAGACTAGGCAGACACAACAGAGAGAAATGAGATTCCATGTGCCAGGGTAAATGTGTTCAGCCACTGTGACTTGAAAGTGTTTATGGAGAGAATGTCTGTTCCAAAGACTCCAAAGAGAGATAAGAATGGCTTCAGCTTCACTCCAGTGCAGCCTTATTTTATCTGGAGCCTTTGAGAACCCTTTTCTCATTCCTCAGTTCTATGCCCAAGAACTAGAGAACTCAAGGCAATGTGGAGGCCAAGCCTCATAGAACTGGGAACAAAAGCCTAAAAGATCCCCCAACCCAGTTCAGCATCAGGTTATCATTCAGCCTGTCTTGAATCAACTGTCTCTAAAAATCAATCTTTCTACATACTCTCTGGCATGGCAGAAGGAGCTGTTCCCTGAAAACAAACAGCTGGAAAGTTGCCCCTTTCTGTACTGAAGAAGAAAACCTGCCCAGCCCTCTTCCCTGAGAATTTCTGGGCCACTTCTGACACACATGGGTGGTACAGGGCTACCTGTGGTCCTGTCTTACCGAGCTGCTGGAGCCTGGATGCTCCTTCCATTCAGCCTCTCGACCTTGTACTCGACACCCTCGATGATGACGCTGGACTGTACGACCTCGGGCACCTGCTGCACCTCTTCCTCCTCCTCGGCCTCCTCCTCCAACAGAAGGGCTCGCTGCTGCTGCAGCTTGCGGGCTGCCAAAGGAGACAGGAGGCAGCTTACACCACAGAGCACCAGCTGAACTCCCCCAGCGGGGGGACCTCTGGGCAGGTCCTGCCACTCCTCATGGCTCCAAGTCTGTGCTGGAGTCAGTCCATTCCCTCTCCATGCACACTTTTGTTCCGCCACCATTCCACTAATGCTTCAGATGGAACAAACTCTACACCATTCCCTCAGTCCCTCCTTTCTTATCCACGAAACTTCCATTCCTGGACACTCTATGGGCAGATTTCCAGCAGCTTCTCGTGCCCAGTGTTCTCATCCTCAAACTGGAAGTTGGGTACAGACTCTTCTGCCCTTTCCCCGGAGAGAATAGCCCTGGGAATCTGCATCTTCCCACTGGGCTCCTGGAAGGACCAAGGCCTGGGGTCCTGGTGATGGGCCCCACACACGGCAGTGGCCCTGGGAACCATTAGCCAGACAAACCTATGTGGCACGAGAGGGTCAGGAACAGAAGGGGACAGAGGGCAGGTGGCTCTCTGAGGCAGGTGCCCTGCAGGTGCCCAGTCCCCAGGAGTGGATCTCAGGGCTTAGTCCTGGGGCCAGTTCTGGGCAAGATTTTTATTAATACTTCTGACTGTGTGAGCTGAATGCACCAGTAGCACTTTGCTAATTATGTCAAACTAGGAGATTCTGGTGACTCTGCCAAGGGCCATGAGGCCTTGCAGAGAGATCCAGACAGGCTGGAGCGCGGAGCAACCATTAATGGCATGAAATTTAACAAGGGCAAATGGCAGGTTCCATACCTGGAACAGAACAATGCCAGGCCCAGGTACAATTTGGACAGGAGTGGCTGGAGAATTCAGTAAAAGCCCTTTTTTCCACTTCACATTGTCCCTCATCACCTCCTAAAACTTCTCTCAAGCAGAAGGAAATTACGTCAAAAACAAAAGTAGCACTCTACCTCCTCTAGCCAAGCCAGAGCAGTACAGTGAGCGCTGAGAGCTCTGCTGCCAGTCCTGTGTGAGGGTGAGGTGGTGCCACGGTGCTCCCCATCCAGGCAGCAGGCACAGATTTATTGCCTGGAGTGGCTTAAAAAAATGTTACTGAAGCATTCACCAGCTGCAGACATGGACCTGCTGGAGTGAGTCCAGAGGAGGGACATGGGAATGCTCTGAGAGCTGGAACCTCTCTGCTCTGGAGCCAGGCTGGGAGTGCTGGGGGTGTTCAGCCTGGAGAAGAGACCTTAGAGCCCCTTCTCGTGTGTAAAGGGGCTCCAAGAGAGCTGGACAAGGGCCTAAAGTGACAGGAAAAGGGCATCCCACTGCCAGAGGACAGGGTTAGATGGGATATTGGGAAGAAATCTTTCCCTGTGAGGGTGGGGAGGCCCTGGCACAGGTTGCCCAGAGAAGCTGTGGCTGCCCCATCCCTGGAAGTGTTCAAAGGGCAGGTTACACGGGGCTTGGAGCAACCTGGGCTGGTGGAAGGTGTTCCTGCTGACGGCAGGCCATGGGACAGGGTGGGCTTTAAGACCCCCAACCCAAACCTGGGATTCTGTGATACAGGACACCCTGACAGCAGAGCACTTCCACTTGCCCACACAGTATCACAGAATTCCTCAACGTTCGCTTACTTCAAGTTATTCCCAGGCCTTACAGTAACCATCCACAGGCTTCTGGAATGCTGCAATTCCGTGGGAAAGGAATCACTTAACAGGCCAAATTTCTGTGCACAGATTCCAACATACCTTCCTCCTCTTTCATTTTCTTCAGGTCATCCTCCCCCACCAAGGACACGCGCTTGGGAGGCTTGTCCAGGTGCTGCTGCTTCACTTCAATCTCAAAGTACTTCTGCCTCTCACGGAAGGACCTTTGCTCAGGGCTGTGCTGTCCCCCTGGCCTGTGTGCCACCTGTGAGAGCCACAAGGCTGCCCATGAGCCCCCCAGACACACCACAGCCCACGGGCCCCCCCAGCCACACTGCCCTCCCTTTATCACCCCAACCCTTACTCTGTCACCTGCTCCACACCCTTCTCTCCCCCAGCTCCATCATCCTGTGAGCCCATTTCCCCATCACAGCCCCCAGAAACTCGGTAACTCCCACCCTCTTTCCAGCCCCAGACCCGGAACTCACCTCCAAGACCGTTTTGGGGTTCTCTGTGCTGCTCTGACCAGACAATTCCTAAGGACAGAGAGAAACAGGCACATTTCAAAAGGAAAGTTTCCACCCACTGCCCTGTCCTCCAGGCACAAGGCCACAGGAGCTGATGGAGGCTCCCAAAGCAGTCCCAGATTTCACACAGAATTAACAACTCAGGCTCAGCAATTGCCAGAAATGACAATTTATGTTAAATTGAGGCTTAAACAGAATCAGGTGTGACAACTTCTGAAAGAGCAGAAACTGAAAAACATGAAACAGGGTGAAGAAAGGAGCAGGGACTGAGTTGGAGCTGGAGGGGTTTCACAGGAACTGGATGGGGCTTACTCACACCATCCTTACATCAAAGATAAAACCATTCAAAATTTACTTCTAAGAAACAAAAACACCATCAGAAAGAAAGAAGCCCATTTTTAACAGGATAAAGAACAGAATACTGGATGAGTAAACCTACAGGCGGAAGAGCGGGTCCACAGAATCCATCTGTGAACCAGGAATCCATAAGGGTAAACTGAGAATTGCCAACAAGTTACAGAAAAGATACAAGTTTTTTAATTAGACAAATTGAAAGGACCCACAATAAGAGAGCAAGGACATGACTTTTGGTTTTACTCAAACACACTCCAAAATGTAAGAGGAAGTTTTAATTTCGTATAATATGGAGCACAATAACAGAAAGGGGAAGGAGCTAAAAAAGGCAAAATAAAGTTTCTAGCCAAGAAGCAAATGCTTGGAAACAGGAAATATTGCTGCTACCACAGAAGCAAAGCCAAGAACTCGACCTACACCTACAGGACCAGGACAATCCCTGTACAATAACTGTGAGTGGAATGACTTGTGACAATGCCCATCTGACAGACATGGATTTTTAATGGACTTTTTAATGGGTTGGCACTTCATGCCTAAAACAATAGTTATATATTCCTAAACATCCAAAAGCAGGCAAAGATAATGTGAGCAGTGGAGTTATTAGTCTGTCCAAGTTCAATAGACAAATGCAATTAAACAAAAATAATTTAAGGGGACAAAAATAATCTCCTTCAATAGTGCAAACTGCCAGGTGATCTCCTGCAGGAGCAGAAATAGTTCCTTACCTTTGATGCATCAACTGGAGACAGTGATGCCGGAAACACTTATGTGCACAAGGCCCACTTGGCCATGAGCTTGGGTCACCTGGGGGATGGCAAGTGCCAATAGGGACCAGTTCCATTTCCTGTTCGTCCTGGGCTTTGCTATATCTTCCCTGAGGTTGTACGACAGTCATTAACTCTGAGGAAATCAATCAATAAAGCTAAAATGGCCAAAAATCAAGCCCACAAACAGCAGAGACAGACCGTGACCCCTACTGATGTACCAAATGAGATCAAGGTGAGAGCAAGTGAGGACAAGGGACATGGGAGGGCACAAAGTGGCTGTCACAAGTCACTGCAGGATATCCACAGCTTCCACCATGAGCAGGGAAAGGGAAGGAATGGAAAGGGGAGGAGGGAAAGGAGAGGAAGAAGCAATACTCCAGTAGAAAGCCAACTGTGAAACAGGATCTCATTTGCAGCACAAATGTGCCACCAAGAACAAGACAGGAACAGCGAAAAGGGAAGCAGTGAGGTGATTCCGAGAGCAGAGGGCCCCGAAGTGCCCAAGGGGTTCTGCCACAGGGTTCTGCTCCTTTAGTAAATGACTGTCTATGTCAGACAGCTCCAGAGCTCCCGCCCAGCAGGACCTGTTGTGCACGGACACAAGCTCCTCTGGAAGGATGGGCAGCGTGGACAGCACGGGAGATGCCTCAGGAGAACGATGGACATGGGTTGGAACAACACCTGGGCAGGGTGAGGGCCGGCCACGCCTGGGCTGCTGGAGGGAAAGCGGCAGGCCCAGGGCACCTCCAGGACAGCAAGCCCAGTTTGGGACTCCCTGGGACACGGATGACACAAACAAACAATGCCACATCAAGGGCACGCCAGCAAAACGACACAGGGGTTGCAGGAGGTGACATTTGAGAGCAGGCTCAGAGGGCTGTGTTTGTTCAGCCTGGAAGGGGAGGCTCAGGGAAGGGGGATCTAATTCCTGCATCCCTAGAAGAATTACAGAGCCAGGCTCTTCAGAAGTTTCCAGCAAGGGATGAGCAGAAGACATAAGCTGTGGTAAAAGAAGTTAAATAAAACATTGAAAAAAACCTCTTCACAGCAGAGATAGCAGAGAGTGTTCACAGTGACCTCAGAATCTCTGATTTTGGGAATTCAGAACTTGAGTGGATGGGCCTGAGCAATCTCTTACAACTTTGGATGCGTTTGGACAACACTCTCAGGCACATGGTGGGATTATTGGGGGTGTTCTGTGTAGGGCCAGGAGCTGGATTCAATGATCCTTGTGGGTCACCTCCAACTCAGCACATTCCATGATTCTAACTTTAAGGTTGTCCTATTTTGCATGGGGGACTGAAGCAATGACCTCCAAGGCCTCATCTAACCTGAACTCTGTTCCATGATTCAACCACATGGAGGGGAGAAGGAACAGTTCCAGTGAAGCTCAAGATCAAAATCTACTCAAAAACGCCTCAGCACAGGTTTAGCCTGGCCCTGGACTCTCGAATTTCTTTGTATGAGAACAGCTTGGTTGTACATCAGCATCCCCATGTCCAGGAAGAATAAAAGCGCTGTGAGATTCCAGGACCTGACACACTCACAGTCAGGAGTCTCAGGGTGACCACCTGCATCATGAACAAACAAACACCAACTTCTGCAGGACCTCAACACGCCCCTTTTCCACAGCAGCTTACTTTGGAGGGCAAAAAATCGCCACCTCCTTCATGTCTCACACCTGCCCTGTTCACACCTGTGCTGGAGCAGCCCCCAGCAGCACAAGTTACCTGTGTCCCGAGCAGCGGGTGGGACAGGGGCACTGCTGCGAAGGTCTTGTAGGCCTGCTTGACATTGATGGGGACCTCGTCAGGGGAGGGTGGCGACGGTGGCTTTTGCTACAGGGACAGACAGGAGGTAAAGGTGAGCACAGGTGGTGTGAAAAAACCCACACGGGGGGGAAACACAGCCCAACTCTCACCTGCAGAGCTTGAGGAGTGGGGTACGGAGAGGAATGTGTAAGGGAATATGTAAGGAATACATAAGGAAAATGTACGAGAATATGTAAGGAATATGTAGGGAATATGTAAGCCTTGCCAAGGCTGCTCCTGAGCCATGGGCAGGAACACACGGAGCAGAGCACTGTGCACACACTACATGCAGCAGCATGTGAGTCACAGCCCTGTTTTATTTCCTGAATGGTGGAGGAATGGTACTTGTGGTGGCACAGACCCTCACTGATCTGAGAGCAGTGTTGTGATGAATCTCCTGGCCAAGAGCCACATTGCTGTCGCAGTCCTTGAGGATTTCCATCCAATTCAACCAGCCTGTGCCTAACCTGAATCAGGGGTTTTGAGGCTGGAACAGGACAGCTACATGGTTGACTCTGACCCCTACTAAGTGTTGAACAAGATTCCTTCTAGTGGAAGGTGTCCCTGCCCATTGCAGAGGGTGGAACAAGATTATCTTTAAGGTCCCATCCAACCCAAACCACCCTATGGTTTCATGATCTGATTCTGGCATCTGTAATCTGGAGATCTGCCTTTGATCTTAAGTATTTCCTTCACAGAATTCCACTTACTCAGAAACATCTGACAAGGTCCAAGGGGACACTCCTACTGCTTGTTACTGTCTTTGCTTGTCCTTTCCTCACACACCTGCCTTCCCCATGAGCCCTCCTGCCATGCTTGGGAGAAGCAGAGTTGGGGTAACCTGCTCAAAGCATCACAGAAATGAATGGGATGGGGGGCAACGACACCCCAACCTTCCTTCTGCTGGAAAACAAATCCCCTTTTGCTGTTCATCACTCCAACCCTCCAGCTGCACTAACCCGGTTTCAGGCTATTGTGGTTTTTCTTTGTTCCGGACTGAGGCTGAATTATGTTGTTTGATCATGTTCCTTCTGCACAGCCTGAAGAACAGCACAGCAAGATCAGAAGAGACTCTAAAACATGAATCTTGCCCAATTCCATGGGTTCTGTACAGCTCTCTGTCTGCAAACCATGCCTCTGTTTTGGTATCATGTTTACCAGCTCCAATAAAGACAGAAGGGCTGGATTCATGGAATCCCAGGATGGTTTGTGTGGGAAGGGACTTAAAAGCCCATCCAGTCCCACCCCCGTGTCATGGGAAGGGACACCTTCCAGTAATCCTTCCACTTATATATTTAAGGGACACAGGTGTTCTGGCATGACAAAGACCAAAATATCTGAATCTTTTTCTCCCATCAACAAACAGCCCTGGAAATATGAAACTTTCAAAAATAGTAATTTTGCAAATCATAAAATACATCAGCAGGATGGTATTGGCTCTTGCTCCAGACATTGACAAAGGTTCTGTGGGATTTATGTCTCCACAGTACTCAACACCTCACAAATATGGCATTAAAGCTGTACTTGCTGTGGGGACTTCTGCTACAACAGCTTCAGCAGTGCTGACTCCTAGGATGGGGACGTGGAGACATGGGGCAGCTGGGGTGGCCCAGAGAAACGAGTGGGATGCACCCACTGTGAGGAGTGTGGGCTCCTACGTGGGGTACCCAGACTGCTGCATGGACACCGCCAGACCCAGCTCAGGCACGTGATCGTCAAACTACACCATCACCTCTGGGAGGGTGTCCAGCCACAGCGTGTGGCACCACAGCCAGCCAGGGCAGGGACATGGCTTTCAGGGAGGAACTCCAGGCCACTTACAGAGTTTTGGATCCTGAAGCACGGCTCGGGCTGCTGGAAGGGGTTGGGGCTGTCCCCCTCCTCGGCAGTGTGTGAGGCAGGGCTTTGTCGCACGCGAGAGAGAGGCTGAATGACGCCGGGCTTGGTCTGCTCGTGTCAGCACCCCGGGGCAAGGCAGAGGGAGAGGAGGAGGAGGAGGGAGAAAGAGAGAAGAGAAATGAGCAGTTAGGGCAGCGAGGTGTCTGTCATGCAGGTGAATAAACAAATCCATGCAAATCCATGGACCCCAGCTCCATTCCTCAGCTGTGCTGTCTGCTCCAGCTACCAGACTGGCAGGGAGAGCTCCTGGAACCAACACCAAAAGAGATTCAGCCAAGTCAGAGTAACACAGGAACAGTGGGTTATGGAGAAGGCCAGGACACAAGGGAGCATCTGCCACACAAGGAGCAGCTAAAAGGATCAGCAAGGGCATGGCATGAGTGTGACAAAGCTCAGATAATGTGAGCACTGGGAAACATCAGCCAGGAATGGGAATTGGCAGAAACTATGGATGGAAGTGAACCAGACCCAGTCGAGATTCTGACTAGAAATGCAGTTATAGGAGCAGAGGGAAAAGTCTAACACTTGACCTAGGCATCATCATCACTGCTGGATGCTGCCTGGAAGTCAACAGAGCATCTGACACTAAAGAGGGTGGCAGCAGGAGTTGGGTAATCCAGCAAAAACCGTGGGAGGGGAAGCTGCGAGGGGAAACGGGAATAAAAGCTGCAAAACCCAGTTCTGTCGAGTTTTCAAATAAACCACTTTAAGACTTGGTGTGCTCGTACAAATTTGTGGCACAGTGGAGGACTGGAGGAGATAGAATAGGAGCCAACAGTGGAGCTGCAAGGCTGGGTAGGAGCGAGCACCCACAGGGGGAAGAGAGAGGGACACCACAGTCAGATCTCATGGTGGTTGTACTCACTGATTTACTGTCATCCTGGGATGTAATGAAGTTAATGGAAGCCTGAAAACAGAAATACAGGTGTAAATCTGGAGTCCATCCTGAAAACCTTTCATTTTCCTCTGCCCCACTGCCTGCTCTGTGTGGGGAACCCCCAGATCCCCCCCATACCTGCCTCTCCAAGTGGGGAGACAGGCCAGAGCCTAGGTCCCACACTGGTCCCTCCCATACCTGATTCTTTGACTGGGGACAGGCCAGAGCCCGTCTGCCAGAGCTTTTCCCAGCTCCTCTGCTATGTGAGGATGCCCTCAGCTCTCTGCACATCTCCAGGCTGTGACCCAAACTCTAGGCTGGTCCTGACCCACGGGCACATCACCAGGTCCTGGCCTATGGACAGCTCCTGCTCCTGGTGCCTGGGCACATCCCCAGCTCCTGGAACAGGTTCACAGCCTTGGTCCTGTCCCTTGCTCACATCCTCAGGTCCTGGTCCCTGGGCATACCCTCTGCTCCTGGCCTGTGGGCACATTCCCTGGGCACATCCCCACCCTCCGCACTTGCCCCCAAGCTGGAGCAAAGCCATCCCACCGCAGGTCCTCCCCAGAAGCGCTCGCAAGGTGCCATCACAGCAGTGGCTCACAGGGAGCAGCCCCTTGTGCCTCGGGTGCCAGCGAGGCACTGCTCCCTCAGCGAGCCCCAGGGGAGCCCCAATCCCCCGTGGGGGCGCAGAACCGGAGCAGGGGGTCGGGCAGCGGGAGCAGCCGGAGCAGCAGCGCACACCGCACACCAACAGCACTTACAAAGCGGGTCTCCCTGCCGGCCAGGTGAGGAGGCCGGGGGGCTGCGGGCACCTGGAGAGGGGCATCAGCAGGGGAGAGAACAGGAGAGAAAATGGAGAGACTGGGTTTTCCGCGGGAGAGAAGCACAGAGACTGCAGCACCTGGAGCTGTTGGGGTCCCCACCAAGGGAGATGCCTCTCTCCCCTGCTCAGCACACACAGACCCACCACAAACACCTCCTGCCTCCTCCCTCCCCCTCACAGAGCTTGAGGCCAGGCACAAACATCATGATGCCAACTCAGGACAAAGGATTCCATTTCCCTCAAAAATTCTCTGAAATAAGCCAATAAATTCTGGCTGCGCTACAAGATGTGGAAACCAAAGAATTAACATTAAAAATAGGTGGAGCCAGAGAATTAGAGATGCAGTTCCCCAGAACTTCTGATCTGGAGGAACAGCCTGAAGGTCAAGACTCCTGTATCCTCAGAAGAGTAGAGAGCTGGGGGTGTTCAGCCTGGAGGAGGCCTTGGGGGGACCTTAGAGCCCCTTCCAGTGCCTAATGGGGCTCCAAGAGAGTGGGAGAGGGACTTTGAACAAGAGCCTGGAGTACCAGCACAAGAGGGAATAGATTCCCACTGCCAGAGGGCAGGGTTAGACGGGATATTGGGAAGAAATCTTTCCCTGTGAGGGTGGTGTGCCCCTGGCACAGGTTGCCCAGAGAAGCTGTGGCTGCCCCATCCCTGGAAGTGTTCAAGGCTGGGTTGGATGGGGCTTGGAGGAACCTGGGAGAGGGGAAGGCGTCCCTGCCCATGGCAAGGGCATGGAACAAGATGGTCTTGAAGGTCCCTTCCCACCCAAACCATCCTGGGATTCCATGGAAACCAATCTCAAAGAAAACTGGCACTTGGGGTAAAAGAAAAACTTACAACCAGCCCAAATCAAACGCTCACTCAGTTTTCAGCTGCTGTCAGAAATGCACATGGGGAAACACATGCAGCTGGAACAAAGTGCACTACTGAAATCGTGTTGCTATAACAAATCGTATCCTCTTCTAATCTTGCTGTGTTCCTGTGTCCTGATGGACACTCAATTCCAAAGGATCCAAGAACTGAGGTAGATGCGAGACAGGCCGAGAAGCAACAGAATATGGACTGAAGTGCTGTTCCTACAGTTTCAGCACATGGTCCCAGTCCTTCTCCTGAGCCCGTGTCACTGATCACCTCACCCCAAGGTGATGCCCTTCACCTCATGAGTCCTCTCCAGCTCTGAGAGCTGAAATGGCTTCACTGAAGAACAGGGAAGTGCTAGAGCTGGTGGGGAGAGCAGCTGGACTCCAAAAGGAACACAACAGGCCCAAAATGACTACAGACAGAGGACAGAGTACAACTTGCAGTTCAGTCCAGCTCCCAATATAAAACCCAGTTACTGGTAATGATTGTGAAGGGAAAATTTAAAAATCCATTTAAGATCATTTAACTTCAAAAGTTTCAGCTGAGCTGTGACACCTCATGCCACAGGATGGACAGTGGGATCACAGACTGAGAGACTGAAAAGGAAAGATCAAAGCTGATAAAATGAATAAGAAGAGTGAGAGAGGACAGCTAATATTTATAAAGAAAAATAATCAGAAGTTACAAGAAACAGAGATACTTTGCATTCCAGAAGGAAAACCTCTGAGCAAGAAGCTGTAGGAAATAACTTTCTGATCCTTCCACCTCCTTTCCAACAGCTCACGTGGGTCACCTTCAGTGTCACACACAGACCCAGGGATCCTCTGGGAGTCTGGGAAGCACTGGTTTACTGACCCGAGATAATTGTCCAAACCCTGACTTCTCCGTTTCTTACCATGTATCAGTTGCCAGTGTCTCTGTACAAGGCATTGGTGAGGCCATTCCTAAAATACTGACAACTACCTGTTGTACCAACTCCAGGTACTCCCCTACTCATCGCCTTGGAATTAAGTCACCCCTCAGAGCTTGTGTATGAACAGCTAATAGTCCCCCTGGCTCTCTGAGGCATTTTGAAGGAAGGGAGTTCTTCCCTTGCTCTCTGGTTGCCTTCTGTGACAGATCCCCTCCACCTCGGCAGTGTCACTCAAGGATGAAAATTGCCCTCAGCTTCCTCTGCATTTCATCCCTGGAAGTGCCTCTCTGCCTTTCCCATATCGCCTATCCAGGGGACAGTCTCACCTGTGGATTACTGGGAGAATAGGGGGTTTCACGCCTGGAATTTCCTGTCCCAGACTCGCCCACAGGAGCCTGAAAGAGAGAAGACAAAGCTCGAGAGTTACTGTACATGGGTCTGTAGAGGCCTGGACATCCAGCCATGGCCCCTCCCCAGGGAACAGGGTTAGAAGGGCCCAGCAGCAGCTGGAACATGCCAGAAACTGGCAAAAAGCACTAGAAACAGCAAGGGAATGATGCTTAACACTGGAACTGGGATCATATCCAAACACTCTGCAAGGCCAGCTAGATCAGTTTACAACCTCTGCCTCATAGCAAGTCCTGGGAATCCTCTCTGACTCCTCACAACCCTCACAGGCAGTGTCACAGTTCAGGGAAACCTCTCGCTGTATAGACACTGAGCAAAACCAGCCATTTCCAACTGGAAGTGGACAGGAATCATCCCCAGCCACATCCTTTGCTGTTGGCCTGCTAGTAAGACCAGTAGCATTGGAGAGACGGGGCTCTCCTCACTTCCAGAGGAACCTTTGGCACCAACGCTTGGCTGAACCAGCTGACAGCCCATCCCAACAGCTGAACACAGAGCAGTGTCCCAGGAACCACCTGCACTCCCACTGCAGGAGTGAGGAGCAAGTTTCAGAAGTATTTTAGATGCCTGAAGGTGGAAGCAGGTCATTTGGGATTTAGGGAACTGTTTAGGCAGTCACTGGTCAGCTGGTTCAAGTCAGCAACAAGGCAAGGGCAACAGTGTTTAATCTGACCAAGCCTGAAGCAACTTGAAGTTTATACTGGATCACAGATTCCACAAAATGCCTTGCTCTAAGCCCATCTGCCTTCCACAAAATGCCTTGCTCTAAGCCCACCTGCCTACACACCTGTGAGATTCCCTAAAACACCTCCAAGATCATTGCAGCTGGGGCCTGGGTTGGTTGATTGGTTAGTTTTTCCTCTGTGTGGGGCTGTTTATCTGTGGCTGTTTAGCTTCTGAGACCTCCCAAAACACTAAGAAAAGAAGAAGGCAAGAGTGATGTGGAGGATGGGCTAGACCCATCTTTGAGTCTAGTCCCTGCTCTGCCAAAGGTTCCCTATGCAACAAGAATGTCAAATACAAACAGATGTTCCAGAGCAGAAAGCAAAGTTCTCCCTTAAAATCTCAAGTCTCAACCTACCAAAAAGTGTCATTTGGAGGAGCAGCTCCTGGGCTGCAGATCAACCATGGCAGCTGCTCTCCTCTTGCTTTTCAGACATCTAAGAAGGGCTGTGTTCAGGCCCAGGTGTGTAAGTGTGGCACCAGCACCAGTCTCCCACAAGCCCCACCAGCCCCATGCTGCCAGCTTAGTGGGCAGGGATGCTGCTGCTCCCAGCTGGACCCAGAGGGACAGCAGGGAAGTCACAGATGACATCGTGTCCCTCAGCAGGGCTCAGCAGTGCATGCATGGCCACAACCAGGGTGTGTTAGTGGCTAGAGGATGACACATCGACCATGGGGGGACCAATGGCCCCCACACACAGTGCTGGGGGCACACAGGTTAGGGGGGTCTGGCCCATGGGCACCGTGCTGCCCCGCGCTGGGGTTTAGTAGGGTGCGGTGGTCCAGACTGTGTGAGTGCATGCCAAACACCACATGGCACACGCCGCTTGCCTTGGAGTACAGGCTGGTCTTCAGCACACCCCCGCTGCCATAGCCCAGGGGAGGCCCTCCCAAGCCAGCTGTGCCTGCAGCCTTGCCCCTGCGGTTTGCCACCACAAAGGGGTTCTCGCTGAAGGGGATGGGCTGCGAATCGATCAGACACTCTGGCTCTGGAAGCTGCTCCTGGGGCAAGGGACACCCTGTGGGGTCCTGCTTGTCTCCCTGGGGCTGTTCTGCCCCACTCGTGCGCTGATCGGTTGACGTGGGGTGCTGAGGGGGCCCAGCCACGCTGCCACCACTCGCACCCGCTGGCAGGTCCAGGGATGCGTCCTGGCTGTCCCATGCCGCATGTAGGGACAGCACTGCACAGTCACCCTCCATGCTGGAGCTCGGCTTAGTACACTGAACAGGCTGAGAGGAAAACAGAAGGATCAGACAGAAATAAGGAGAACAGAGTAAAGGAGAGGAGGAAGAAAATAGAGAGCAGCTGCTGAAGAACAAGGAAGAGAATTCCAGTGCTAATGCCCACACACTATCCCATCCCTCTCTCCTGCTCTACCACCAATCTGTGATCCTCAGTGCCACTTCCAGGAAAGGACCTTGCTGTGCACACGTACCTCGGGGAGCCGGACAGGCACAAGCGCTCCCTGCACTGCTTCAACTCGCACACATTTCTCCAGCTGCTCTCCCGCCAAACTCACTGCTGACACCCTGCGCGAGGACACGTCCTCCCCCCGACCACCACAGCACACAGAATCACCGAATAGCTGGGGTTGGAAGGGACCTCTGGAGATCACTCAGTCCAACCCCCACTCCATTCACCACCCCCCACCCGTGGCCCGGCCTCTGCTGTCACTCCAGGACTGCCACACAGTCACACAACACCCACCCCGTGTACTGCCATCACACCTGTACAGGTGGCCCCACTGCATCACAACACAGCCCAAGTACCAGAGCTCAGTACAGCCAATGGAGCACAGAGCCCTTGGGTGGCTCGTACTGATGCCAGGACTGAGGCAGCCCCAGCTCTGCTGGGGCTCATGCCCAGCCTGGATGAAACCCCAACCTTTCCTCTTAATGCCATAGAAGAGAATTTGTTACCCCGGCCAGAGCCTTCCTCAGGGGAGCAGAGAAAGGCAGAGAGCAAAGACAAGACCAAACCTTCCATCCAAGTGCCTCTGAGGAACAGAAAGACCTCTCCTGCTCAGAGCACATTCTCCAGCTCCTGTGTCATGGCAGTGGTCACCAAAATAGCTCTCGAGGGTGGGCTGGTGACTACAATGGCAGCTGGGAGGCTCAGGAATTTCGGAGGCCCTCCCCTAACCCTTCAACCCCACCTCTGTGGTTGGCAGAGCCCTGCTCAGATCATGTTTCCTGAGCAGCAAAATCTGTGCTACCTTGAGAAATCCTGCCGCTGTGGCCATGTGACTTTCCGGTGTAAAAACCCTAACTCCAACCACCTTGTCCCAGAGGTCCATAAAGCCTGACAGCCCATGGGGACCCTCAGTCCCTATTTTGTTCTTGAACCTGACTGGAACGGAGCTGCATCTACCCCTTGCTGAAAGCTCCAGCTCCCACTGCCACAGCACATCCCAGTGTGGATTTCTCACTCCCTGGCCCCACAGGGACTATTTCTGTCAGATAAGCCACAATTTCTATTTTGGGTAAGCAAAGATTTGGGCAATGCAGTGAGCTTTCCCAGCCTGCAGACAGGACAGGCACGTGTTACCCTGCATCCTCCAGGGCACTGAAAAGAAATCTAATCTTAAATCTGATGAACAAGTACAAAGAAAGAATCAATGGCAAGAAACCAAAGAGAAGCAGATTCTGAGCAGAAAGTAAAGGTTGTTAATTAACTAACCATGGTGACCTGGTACTAAGACATGTCAATTCTTCTCCATTTCTCACAGTCCAGAAAGCAAAACTAGACTTTAATACTTTTGATGTGATCAGTCCCTTGTGGGTCCAGCTTTCATGCCTGTTTGATGCAGAAAGCAGAGACTTTAACAGCTCTTTGACTCCTGTAAGGGCACTGTCATAGAGTCACAGAATCCCAGGATGGTTTGGGTGGGAAGGGACCTGAAAGTTCATCTCATTCCACCCCCTGCCATGGGTAGGGACAGCTTACACTAGACCAGGTTCTCCAACCCCTATCCAATCTGGCTTTTAACACTTACAGGGATGGGGCAGCCACAGCTTCTACCCAGATGTTGCAGTACATTGGCAGCATGGTCAAAGAGCATCACCCAAATGAGCATTCCCGTGCTCCTTCCAATGGGAATTTTCAGTTGGGCTTTTAACAGTGGACAAACAGAACAGGCATCTCATTAGCCTTTGTTAAATCCTGCTCACAAAGGGACCAAGACACAGCAACACAGATTGATCCAAGGCAGACAATCACCTGCTCCTTTCTCTGGGGGCCATTCTTGGGGAATCCTCATGACAAATTCCACCGCAGTTACAGCGGTCAGGATTGATGTGCACCTCCCCTTGCTCCACAGCCAGAACATGAACAATTCCCTGCAGCTCCTCTTGCTCCACAGCAAGGACAGGAATGGTTCCCTGCATCTCCTCCTGCCCCACAGTGGGGACAGAAACAGTTCCCTGCAGCTAGCTCCTTGTGTCCCACGGTGAGGATAGGAACAGTTCCCTACAGCTCCTCCCGTCCCACAGCAAGGACGGGAACAGCTCCCTCACAGGTAACTGTATCAGTAAAAGATACCCAGACACTGTTCAGAGGAGAATGCACATGGTGAGAGAATTGGCCTGGAGAGAGGGAGAAAGAGCAAACCACCATGGGAATGGGACAAGAGCACCAGTCATCTGGATGCAGTCAGACTGTCTAGAGATGGACAACCTGTCACCGACCTGCCTGCCCTTCTGCTGGAAAGCCCACCCTGGCTGAGTATTCCAGCTAGGGCAGCTCTTGAAGGACCACAAGAACCTCTGTCCCCACACCAGAACCTCCCTGTCCCCATGATCCGGGCAGATGCACTTTTCCAACCAGAGCAAATATAGGGCTGGTGACAGCTGGACAAAGACACACATGGGCACCAATGGGCCCTTCCCTGAAATGGGACATTTATAGATGCTGCCCATCACCCCAGCATTCCGGCACACTCAACCCCACATTCCTATGCCAGGCGTTCCCAGGCTGACACAGGCTGCAAGGCACAAGCTCCCAAAGGCTGCTCTGCTCCAGACCACACTCAGGCTGTCCTGCATGGAGGCAGCTGCTGCCTGGGGCTGGCTCTCCCCCTCTTCCAGCTACTGAGTTACACTCAGAGATGCTAAAAATAAACCTTTTCCTGATAATGCTTTTTTGTGTGAACAGCAGGAGGGAAACCTAAAAGCTGGGAAGTATGGGAACAAAAAGGAGCCAGAGCTGGAGCCAAAACAGGGCTGTCATTGAAGTGAGGCAGAAAGCAAGAGGGCCTGGAAACAGGAG
>JAWWEU010000072.1:4137250-4163230 GCA_035583155.1 Acropternis orthonyx | reverse complement strand
AACAGGAGAAGAGACCTGTCTGCATGGAACGAGATGAGACAGGAAAGGTAAAAGAGATGATCCTGAAACCACAGAGTGGGACGGTGACAGCAAAGGGAGGTCTTGCCACACCAGGAAGAAAGGAAGGAGGAGACTGAGGATGTGTGAAGGAGCAGGCGGAAGGCCAGCGGAATAGGGGTGTTGCAAGGAAGACAAAAGGAAGCAAAGATGGAGAGAGGGGAATTTAAACAACACAGAAGAGAGACGCGTTTGGAATCCATGAAGTTCATGAAACCTGTAATTTCTCTTGGCCACTACATATGAGGCACTGGCAGGCAGGGCAGAGGGCAGGAGCATCCACAGCTGGAGTCACAACACACGACATGATACATGAGCCACAGGACTCAGTCATGACACACAACCACGGCCACTTTCCCTTCTGCAGGCCTGGGGGGACCTTGGCTTTCATAAATTCCTAGGATGTATAGGGTTGGAAGGGACCCTGGAGACCATGCAGTCCCACCCCCTGCCACGGGCAGGGACACCTCTCACTAGACCAGGTTGCTCAGAGCCCCATACAACCCAGCCTTGAACTTTCTTTATTTTTAATAATTTTGGTCTCAGCACCTTCATCCCTCCTCCTTCCTAACCACCATTGCACAATGGATTTACAACTGAGCTGTGCATCCAATACTGTCATCACTGTGTTGGGGAGAATCTTTCCCTCCTTCCTTGGCAGCTTTCTGGAGCTGCTTCCTTCCACAACAAATCCCTGCACTCTCCCACTCATGTCCCCCTTCTCTTCCTTCTGGGTTGTTCTTTCTGCCTTGTTCCAGACTCTGCTTTTTGCAACTTGGCAAACTCTGCCACTTTGGTTCCCAAAAAGGAAAACCACCTGGACCTTGCTCTCCTCATTTTCTTATTCCCATCTTTCTTTTGGAGCTACTTCCTGTTTCAGTGCCAGAGTACCCCACAGTTCTGCTTCTTCTGCTTCCCAGTCTTCCTCTGCAGAGGATGCCATCACCTCCCACAGCATGGCACAGGTGGAAGGCAGGTGAGGAAAGGACCACGGGCCCCCCTGAAGGGACCCCCTATCCCTACAGCCCCTCGCTGCCTCCCCAGCAGGGACCCCCATGCCCTCAGCCCCGCCGTGGCCTTCCCCTCACAGGGACCCCCACCTCCTCAGTCCCCCCACAGCCTCCCCCCTGCAGGGACCTCCTCAGCCCCCACTCACAGCACGGTTGCCTCTCTGCAGGCCACTGCTGGGCAGCGCTGCCAGGGTCCGGTAGTCCAGGCGCAGGGGTTCACTGGGGATGTTCTGGAGAGGGGCAAAAAAACCACAAACACCAGGAACAGGTCAGGCCCAAAGTCAACTAAATCAAGGAGGAAGAGCAATGAAATGGGAACCACCCCAGTAATAACCAAGGCTTTACCTCGAAACTCTGTGGAGTTCCCAGTGCCTGGAAAAGGAGTTGGAATTGTTCCAAACACAACTATGGGGGCCCATGGCAGTGGCTAGGCTTAAGAAATGCTGCAGAGAACGTGTCACTGTGGGCTCCTGGTCATCCACTGCTGCTCAGACCCCCTCACTCCTCCTGTCCCCACATCCACTCCCCCACAGGGAGGGAGGACAGCATGCCATACCTACCCAGTTGCTCCAACAACATTCAAAACAGCTTCAGTCTGGATCTGGACATGTTCAAGAGTGCAACTCTGCAATTCCTCTGTTTCCTTTTCCCATCCTTAACTCACTCTCACTGTACAGTTTTGTTCCATTTTGCTTCCCATGTGTTGCCTTTCTAACCCCAAATAGAAGTTCAGGTTTCAAATCCAGCCACTGTTTTCTACTGTCCTTTCCTCAATCCTTTATACATTTTTTCAGTTCTGATCTCTTCTGCTGTCCCCAAAGTCACATCCTTTTAGAGGAGAGAGTGGAGAACACAAGCTAGAGGGAACAAACACTTTCTGGGGATTTCTCCAGCCTTCCAGTCCAGCTGCAGCTCTTTTCTACGATTCTCCAGCCCTCCCCCCCTTGCTGCTCACCTCCACCTCCTCCTCAAGCTGCTGCGTGGCTGCCTCCCGCTCCCTACGCATCCGCTCCTTCCACAGGACAGGACAGAACCAGAGCAGAGAGACAAGAGAAAGGAGAAGAGGTCAGCCATGCTGGGCAGGAACTCCCGAGGGAACAGAGGAGTAGTGCCAGTACCAGCAAAGGGGGAGGCAAAAACCCAGCAAGAACTCCGGGACCGGGGAAAGAAGAGCTGGAATTCAGCACCTGTGTGATTATCACCAGCAGAATGAACAGGGACACCCTGGACAACATGATCAGGGTGCCACAGTGCAGGGGGAGAGCAGAGGTCCCCAAGATCCTCAGCAGGGACAATCCTGGGGAAAGCAAAGACCGCTACAGGTCCCCCTGGCACAAGCTGCACCAGCACCAAGGGAGAGGAGGGGGTTGCTCATTGCTGGAAGAGAAACCTTGAGAGAGTAGAGAGGTTGGAAGGGAACGGAAAACCAAATCTACAGAGCACAGGCCTGACTGTCACTAAGGGAAAAGGCCTAAACCCCACATGCTGCTTATAGCATCACAAACAGTGACACAAACACATCAGGGAGGGCCAGAACGGTCTTAGCACAAGGCCGGGCCCAGCGCCGACCACCAGCCTGCAGTCACTCAGCACCACAGGGACACTACAGTGACCAGTGACTAATCCCAAAAGCCCCAGCCACAGGCTCGCTTCCAGGCCGCAAGAGGAAAGGATCAGTGTGGGACTTCTCCTAAATACTGATTTCTGGGCACTAGAACCTCTGTGACTTGTTGCCCAGCATCTCTTGGCAGAGGCAGGACTGGAGACAGAGCTGCTGCATCTTTCCTTCTCCTGCGTACAGAACCCTCCTGGCTGCTACTCCCAAGCAGGCACCAGACGGTCCGGAAGTCCCTAGGCTGGGAGGCTGGAGATGGAAGGCAGCTGACAGGGAGCCCACTGAAAATCCCGCTGAGCATCTGGGCTCTTCTCTTCCAACAGCTGCCATGCGTTACAGACACCCCGTGCCTCACATCACCCCCAATCTCCAGGCAAGAGTGAGCAGCAAGGGAAGACACAAATGCTCGAAAGGGATATTGAGGGATATTTAAGTTAAGGTCTACTCTGCATCTGGTTAATGCTTGCTTTTGGACAAGTTCTCTGTAGGGTGAGGGTTCCAACTGACACTAATCTGGTGTGTGACCCTTCCCTGAGGCTGTACAGGAGCACTTCTCTGAGGAGTGACAGGAGCACTAGCCAGCCCAGATGGAGCTGTGGAACACTCAGTGTTCATTTCTTACAACATCTGGGGAGGATTTGGATTAAGATTAGAAAAATAGCTAGAGCCACAGACAAACACAGGCACAGACACATGCACTAGGAGTCAGTCCATGGAGACACGGAGTTACTGATATTTCTACTAGAAACTGAATTATCAGAGAACTGAAGGCGAGAGATGTCTGCAGTGAGTGGGTTTGAAAACTTCTACAGGGAATAGAGCAAAGACAAAATTCTTTCCAGTTCCTCAGTTCACAACTTGCTGTGGGCTGGAGACATGTTTGGTCTCTATTGTTCTTGTGCAGGAATCAACATGAATCATTGGAGAGTAAGAAAAGAGGTCCAAAAATGGTGACAGAAATTACTGAGGACGTGGCAACGAGATGGGAACTTCCTTCAGCATTCCAGTGGCCACCATGCAGTACTGGCTCCACCACTGGGATAAATTTAATCATCAAAACCAGTTTTAGAGACACAATCCCAGAAGGTGGTTTAAAATGCCCAGCAGAAAAATGTATGTGTCTTTGCTTGTGGGCCTCAGTCCATGGATCCTGAGACATTTGAGGAGCCTGGAACATCCATTGCTGCCTTCCCCTGACATCCCAAGCAAAGGCACACCAAAAAATACCAGCACTTTTTAAAATGAGACATAGCCAAGGCTACTTCACCAATCATAAAGGGTTTTTTTGGATGAAGTATTTTTAAGCAATCTCAGTGTAAATTTTGGCAAAACCTTTCATTACCTGAGCCTGGACAAACGCCACCTGCTCAGCCCAAGCAGCAGTCTGGGGCCAGACTTGGTTTATTCACAGGTGCTAGAAATACTGATACTGACCCCACAGTATCTGAAATCTCCTGGAGCGTATTCAAATACATCTATCCATTTCCAAATCCATATGCTTCCAACATGAAACTGGCAGGAAGCGCCTTTGCTCCAACAGAAACACAATGAAATCAGGTTTGCTGAACCACTCTGAGTTCCTTCTCAGGCAAGCAGCCAGGTGTTTTATAGGCAAACCCTAAATCTATCTGAATTGGCTCCGCTCTGGGCCGAACCAAGTGCACTGCTGAGGTCCCTCCTACCTAAATTATTCACAGAAACTGAGGATGGTTTGCGTCAGAAGGGACCTTTCAGGGTCATCTAGTCCAGCTCCTGCAATGAGCAGGGAGTCTCCAACAGGATCATGTTGAAGATTATGCTATAAGGTTGTTCCACTTCCATCAGAATTGCCAACCTCACTCCACTCTTGTGGGGCAGCCAATGTGAAAAGACTGAGAGACTGTAACTGCTGAGAGAACCCAGAGAAACATCAGGTGTGACTGAACTGGAAACCTGATGAAACACCTGCAAAACGTACACACTCATCTGCCAGAGGAGCAGATTCCTAACCTACAACACTGGAGAAATCAGGTTTCCCTCTTCTTCCAAACACTGACTGGATAAGTTACTGTTATAGGAGGGATGACTGGAAACCCCAAGTCTTCAAGGGGCTTGAGTCTGCTGATCTATTTCTGGGAAATTCTACTTCTACTTCTGGGAAATTCTATTTCTGTTTTGGTGCAAGGTTGAACCAGTGGGCAGAAACACAAAACTCACAGCAAAGCAGAGAAATGACCATGTGAACTGAGGAGCACAAAGCTGTGACTGATTAACAGTGCCAATTCTCCACTCAGGGCAGCTCTGAGCTGTGTGTTCTCATCTTTGATCACAAAAACTCTGTCAGGTCATGGGGTACTGGACAGAGAAAACCGACTAAATTTGGGTCTTCCAAGCTCATTGGTCATTTTTCTCAAAGCTGCAGCTTGGCCAGGAGGTACCAGCAGGTAACAAGGATGGAGTCTGTGAATACCAGAGAAGCATCACCACAGAGGTGCACAGTGAGGCACAGCAAAGCCAAATAGCAGCTGGGGTAATGGAGCAGTTGTCTACGGAGAGGGAATGCCCAGAACTTCCCATGGCACTGACAACGGGACAGACATCTAGAGCTCTCTGTGGCACTGACAACTGGGTAGAGATAACCTGTGGCACCCTCCTTGGGGCTCATGAGCTTGGCAGAGTTGCTGCCACAAACAGATCTTGCTACACAAAAAATCTCTCACCACTTTCTCCATTTCTTCTCTTTCCCACTGAGTTGCTTCTCTCACCATTTCCATCTCCTAGGAGAGAGCAGAGTTAGAGCCACCTCAACCAGAGCTCTCTCCACACCTGGAGCACCTGGGAACCTCATGAAGGCACCACAGTCCCATCCTAGCGCATTCTTGACCCAAGTGCTGGGACCTGCTCATCCCATGCCACGTCCCCTGCCTGTCATGTTGCAGATAACATGCAACAAGGGAGACTAACTAGAGATTTCTCAGAAACTGTTTCCATTCCTTAACATGCTCTCAGTTCAGCCAGAACACCCACCTTCTGCAGGATCTCCAGTTCCTCGGGGCTCAAATCCCGGTCGATGGAGGAGATGCTCTCCAGGCTGTTCTTGCGCCCAATGCCAGCAGCAAAAGGGTTTGCGATGATTCCTGGAGACATCTGCAAATCAAAAGGCAAATCACACCCCCTGGAAGCCCAGAGTGCCAATCCAAAAATTCCCCATCCTGGGCTCCAAGATACAGAATACCAGTACCAGAACTCTTTCACAACTTGAAACCTTATTCCATAGAATCCCAGACTGGTTTGGGTTGGAAAGGACCTTAACAGCACCCAGTCCCATCCCTGCCATTTCAGCTGACAAGTGCTCAAGGAACGTGAGGTCTAAGAAAGGTGAATTTAAAGGGACCTAGGTGTAGGAAGGTGAACAGGGACTAGGTTCATGTTCTCTTGGAGAATACAAAAGATGATTAGCTAAGCCTTGAAAACAGAAATCTGAGAGGGCACAGGATTGCTCCAGGGAAGGGTTACCCTGTGGGGAAAGGCAAACACCTATAAAGAGCCAGGCAATTTACTATAAGTGTAATTGTGGCAAAAAAATACTGGGCACAAATAGCCTGGAGAAAGTGAGCTTGAAAACTTCATTTCAGTGCAGTGCTAGCACGGGACAGTTCCGGAACCAGCAGCAAAGAGACGGTCCTGAGGGACCACTGCTTTTCTGGACTGGCAACCACCTCCAGTTCACAGCACAGGTCAGTCTTTGAAATCTGAGACCTCAAAAATCTACAGCAAAAGGCTGGGAAAATCCAGCATTCTGTGAAGAAAGAGGTGGGATTCTGGTCACTCCAAGGGCACCTGCACTCCAGTCCTCACCTCGATGGCAGCCGCAGCCTTGGGGTCGAAGCCATCGCAGACCAGCACGAGGAGCGCATCGCCCACCCCTCGGAGGATCTGCACAGCTTCTGTGTGTGTCATTCCCAGCAGGCTCTGGTGATTCACCTCCAGGATCCGCATCCCCACCTTCAGGCGGCCATCCCGGGCCGCAGCTCCAGAGGAGCTCACCTGGAATGAACCCGGGAGTCATGGTGTCACTGGAGAGGTGACAGAGATCAGAGAGCACAGGGACCATGGGGAGGACAGAGAGAGAGGGGAACACACACACAGGGAACAGGGACAATGAGTCAGGGGAAGCATCTGGAACTGCTCCTGCAGACTCACGGAGAGGGCAAGAAAGGAATAACCTGTACAGGTTGGTAGAGGAAACAGGTGTGGAAGAATCTCTTACGGGAGATAAAAGAAATTAATTTGAAATGTGCTGTCTCAAAGAAACAAACTGCTTTGACTTTGCCAGTGAAGTGGGTGAGAAGGAAAAGCTCTCAAATCATGATGGATCTCAGAAGGGGAAATCATTGTTTGGTGAGAGAGAGACACAATGGAAATGCAAATAAAGATGAACTAAAGGAGAATTAGGCAGGGATCACACATGCAAAGAGGAAGAAGACGAAAAGCATCACTTTTGTCTGTGTTACTAGAAATAAACAGGAACTCCACTCTGGATAAGACAGGTAAGAGAGGCTGAAGGAAGTAACACAGCTGAAGGGAGAGCTGGGAAGTTCAGAACTGCAGGTTAAAACAACCAGTACTGGGAAAAAGGGGGAGGGGGGGTGAACTAACCCTGCTTTGTGGCTAAACTGACCCTTCCAATTCCCAAATGCTGCAATGCTGCAGGAACAAAAACCAAACTCAGTGTTTACAAACAACCATCAGCTAAAATAATCCCAGGTTCTCTTTTCCTGCTATTGCAAATGTCCCAGGTGAAAAGTGCTACTGTCACTCTGACAGAAGGAATTTACTCTTTTGATTTTAGAACTCAGATAAAGCAGTTACAGTCGTGTAATGACAAATGCTGAGTGTTGCCTTGCCTTGAGAGCAGCCAGTTATCAATTATCAGGGCTGACTGACAATTATGGAGTGTCCCTAGCCACGAGGATGGTTTACACACCCACCACCAGCAAAGAGAGAACCAGTGACACCAAGGTGAACACCCACAGTCCCCTTTGTCAGCAGCAAGACCACAATGACACCACTTATTACTGTGCTCCACTGCCAGCAAGGAAGAAAAGGCAATAAAAACTTTTTGGAAAGTGCTGGGAGGAGCATAAGCTGATACACAGTTGAGCAAGAAAACATGTGTTACTTCTGGGGGAAAAGTGATGTGAGAAGTAAGTGTGACACAAGCAGTCACATACAAGGGGAACAAAGTTACACACAGGCTGCATGCCACAGGAGGAAAGGGGAGCAATTCCTGATGATTCCCATGGAAGGAGGGAAGAGCTCACACGTCTGAGTGGGCAGGAAACCACAGGCACGGGAGGAGCAATAGGAATGTGGGGAAATTGAAGGACGTGTAGGTTCACCTTACAGAAAAAAATGTAAGAGAGGAAACACAAGGCAAAACAAAGGCAAACAGGAAACAGAAGAAGAAATGGTGTAGCTGTTGTAGAGGAGGAAATATGAAAGGACAGCAATTTGCCTCCGTTGATGGAGGGAGAGTCTCTAGAACTACTGCACCAGTGAAAGCAGAGAGCGCACATCCAACAGACCCCTCAGGGATCACCCTTCTCCCTGGCAGTCCTCACATGGAACCTCTGGTACCTTGGAGATGAAGATGCCTTCATCAGTGGGATCAAACGGATTGCCAGCGTGGCCCTTGGCTCCACCTCGGATGCTGATGCCCAGCTTCTCTCCTGGGGCTTTTTCAATGCATATTTCCTGGAAACACAGAAAAGTTGTTCTGTTTCTGGGCCAAGTTCACGCTGGGACAGCTGAGGGAACACTCCTTGAAGTGTCCATATTCTGAATGCCCTGAAAAGGGCCTGAATTAATCCCATCCCTCATTTGGCAGTTTATTCCCTTTGGTGAGGCTCGGCCCTTTTCTGTTCCCTGCTCAGGTGTGGTCTTTTATAGAATCTGGTCATTCTCTGATGACAGAGTCACCACAGGCATGGCAAGAGACCCTCACCAGTTTCCCACTGGAAATATACTTCCAAAGAGACTGGATCCTGCCAAAGCAGATGGAAATTCCAACCAGGAGTCTGGTTGTGTCCTAGTCTCAGACCTCCAGCCAGGTAAGAAACTGCCTCCAGAAGCGATTCTGTGCTTTCCCCAGTCCCCTCACTCAGAACTCACCTGCATCCCAGGTGGAGGCGGGTCCCTCCGGACCACCATGGTGAGCTCCTGGGCATTGGAGAGCAGCGCGTTCACCGCCTCCTGGTGTGTGGCATGGCGGAGGTCAATGCTGTTCACCTCCAGGATCCTGTCCCCGACACGAAGCCCGCTGCGCGACGCCAGCCCCCGGGGAATGACCTGCAGGGAACCAGTAGTACAACTGGAGAAGGGAATTCCACCTCTCCTTGGACATGTGACTGTGTCCCTGGGCATCCTCCAACAACACCCACCAGGCCTGTTTTGACACCTCTCTCTGCAGCCAAGGTTCCCCAAGAGGTGACATATCTGGGAACACTGGCAAAGAATGAAGTGGGATTTGCTTTGAAAAGTCATCCTGTATGTTATTCACATATTCCCAATTTTATTTGAACCAATCCTGTTCCATTTTTTTGCCATTTTTTGTCCATGACTGTAACCAAGACTGACAGCACCAGTACAGCTCCAGCCCTCACCCAGTACTCTACAGGGAATCCTGAGGGCTACAGAGGGACTAAGCACGCAACCAAACCTCTGTTTCTGGTAAAACACAGGAGTCAGCAAGGAAAGGTTGAGATGTGTGAGCACCTGGGCAAGCAGGAATGGTGGGAAAAAGTTAGATTGGCTTTGGGAAGAGCAAATCCTGCTCCAGTGACCTGCTGAATTGCTTCAACAAAAAGAATGGGCATGTGAAGTAAGATATCTGGCAGGTATCACTCTGGGAATTCCAAACAGCCCCTGACAAGGGCTGAACCTCGACTCACAGACATGGGTGTCAGAGGAGACAGATTCAGCATCTCCAAGCAACAAGAGATGTCAGGAAGCGGAAAGGGTTGGACAGGGATGTCCCCTCCAGCATCCCTAATCCAAGGAGTGTGGATGTGCAGGACTGTGAGGGAATGGGCTGCAACCAGTGACTGGCCTGCGTGCTGTCCCTAAATGGCATCAGCTGATGTTACCACTGGAACAGAACCATGGGGTCCAAGGGCACTGGTCTGAGCGCAGCAGAGCAGTTCTGGGTGTCCCTGCACTCACACACTCATCCCACCAGCACTTCCCTAGAGATGACTGGCTTTCTACCAGCTTTTTCCCATAACTCATTAAAGCCAAGAGCAGCTCAGCAATTTCAGAAGCTAACTGGGATCCCTCCAAAGGGTTTGGCATGGACTATACAGTTTGAGGACTTGTGTGCCTTTAGATGGCCCCAGCAGCGGCAACATATCCAGTACAACCCCTCACACATCCCTCTCTCATCCCTTTCTTTCATAAATCCATCCTGTACTTCTGGACTTGCATCAAAACCTTTCACCTTAACCCCAATAATACAACAGCTCAGGAATGCCCATGGCTTGATGGCTCTCCTGGGACTCTACCTTGGAGATGAAGACCCCTGGCTCATGAATCCCAAAGGGATGGCTGGAATGGTCACTGCCTCCAACGATGCTGAGGCCCAGGGGACCACCTGCTTTCACCAGGTGAATTTCCTTGAGGGAACAAGAAATAGAGTTATAAAGGGAATGAGGGGTATCACATACGGACCACAAACACTGAAAAACATGGAGGGGTGTTTTGATGGCTGAACACCCATGGGACAAGGGGGTATCCCCATGTGAAACTGTGCATCCTGAAGAAGAGCTGGGAGGGGCTCCAGTGAGCTGAAGATGGATTTTGGACAAGGACCCGGAGTGACAAGACAAGGGGAAATGGTTTCACATGGACAGAGGGCAAGGTTAGGTGGGATATTGGGAAGGAATTCTTCCCTGTGAGGGGGATGAGGCCCTGGCGTAGGTTTCCCAGAGAAGCTGTGGCTGCCCCATCCCTAGAAGTGTTCAAGGCCAGGCTGGAAGGGGCTTGGAGCAACCTGGGCGAGTGGTAGGTGCCCTGCCCATGGCAGGTGGTGGGACTGGAGGGGCTTTCAGGTTCCTTGCACCCCAAGCTTTTCTATGACTTCCCCACGCTCCAAGAGCCCAGTGGGCCAACCCCCATCACACCACCCCCCTTTTTCAAATGAAACCCACTCAGGGTAACACAATCCCATATCCCAAAGCCAGGCTCACCTCGATGGGGTACTGATCCTCCAGCCCTTTGGAGAGGTGGTTCCTCTGCGGCGCTGGCGTCTCCTCGGGTGGGCTGTCCCCGGGGCCGAGGGGCGGCGGGGGGGAGTGCATGCGCACGCGGGGCACGCCGGGCGAGTCTCCCTCGCCGGGCTGCTCCGAGCCCTCTCTCTCTACCAGCAACACGATGGTGGGGGAGGCCGCGGTAAGCAGCGCTACGGCCTGATCATGCCTGGCTTCTGTCATGTCTACCCCATTGATCTAGAACGACCCGCAAACTCGGTGTCAGACCATCGCCCTGGCATTTCCCGGCATTCCAGCACTCAGCCAAGCCCCTGAGGGACCCCATCCTGCTCGAACACAGCCCTGGCTCAAAGGCCTGTGCCCCAAATCTCCTTGTAACTCACCCTGCTCCCTCCTACCTGCCAAAGGGACACAAGCACATGTTCATTCCCGCCTGACCCCAATCCCCTTCCCAGGCAGCTTTCCTGCCCCTTTCCCACCTTCCCTGTACACCTGGTGCCCTTCAGCACCACTGAAGCTCCAGGGGACCCCACAGGCCATGTGTGATGCTCCACCTCCTGCAGCACCACAAACCCAGCTGAGCCTGTGCTATGCTGCTGCTCACCCAGAGAACACTTGGCTCTCCTTGGCATCCCATTCCAGCTTCCCACTGAGACAAGAGGCTGCAGTAAAGGAATGGGGCCAAACATCTCAACAGGGGAGAACCCAAAACAGCAACTCCCAGCCACGATGCCACAGCACAGGGATGTGCTGGAGAACCTGCTGCATTGTCACCAGGCCACCTGTCTTTATCAACCACCCAAAGCCCAGAAGGAGGCACTGAAGGCATGACCTGATGGGGGACAGGACCTGTCACTGGTCAACTGGGCCACTGGCAGCCACCTGTGCTGGGCAAGGTCATGGCAGCCCAGGGAAGATGCCAGCTTTAAGGGCATTAAAGGTGATCCCAGGTACAGAGAGACTTGGAAGCAGAGACAGCCTTTCCCACAAAATTAAGATTTAAAACGGCTTCCCTGGAGACTCAAAAGAACCAGAAGGATGCAACTGTTCTCCATGAACATATGAGGGGCAAAAACCTGAGCGCTAAGCTGGAAGAACACTGCCAAAAGGGCAAAACTTGCCAGGAGAAGGTTGAAGCTGAAAATTAAAAGGTTTCTAGTCATTAGGGTTCTAGAAAACCTTTCCAAAATGAACAATGGGGACATGAAAATAGCAACTGCCGACATGGGATTTGATTAGCTCACAGAATAATGTGAGACTTGTAACAGCCACAGCAACTAGGCTTTGTAGCCTGATTCCTCATGGCCTTATTCCCTGAAATAACATCATTACTCCCCCACTCCTTCCCAGCGAGCAGTTTCTGCACTGAGCTGACACACAGTCAGACAGGGTTTTGTCCAGAACCACCAAGACATCCCCATCAATCACCCAACCAGCCCTGTCCCACCTACAGTCACAGGTGCTGCTCCCCTTGTGTCAGGAAAGGAGAACCACGAGAAGCCCTGTGCTGTGCTGGAAACTCTGGGTGGACAGTGTCACCTCTGCTGAGGCGACTGTCCCCATCGGACACCTCTGGCACCAACCAGAAGGATGTGAATGCAGCAGTTGGCACGTGCCCATGGGAAGAAGAAGGATGAAAAGGACCTGGGTAGTGGCTGCTGAGCACAGGAGACAAGGCAGCAAGTAGTAAAGATAACAAATTAATCACAAAGGTGCACAGACTACAGAATGCAAGTAACAGAAACAGGGCTTGGACACTCCTGGATGGATCGTTAAAGGAATCGCCCAAAAGAATCACCCATTAATAAGAGAAGTGTGAACAAACTCGGCAACCAGCCCACAGAGGCAAAGGAGATTATGAGGGGCTATCTCAGCACAGCTCTTATGGGAAAGGGTTGACTGGCTGTAGGAAGCTTTAAGGCGGGTTGTGGGAACGTGCAGCACTTATTATGGGATGCTTTGCAGAAGGGAAAGGGGACTGGTCCAGGCTGAGAGAGGAGGAACTGGCACAGGGAAATGCTGAGGGTGGAGAACAAAAGGCTGCTGGTCTGTGCTGGTGTGACCTGGCCCTAGCCCTGCTCTCCACATGTGCTCTGCCTTCTCCCCACATTCTGTTATTTACTGTGCCAGTTCAACTCTGTTCTGGGTACACATGTGAGAGTTGTTGGTAAAATTCAAGTTGGACTAGCCAGCAAGCAGGAATCCAAAAGGTGCAGAGAGCCAGAAGCTGGTCCAGAAGCTGGATGAAAGGCTTGGGGTCTGACTAAAGAACCTCAAGGACCTTGATGTTTGCGCCAGAGGCTGGAGACCTACAGACATGAGTAGTTACCTGAGCGAAGGAGGAGTGTGTGCACATTCCACGAGCACAGGGAAGAGCTGGCAGGCAGGACCTGGGGGGAAGCTGCCTGTTGTTCCTACCCCATGAGGACTGCTTGTGCTCAGGTGTGCACCTGTAAAGGTACTGCCCTCCTTCTTCCTGCCTGTGTGAATGTGGGTCCGGGCACGTCTGCAGTGTGTTCCACCTTTGAAATCTGCACTTATCCCTGCTGATGGCTGGACCTGGGAGCAGGGAAAGCAGCAGCCATGTGTCCACAGGACTGGGAAGGGAGGATCCCTTGGATCCTCAGATGGTTAACAAAGGTGACATGCAGGAGAGACTTGGCCTTTGGGTTCTATCACAAGATGAAGGCCCAACATAATCAATGAGTTGGAACAAGATGATCTTTAAGATCCCTTCCAACCGAAGCCTTGCTCTGACTGTGACTCTAAAATGATACTCCACGGACACACCTGCTGCAGCATCACACACTCCCCACTTCTCACATCCCCTCTGCTATTTTCCTGCCCCTGGCAAAATGAGAGTGGTCAGAGGGGGTCAGACCAGAAGGACTCAGCATTACCTTCCCCAGGTAGAGATCAGGGCACAGGACTCCCAGAGTCATAGTGCAACAGAGTGTAACATCACATGTAACAGCCCTTGAAGCACTTCACCCAGTAATTCTCATTTACCTGGCAATCCTGGTGCCCTCCCAGCCTTTGCGCAGCTCATTTTCTGTAGCCTTTTATCTAGCTAGAAAGCAAGGCCAGCCCTGCAGTGTGGCTCTCTGAGTGCCCAAGAGGTTTCTGTCCTTTCCCTGCTCCACACACTTCTCTGTGTGCCAGGGAATTACATTACCCTGGAAAACCTCTCAGGGATCAAATTGCCTCGTTAGGACTCCACATGTCACCCACCACTATCCTAAATCTCTGCAGACTGAGTTTTCTTTAGTCTACTTCCAGTTCTGTCCAAAAGAACCAGCTGCTCTTATGACTGCTGCAAATGCTGCACACTCCCAGCTAGATTCCCATTCCACAACTCCAGTTCTCTGACACTGCCCCCAGAAGCTCCCTGCCCCGTGTGTTCTCCCACCAAAAGGACTCCCAAGAGACACAGGAATACAGGAAGCTGGGGAGTGAGTCTCACTCACTTGGGAGTTGTGAGGGGTGTTAACTTGGGGGGAGACCTAGGCTGGGCTCTTCAGTCCATGTGCTCAAAGCTCCTTCAGGAAAGTCAAAGGAGTGATCCTAGTCCTTCCCCTATGGAAAGGTCGAGGAGGGTTTAGAACACAGGGGAAGAGCAGGAAGCTGTGCTGTATTTGTTTTCCTAAGAAAACAAGAATCCTTGGTAAAGTGAGAGCTCAGGCATGACCAGGAGACAATTGCTTCAGAAACAGGCCCTGCCTGTGGGACCCATGAGCCCAGTACCCAGCAAGGGCCTTCTCCTTCTGCGTGTAGGTACAGTGGACACAAGCAGCCTGCACCCAGACCCCAGGAATCACCACATCCTGGAGCCTTTCCAGTAAAAACAGGCAACCACTGCTTCAAAAGGGTGTGGAAAGCAAGTTTGGAAGTAAGTTATGGGAATAGGTCCAGTGAGTGTTCTCCCGGAAAGTAATAACCTGTTCCTGTGTTCATCAGAGCTGAGCACCAGGTCTGAGCTGCTGCAGCTGGTGCCCAGCAACAAACCCACCTGGCACAGCTACCAAGAGGACCCCACTGGGGGTCTTGGGACTAATGGCAGCAAGGTCTCAGCCACATCAAAATCCAGCACAGGCCCCAAGCTCTGTAAGCCCTGAGCCCACACATCCCAGCTGGAATTCACTGCAAGCTATTACTAGGGAATTAGATCTGCTTTTCCTACAACGCTGCCCACGGATATAAATAGAGCTGCTGAAGGGGGGTGGAGACAGGTTTGACTTTTGACTCTATTCTGAGATCTTCTGTCTCCTTGCCACAGGTAGAGCAAACCAACCCCAAATGCTGGGCCTCAGTCCTGCCTCTGTACCAGGGAGCATTAAAACATGAGCAAACCCAAAATAATTTAGTCTATGTGGCACCAATCAGGGTCAGCGCTTGATTTTGGGAGGAGTGGGGAGCACTACCAAGGAGGGAGCGATGCTGTACCAGTTCAAGTCTCCTGCCAAGACACCAGTGTTGGATCTAGGCCTGAACTCCCCTAAAATGTGCCTGAGCAGATACAACACAGCCCCAGCCCAGGGATAGAGCAGACAGAAGCCAGCACTGACGAGGCTGTATCGGTGTTTACTCACGCCAGCGCTGTGGTAACACGTGCTCTTACCACAGCAGCTGGGCCAGAAACCCACCACCAGCACCAGGATGCAGGAACTTTCCCTTGGAGGCAGCATGCAAGCATGGGAAGAGGGTTGGGAGGCTCAGGAGAGGCTCCCTGGAGGAGGAGAGTGAGGGACAGTAGGCAGAGACATGAGGTTAGAGCAGTGAGATCTGCATGGACAGGATGTGAAACTGAGGCCAGAGTTCCAAGTGAAGCAGGGAAGGACTGAGCTAGTCCTGCCCCGCTCCACAGCACCCCTGGGCAGCCCTCTCTGCTCCAGCCCACGCTGACCCCGCTGTGCCCCAGAGGGATCCATCTCTTCCACTTGCCACAGCAGAGCCCCCTGCACTGTCCCCCAGGCTCTGAAGGGACACCAGGCTGGGGCAGTGCTGCCACGTCACCTCTCTCCATGCCATTCTTGGGTGAAGCACTCACACACAGCCTTTGTGGAAAGGCGAGCTGAAACTGCACCCAACCACCTGTCATGACCAGAGTAAATCCACCCACGTTACATGCTCCCCCAAAAGGCTCGAGAGCTGAAAAAAGGCTCCCCAAAATCCAGCTTCAGTGACAGAGAAGCAGTCCCTGCATGAAGGAGGGCATGGAGCTTGAGTCAGCCCCTTCCCTGCACACCCACTCACCGAGATGACCCGGTCTCCGACGTGCAGGATTCCGTCCCGGTGGGCTGCACCACCCTCCGCGATCCGGGAGATGAAGATCCCCTGGAGCACAGTCAGGAGCGTCAGAGCAGCCCGGGCTTCCCCTCACCTGGGCCTGGCTCTCCAGACCCGTTCCTGGACGCCAAGCGACTCCCAGCCCACTCCCCTCCACAGACCCTTCCCCTGCCCTGGCGCTTCCCGTTTGTGTCCCACTCCACACAAACGCCCTGTTCCCAGAGCCACTGGCAGCAAACCCTTCCCGTGGCCCAGAGCCTGGAATATGTGCCAAGAGGGCAGCAGCAGGATTAGATGTCACTGACAGCTCTATCCCCCTCCTTCTATAAAAAAAGAGGGACAGCGACTTTTGACAAGGGCCCGGAGTGACAAGACAAGGGGGAATGGCTTCAATGGACAGAAGGCATGGTTAGATGGGATATTAGGAAGAAATTCCACCCTGTGAGGATGGGGCGGTCCTGGCACAGGTTGCCCAGAGAAGCTGTGGCTGCCCCATCCCTGGAAGAGTTCAAGGCCAAGCTGAAAGGGGCTTGGAGCAAACTGCTCGAGTTGAAGGTGTCCCTGCCCATGGCAGGGAGGCGGAACAAGGTAAGCTTTTGGGTCCCTTCCCACCCAAACCATTCTGGGATTCTATGATTCCCAGAATTAAGAGCAGATCCTCGCTCTGAGAGTCCACCTGGCCCACCACCCCAGGGCCAATGTTGCATGCCCAGGGGTGAGGAAGACTCAAGGATCCCCGGGGATCAGGACTGACCGTGTCCCCAGCCCGGTAGGGAGTGGAGCCCTTGCCACCGGCGATGCTGAAGCCGAGGCCCTTCTCATTGCGCATGAGGCAGGTGGAGTATCTCTCGGTGGCAGGTGCTCCCTCCGGGCGCTCGGGGAAGCGCAGCCCCCCGCGCCGCTCCCGGGGGCTGTAGTCATCCTCAGGGCGCAGCGGAGTGACGGTGATGGCGTTCTCCGGCTCCACCATCCGCTCCCGCAGCACTGTCATGGAGACAGAGCTTCCCGACCCCCGCAGCGCTTCCACGGCCACGTGATGCTCGGCACAGTGCAGGGACACGCCGTTCACCTGGGCAGACAGAGCAAGGACAGCCCTCACCTCACACACAGCTCCAACCTCAGCCGCTGCTGCCCAAGGGAAGCAATTCAGCCCCTGAAGAGCTGGGCTAGCACCTTGTGCCCACAAGGGTGCCCAGATCTGGAGGGAGTTTCCCTGCATTCCTACAGCACCTGCTGCCCATCCCAGGCCAGGGGAGTCCCGTAAAGTCCCTTTCAGAAGAGTTGTCCCCACACAGGGAGCTCCAACTTCCCTACACCTGTATCATCCCTGCAGCCAACAGGCGCTCAGACAAACAGCCACCCAAAACCATCTCCACCAACAAAACTCAGCACAACTCGGGTCAACACAACTTCTTGTTCACCTTCCTCACACCCATCCCACGCATGAAAATACCCAGAGCTGTCAGTGTGACAGTCCCTTGGTGTGGGGAAGGTCATGGAGCAGATTTTGAGTGTGGCGTGTACAGGACAGCCAGGGGATCTGGCCCAGTAAGCCCAGGGTTGTGATAGGCAGGTTGGGTCTAACCAATCTGATCTCCTTCTGTGACAGGGTGACCCACTCAGCAGCTGAGGGAAAGGCTGTGGATGTGTCTGCCTGGACTTCTGCAAAGCTTTTGATACCATTTCCCACAGCATTTTCCTGAGAAATGGGCTGCTCATGAGCCAGCACGTGCCCAGGTGGGCAAGAAAGCCAATGGCTTGTACCAGCCACAGTGTGGCCACAGGCCCAGGACAGTTCTGGTCCCTCTATGCTGGGCACTGCTGAGGCACCTCCAATCCTGGCATCACTTTGGGCCCCTCATGAAAGACAATGAGGGGCTGGAGCATGTCCCAGAAAGAGAATGGAGCTGGGGAAGGGTCTGGAGGACAAGGAGTGGCTGAGGGAGGTGGGGGGGGCTCAGCCTGGAGAAAAGGAAACTCAGGGGGACCTTAGAGCCCCTTCCAGTACTTAATGGGGCTCCAAGAGAGCTGGAGGGAGCCTTTGGACAAGGGCCTGGAGTGACAGGTCATGGAGTAATGGCTTCCCACTGCCAGAGGGCAGGGTTAGATGGGATACTGGGAAGGAATTCTCTGTGAGGGTGGGGAGGCCCTGGAATAAGTTACCCAGAGAAGCTGTGCTGCCCTCATCCCTGGAAGCATCCAAGGCCAAGTTGGACAAGGCTTGGAGCAACCTGGTCTAGGGGAAGGTGTCCCTGCCCATGGCAGAGGGTGGAACTGGGTGGGCTTTAAGGTTCCTTCCCACCCAAATCATTCCATGATTCTATGAGGACAGACATATGGCTCCTTGGGTAAGAAGTTATTCTACAGGGTCCACTTTTGACCCACCCAAGTGTTCAGAGTCAGCCTACTGGGAATGTGTTTCTTCCTGCCTGGGTCACACAACACTTCAGAGCTGGAGAAGAGTGAACAGAGGAGCAATTCTGTCCTTATAAAGCAGTAAAAGAGTCACAATAACATTAATTAAACAACTAACTCTGAGCCAAAGGAATTTTGTTTTGCTCTTGCACAGCTCCTGATGCTTAATTTGGCCTCAAATGTGTGTGATGCATTATCTTCTCCCTCCACTCAAAGTCATCAAGAAGCATTTGCTTCATCACAGGATCCAGGTCCTTACCTCCAGAAGCTTGTCTCCAACACGGACCCCTGCACGAGCCGCAGGACCCTCTTCAGACACACGGGAAATAAATATGCCCTGGAAACAAAACCACCTGTTAGAGGTGGAGCCCATTCCTCAATCCTCTGGAGTGCAGAGACCCCTCCACCCCCGCAGTTCCGGGGAGAGGATCAGTCCCTGGCCAGTCCTGGGATGTGGGGACATGACAACCAGACCACCCTGTTCACGAGCTGGGAAAAGAGGACAGAAACCCCACAGCAGGGTTACCCTCAAGTGACACAGAGGACAGAAACCCCTTTGCAGGGCTACCCCACATGACAGAGGAGAACAGGGAATGACATGGTAACCCTTTTCCAGAGGGATCAGAACGTGATGCAGCTGATACCACCAGGTGCAGAACAACCCCATACTCTTTGCCCTGTGAGTCCTCTGCCCCATAGGTGGGAAGAAACCTGCTGCTCCCATGGCCACTCCAGGTCAGACAAGCCAGTCCCACCAGCTTCCTGCTTTGGGGGGATCCAGGGCTGCTCCCACCTGGCCCCAAAAGCCCACACGGCCAACACATATGGGCACCGAACCTCCAGCTACAGACAACCAGTCCTTGAAAGCAGGTGCCTCACCAGTGACACAGTCCAGGTCTTACCTCATCGTCCCCCTTATAGGGGGTGGAGCCCTTGCCCCCTGCAATGCTGATGCCCAGCCCTCCTGTCTGCCGCACGATGGTCAGGGTCAGCTGGAAGCAGAAGGGACAGTGGTTACAGGGCAGTGCAGAGTGGCCAAAACATCTCCAAGAGCAAGGGACAACTTCTTGAATAATAAATAATAACCCCAAGTGATCTGCTCGCGCAGTGGGTCAGCCATGGGCCCCTCTGGGTGGGCCGTGGCAAATCTGGGTGAGCCGTGGCATCCACGTCTCAGAGGCACCACTGCCACAACAGATGAAACACACAAATCCCTTCCCATGGCTGAGTCCTGACCCAACAGTCAGTGGACACATTGGAAGGAGATTCCACCGCAAAGCAAACTGGGCAGCCTTGGGCTGGGATTGGATCACATCACAGCCCAGCTCTACCACAGAGCTCCCTTCGGGTGTAATTCCATCTGCCATTGAGGGATTCTAGGTCAACCCAGCATAGTGTGAAGTGACAAGGAGGGCACTTTGTCCAGAATACTCTGGAATGGATACTTGGCTTTGCTGTATTGATGGAAACAACACATGACTTCAAAACCCCCACCTGCTCTGTCCAGTGGGCTCCTTTCTCTGTTCTCCTCTGCCCTGGCTGCTCAGGATCATAGCCGAGCAATCCAGAAGTCTCTTCTCCTTCTTACCTCCCACCTCCACATACCCAATTATGCACATTGCCAAGAATTGGTCAAACTTGACCTGATGCTGCTTCTATTCAGGACACCAGCAGGAATCACTCACATTGCCACAGCCACGAGAAGGAAGACAAGGAGCATGTGGTAGGATACAGGGAAAGAAACAGGCTAGATAGGAGTCTCTCAGGGCCAAGGGGCTGGTGAGGTAAGTGACAGAAATGCACACAGACTCCTGGAGAGAAGCAAAGTTGCTGTCCTCCAGAAGTCACCACTCTGGAAACAAGGCCCAGGATGGAGAGCGGCTGCTGCAGAGGTGTCGAGCGTCAACATCAGCTCCACATGGCCAGCAAAGGGAACAGAAGACTTGCCTTCCTTAACCCCTCCCTTCCAACCACCTTCACATTCTGCTAAGTTTAAACCAAAAACCAAACCAAAAAACCACCACAGGAAGTATGAACTGAGCTGAGGTGCCCTGACAGTTCCTTTCGTACCCAGTCAACAGCACAGCAGAATGCTCTGGGATCTTCCCATGGAGATCCCTGATTCCAGACCCACCATCAGTCCATCATCTCCAGTGCAAGATGCAGAGACTGAGTAAAATCCAAGTACTGGAAGACAAGGATTATCAAGGTGAGACATAAATGGGGTAGTGATGAGACAGCACTATGTGTCCTCGACAAACCAACTCAAACCAGCTCCAGACCAGACAAATGCTTCTTACGTGACCAAGTTTTTTAGGAACTAATGACAAAATCCACATTTTGCCTTCCAGACTCACTGGATTCTAGAAATGCTCTAAGACTAACATCTGTGTTGTTCAAGGATTTGGGGATTGTTCTGTGCAAGGCGAGGAGCTGGACTCAATAATCCTGGTGATAACGAGATCCTGTGATTCTACATTCAACACAAAAACTTCCAAAGATGATGGAAAACCAGGTCTCCATGCAAGAATTACAGAGTACTCCAATAGCAGGTTCCTAGGAAGACAGCTAATGGTTTTGTTCAGTGCCTGAATCCATGGGACAGGATCAAAATTTCTGATGAGGACTGAGGACTGTATGATGTCACTGGTCACAAAGTCACTTTCAGCTGCACAGGAAGCTGATTGTGTAAACTAACTGAAAGATAAACCACAAACTCCCTGATTTCACACATTCAGGAAACCAGACTAGACAAGGAAACCTGCCAAAAAAGCCAAATGGCCTGAGGTAGAAGAACCTTCTGTCCATCAATGTACACTGAAAAGCAAAACACCAAGGAGGAACCAGACTTGCTAAAGACACTGAGACAACAGCAGCCAATGGGCTTGAATTGGATGTAAATGTATTTAGGCTGGAAAGAAGATTTCAAACTCCCCATGTAAATCAGTTTTACCATAAAACCAGTGTGATGAGGAATTGAACTGGTAGACATTTGTTTGAAGAGTGCAAAGATGTGAACATGAACCTGAGGAGGAAGGTCCTGGATCCAGCACCCTTCATGTTACAGCCCAGCCTACTTCTTGCACTAAGCCCAAGTTATTTGTTCCCCGAAGCTCTTCTGTCCTAAGGCTGCTCCAGACCTGCCTGGACTGCAATGATATTGGACTGACACTGGAGCCACAACACAAAGCTGCCCCACAAAAGGGACAGTTCAGCTCCCTCCCTGCCATCACTCCTGCTATGGACTTTCCTGGGCATTTTCCTCTTCGTGCATTTTTTTCCCGCAACCTGGAATCCACCCACAACCCATCTCAGATGTAACAACTGATCCATGGTGCTCCCCACCAAAACTTGCTACTCTTCCCTCTGCAGAAAGGACAAACCTTCATGGAGTGGGCAGCACACCTCGAGTTCCTTGTGCCCCCCAGACAAACAAGGTACAGTCCTCCATGAAAAGGTGCTGCTGCAGGAGGAGAGAGGTGGGGAAATTGCAAAAGCTGCCATGTCAACCTCAAGCTGCCAACCCTTCCCCTGAGCTTCCACGGGGAAACCACTCACCAGCAATGGCACCAAGTATGACTCAGGGAAGCAGTTCCACCTCCTCCCCTAGGTCCTGCCTGTGCCTCTCCAGGGACACATCAAACAAGGACTGGGGTCACCTTGACCGAGTTTTCATACGGTTTTTAGTACAGCTGTCTTTTAACATGGAATCACGGAATGGTTTGTGTGGGAAGGGACCTTATAAACCATTCAGTCCCACCCCCTGCCATGGGCAGGGACACCTACCGCCAGCCCAAGTTGCTCCCAGCTCTGTTCAACCTGACCTCGAACACTTCTAGAGATGGGGCAGCCACAGCACCTCTGTTAATGGATTCACTTGATCCTGCAAGACTTCCCACCTTTCAGGGAGTAACTGTACACACCACTTTGGAGCCACCATTAGTGTTGCACACCTGGACAGACTCACTTTCCAGTAGCAGCCAGGGACACCTGGGCACTGCCCAACAGACTTGAGACAGTCCAAATTTGCTGCTGTGCCATGCAACTGGCCCGCTAAGGATTCCAGCAACTTGTCAGGGGCACAGCAGACACGGAGGCAGCACCCAAACATCACATCCACAGGACTCAAGGGACAAAGCTTGGAGTTGTTGTACTTCAGAGCTGCTGAAAGACCAAGTTCTTCCTTCACGTGCACCCAGAGGTTCAAGGGTTTCAGAAGACAGTAAGTTTCTGTCACCACGGGCATTGATTTGTAACTGATTGCACACGTGGGTGCACATAACTGCGGTCAGTGTTGGGCCCCTCACGACAAGAAAGACATTGAGGGACTCTGGAGTGTGTCCAGAGATGGGAATAGAGATGGGGAAGGGTCTGGAGCACCAGGAGTGGCTGAGGAAGCTGGCAGGGCTGATGATGCCTGTAATCATCAGCAATTCATACAGGGACCATTCCAGAAGAGGAACTGAGAAACATGTGTGGGCTCTTACCAGGCACATAAATGACTCTCATGAAAAACTACTGAATTTTAAGAAAATCAAGTCTCTCAGAACCCAAATTATTCTATTCTGAGAAGACTCCAGACTTGGTTGAAATGAAGATTCACTAAGCAGACTTGTGTGAAACATGGAACCTGTGATCTAACACCTAGCACTGACAGCACCTGATGCTGGTTCAGGTGTGTATTGCACAAGCCAAGAACCAGGTAAAAACCATCTGGGTTCTGCCAAGATGCATCAGGCCTGGTCTTACTTCAAACTAGACAGAATTGAAAAGGTTCTGCATGAGAGGATGTGGGGTGGGGGAGACAGACCCTTTTAATCTTTTATAATTTTATAGGAGATGATTACTCCATGTTTGTAACCACAAAGGAATTAGGGACATGCACTTTAATTCAATAGGAATACCTAATGTTTTATGCTTTTGTGAAATGCTTTTTAACATAAAGCTCTAGTAAATTACATAACTTATTGCCACTAAATTCTGTGGAACTGAAATGTATAAAAGGGATGGGAAAAATCAGACAACTTCATGGATGGCAGTTCCATGGTGCCTCACACATGAGCACTTAGTGCTCTGGTCTAGTGACAAGGTAGGGATTGGCCAGAGGTTGGACTCAATGGTCTTGGAGGTCTTTTCCAACCTAAACGATTCTGAGTTTCTGTTCACCTTGGGTGCACACAGCTGGGACACAGAGGAGCAGGAGCTAGAGGCACTGACTCACCAGGAAAGATGAGAAGAGCTAAATCTGTCTGGCTTCGGTCAGCAACAGCTCATGGGGACAAGGGGACAGGCTGAAAATATCGGTGAGCAAAGGGGAGGTGGGACATTGCTGTATGACTGTTGAGAGCTAAATTAACCCGGGCAGTGGAAAAGGAGTGCAAAGGGAAGAGCTGCCCTTGCAGGGGAGCAGCCGCTGGACATGGGCTGGAGAGGTTTCCTAGCTCTGATGTTATTCCTTCCTCTGTTCCAATGGGTTTAGTTCCCAAGGGAACAGGTACTCGGAGGGCACAGATGGTGGGCACAGAGCAGAGGGGTCGAGCACTTCACTGCCTTCTCACTGAACACCTCCACAAACCAGTAAAAACCAGAGACCCCAAAAAGAGACCTCTGACAGCAGCACTGGGAGCAGACGAGACAGGGGACCTGCCGCTGCCCCAATGGCAAGAGGAGCACTGGTAACAGATGGGAGAGAGGACCTACCACACTCAGGGCTCTGCTCCTGCACTATAAAATTCCACTGGAGACTCCTCTCAGCCCAGCAATTTAAGACTGTTCTAAAGGTCCATTTGGGGACATCATTTAATATACAAGACTGCAAAGACTGGGGACTTTACATCTCTCTTGAAATCTGCTAAGTGCAAGCAACACAGAAGAGCGTTTGTTCAAGAAACAGTGGGATACACGGAAAACTCTTGCACTAAACCTGGCATCGCTTGATTTAAAACATACAAGAGATACAGCTCTAAGTACACCTTGTCTGGAGGCCAAACCTCTCCAAGGACCCTGAGGGGCACAGGAAGAAAGACTAAAGGTATAACAAAGGAACGAATAGAGGTGGATAAAGAGAACTATCCAGGAATGGGAACTGTCACATTTGAAATGGAGAAGGTCTGAATGAACTCTGTCACGTTGTCTATAGTCACAAAACCCGAGTTCAAGTAGATCAGATGAAAGAAAAGGCAGTCAGAAAGGCAGGGAATGGAACTCCTTCTTACCAGAGAACACCAGAACTGGGCTTCTCTAATCCAAGGGAAGGAGTCAGGCCTGACGTCCATAAAATTACACCAAGGACAAGCAGACAATGGATCAGCTAGTAGGGAAAAGATTGGACAAGATAAAATACAATGAAAACAATGAACTAACAAATGAAAGTTCAGCTTGAAAGCAGGTTTTCTAATCATTCCAGAAGCAAAAAATCCAGAGAAGTTTTGGGTTTCTCTCCAGAGAGGAAAGCTATGTGTGTGGACATGTCATATAACAGGAGGAAACAATCGGTATTTAACAAAAGGTTTGATTGACTTATCAAACAGTTTGTAGTGTCTGATTGCCAGTGGTGGGAGGAGACTTGTCCTCAGGACTTCTTCCAAACCCTGTGTTACCTTCATTGCAAACTCAGCTTTGCTGTCCCCAAGTTGACCAAAGCCCCTTTTTGGCTAAATCGTATCTTCCAGAAATGCCAACCTATCCCAGTTTGGCCTTGTTCCAGTGCCTGGATCCAAGATGGGGATTGTTTTCCACCAGAAGGTCTCAGAACTTTCTTGAAGTTATCTTTCTCCTCCACTGACACAGTCAGATCACACTGCTGCAAACAAGGACTAGCTTTAAGGCACATAAATGCTTCAGCCCTGGTAATTTCTACAGTGGTTACTTTAATGCCTGAATTTTGTACATAACCCCGGTCCCAGGCAGCAAAGCCCACGGTCTGTTATACAAACGGCATTTGCCCAGTTCAGAAGGGAAAAATCAGACTTGCTGCAAAGTGTTTTGTTTAAACATGGAATTTTCTCTCTTTCTGCCAATCGCTTCTCTACTGCTTTCTGCTCCTCCTCTCTGTGAAAGCCAATGAGACAATTGTGTGACAGAGCAGAACCAGATGACCCTGGCCCACTCTTGGAGCAGGGAAAGGAAACTGTGCAGGTAGTTCTGCATTTGTGTAAGAAATCATCTCACAGGTTTGCTCCTTGGTCCTTAGGGAAGCTACAGATCAGAGAGAATTCACAGCTGAGACAGTGATCGATGATGATGAACAAGCAGCAGTCACACAAGTATTGGGCATTGCTGGAATATGGACAGCTTTGGCTTTAAGAGGATGCTGCTGCAGGCCTGGGAAAGCAGTGGAAAACATCACCTG
>JAWWEU010000072.1:4112275-4128164 GCA_035583155.1 Acropternis orthonyx | reverse complement strand
TCCCAGCTCCTCACCTGTGCCATGCTCATGTCCCTGTGCTCTGGCTGTCCCTGTGCCAGCCCCTCACCTGTGCCATGCTCATGTCCCTGTGCTCTGGCTGTCCCTGTGCCAGCCCCTCACCTGTGCCATGTTCATGTCCCTGTGCTCTGGCTGTCCCTGTGCCAGCCCCTCACCTGTGCCATATTCATGTCCCTGTGCTCTGGCTGTCCCTGTCCCAGCTCCTCACCTGTGCCATGCTCATGTCCCTGTGCTCTGGCTGTCCCTGTGCCAGCCCCTCACCTGTGCCATGTTCATGTGCCTGTGCTCTGGCTGTCCCTGTGCCAGCTCCTCATCTGTGCCATGCTCATGTCCCTGTGCTCTGGCTGTCCCTGTGCCAGCCCCTCACCCGTGCCATGCCCCGGCTGTCCCTGTGCTCTGGCTGCCCCCGTGCCATGCCCTGGCTGTCCCTGTGCTCTGGCTGCCCCCGTGCCACGCTCCGCTGTGCCAGCCCCTCCCCCATGCCATGCCCCGGCTGTCCCTGTGCCCTGGCTGCCCCCGTGCCACGCTCCGCTGTGCCAGCCCCTCCCCCGCGCTGTGCCAGCCCCTCACCTGTGCCGTGATCTTGGCGGTGGCCGCGGCAGCAGCCACGGCAGCAGCCGGGGGGAGCCCCCCGGGCGTGGCCGGGGTCAGGAGCGGCATCGGGGGCGTCACGGCCTTGCCCACCCGCAGGTACTGACCCCCCAGGTCGAAGAGGTTCATGGAGGACACGGCGTCTTGGGACGACTGGGCCTTCTCATACTCTGCAGGAGGGAGAATTCACAAATATCCTTTTATTGTCCAGCATGGAAAGGTTTGGGATGGAGGGAGCTTAAAGCCCATCCAGTGCCATCCCCACCCAGGGGACACACATGCCACCAGACCAGGTTGCTCCAAGCCCCCTCCAAACCTGGCTCTGGACACTCCCAGGGATGGGGCAGCCACAGCTGCTCTGGGAATTCCATTCCAGTCCCTCCCCACCCTCACACGGAGGAATTTCTTCCCAGTATGCCATCTGGCAGTGGGAGGCCATTCCCTGTGTCCTGCCCCTCCATCCTTTGTCCCAAGTCCGTCTCCAGCTCTCCTGGAGTCTCTTTAGGCACTGGAAGGGGCTCTCAAGTCTCCCTGGAGCCTTCTCTTCTCCAGATGAACACCCCCAGCTCTCCCAGCCTGGCTCCATGGCACAGGGGTTCCAGCCTGTGCCTGTCCCTCACCCCCCTCACAGCTGCCAGAAGTTGTATTTCCAAGTTCAGGCACAAATCCACCCCAATTCCCACCCCAGTGCTTAAAGCAATTCCTCCCCTAGAGTGTAAAACCCAACCCCAAACCATCCCCAAGAACTGAGGACTCTCTCCCCTTTCCCCCCCCACCTCCAGCCCAGGCCCAGCCGGGTCGTACCGATGAATCCATAGCCTTTGTGCTTCCCTGTCGTGGGGTCCCTGGCCAGGGTGCAGGATTTGATCTTCCCAAAGGCCTCGAACACGCTCTTGATGTCGTCGTCCGACAGGTCCTGGTGCACCGAGGCCACGTAGATGCGGTTGAAGGCTCGGGCCTCCTCCGCCAGCTGGTCGATGATGGGCTGGGCCTGCCCGATGTTGCTGGGCCTCCCCACCTGAGGGACAGGGATGGAACGGAGCTGGGAGGGGGCTGGAGCACCAAGAGGGACTGGGGGGGCTCAGCCTGGAGAAAGGGAGGCTCAGGGGGCACCTTCTCACTCTCTGCAGTTCCCTGACAGGAGGGGGAAGCCGGGGTTGGGGGGGGGTCGGGCTCTGCTCCCAGGGAACAAGGGACAACGGGAAACAGCCTCGAGCTGTGCCAGGGGAGGGTCAGGCTGGGCATGAGGAAGAATTTCTTCCTGGAAAGGATGATCAGACATTGGAAGGTGCTGCCCAGGAAAGCGGAGGAGTCCCCATCCAAACGACTGGTGCTCTGGGCTGGGTGACAAGGTGGGGATTGGGCACAGGGTGGACTTGATGGGCTGGAAGGGCTTTTCCAGCCTCAGCAATCCCAGGATTCTGTGACACAGTCCATGGAGGGTCCGAGGGGAGCCCCGAGCCCCTCCCTGCCTGTTCAAACCACAGGACACCTCCCAGGGCCTCCCTCGGCACAGGGAATGGCTGACACCACTCTGGGAACAACTGGCACTACCAGGATCCCAGGAGTACAGAACCAGAGCAGACTCTGCTCCCTCCTCACTGTATCTCCCCCATTTAGCTTCCCTGACCTGCCAAGCACCAACTACCAGGAATTGAGAAGAATTCTGATAGCAAATCCCAATGTTCCTACACTCCTTTTTGGGGGGCTCCCAAGCCCCCTCAGCCGTCAGACCCTGCAGAGCGTGTCAGAGACACCATCTACAAAATCACTTTTGTTTTGTGCTCAAGACACTCCCATGTGTGGGTGGGAAAACCCGAGCCTGGTCCCCTGAGCCAGTCCCAGGTGGGACTCCCAAGCTGGGGGTTTCTCCTTGGAGAGGAGGGACCCAGAGCCACCGTGAGCTCCATGCTGAACACCAAGGTCCCCCAGGGAACAAACTTCAGGCACCTTCCCCAGAGCAGTGGTGAGCATTTCCAGGCATAAAGCCGTTATTCCCAGGGAAGAGAGGCAGGAATGTTCAGAGCACACCTGGTACTCACCTTGATGTTCCGCCCCCCCAGCATGACAGAATTCATCTGCTCCAGGGCCAGCTGGGCGGCTTCGGGCACCTCGTATTCCACAAAGGCAAAGCCCTGGCACAGGAGGAGACCTGTGAATCCCTCCAGCAGTGCCAAGTTAATGCAGCCAACACCTCCCACAGACCCCTACAGGTGGAACTGATTCCCACCACACGGATTCCTGCTTGTGGCCTGAGGAGTTTCCTTGGACAAGCATTATTACTAGAGCGCAAAGAGCCTGCAGGGGTTCCAAGGGCACCTTATCCTGGTGCTTCCCAGCAAAATCACACCTCACTCCAGGCTGTGCCTGGTTGGCACCTTCCAGGGAGGTTCAGGTTGAACATTGTGAGGAATTTCCCCATGGAAAGGGTTGTTAAACATTGGAAGGGACTGCCCAGGGAGGTGGTGGAGTCCCCATCCCTGGATGTGGCGCTCAGTACTCTGGGCTGGGTGACAAGGTGGGGATCAGGCACAGGTTGGACTTGATGACCCTGGAGGTCTTTTCCAACCTCAGTGATTCCAGGATTCTGTGCACCCCACAGAATCCTGCTCTAAGCAGAGCAGGGAGCTGCAAACATTCGTCTCAAGTGTTAAAAGCAGCCTGGTCTCCATGATAAAGGCCCTTTCCTCTCCTGACTGCATCAGGGAGGCCTTGGAGAGGATACACATCCCTCAAGGGCTGGGAATCACGGAATCACAGAATCCCAGCCTGGTTTGGGTTGGAGGGACGTTAAAGCCAACCCAGTCCCAACCCCTGCCATGGGCAGGGACACCTTTCTCTAGACCAGCTTGCTCCAAGCCCTGTCCAATCTCTCCTTGGACACTTCCAGGGTTGGGCAGCCACAGCTTCTCTGGGAAACTTGTGCCAGGGCTGCCCCACCCTCATACCTAAGAATTTCTTCCCAATATCCCATCCAAAGTCCTGCAAAGCTGAATACTTTGTGTTTAGAATATGTGGCTAGAAGAAATAACCTTGTGGAAAATCCCCAAATGCCTCACCACTGGGGTGTCAGCACTAGCTCCTGCTGCCACAGAGGAAAACCCCTTCCAGGGCAGTTCACCTGGTCTTTTGCCAGAGCTTCCAGCACATCAGAGAATCCCAGGATGGTTTGGGTGGGAAAGCACCATAAAGCCCATCCGGTCCCACCCCGTGCCATGGGCAGGGAACGCTCCCCTGGAGCAGGAGCCCCGTCCCACCTTGTGTTTCATGGTGACAGAGTCCCAGGACATGTCGATGCTCTTGATGGGCCCGAAGGGGGCGAAGGCCTGGCGGATGGTGTCCTCCCCCAGCTCGTAGTAGATGGAGCCCACGTAGACCCGGCACATGATGGCGAGCGCCCGCTGCCTCTGAGCCGCCATCTGTAGCGAGACAAGGACTGCCCGGTCAGGGCCGGGGGGCACCGGGACCTCCTCCCCTCCTCCTGCCCTCCCGGGACCACCCCGGCGCGGCTCCGGCCGGGCCGCAGCTCAGCCACACGAGGATCAGAAGGATTTCCCTGCTCGCTGCACAGGGCGCTGGAGCGGATCCGTCCGGCTCAGTCCCGGGGCAGGAGTGGATCAAGTCCGGCTCAGTCCTGGGCCAGGAGCGGATAAAGCCCGGCTCACTCCCGGACAAAGTCCGGCTCAGTCCCAGGGCAGGAGCGGATAAAGCCCGGCTCACACACATCTCCGACCCCACTGGTCGGGTCTCCCCCTCCAGCCTGATCACATCTCCAGCCACGCCTGCAGGAGGAGGGAATCACTTCACTTCCCCTTCCAGGCAGCAAAGGGCTCAGCTCTGGGCACCGGGAGAATCCCTCCCGCTCCCCCCCCACCAGAGGGACAAAGAGAGATCCAACGTCGCTCCCGCCCCCCGCCCCCCCCAGGCAGCGAAGGGTCTGGAATTGGGAACCTCCTCCCCGCTCCCTCGGGCACCACGGCCACCCCCACCCCCGGCACTCCGAGATCCAGCACTGGGCACCACTTCCAAGGCTCAACAGCAAAGCAAAACCCTCCAGTGGCTCAGTGGGGCTCCTGGGAAGCGTGTGGTGCCAGTTCTCATCCCTGCCTGGCAGCACGGGCTGTGCTGGGGCAGCCCCAGCACTGGGCTGCTGCTCTGAGGGTCTCTGGACTACTGGCTCCTAAAACTGCCTAAAACCCTGTCTGCAAGACAAATCCAGCCATTCCTTACAGGAGGGATCCCTAAAGCAGAGCACAGGTGTCCCTCATGTCTGTCACCCCCAGAGCAGCTCTGGAGCTGCTGCTGCCCAGGGACACGGACCCGGGGACATGCCCAGCCCAGGGACAGCTCTGGGAATGGGGCCGGATCGGGGCTCCGGATCAGTGACTGCTCTGGGACAGTGGGACACACCCGGGGCAGGGAGGGGCTGGAGCAGAGCAGGTACAGCAGAAGGTGATGCCTCTGGCCCTGCCCAGCACTGCAGAGGGAGCTCAGAGCACCCCCTTCCTTCCCCGGCACCCCGCAGGACCTTCAGGATGATTTTCGGGGTGCTGCAAAGGGCACAGGAGCTCTGCCATGTCTGGGGACCCCGGGGGCAAAGGGGCTGCAACCAGAGACTTGTCCAGAATGACCTTTGGGGTGCTGAAAGGGGACAAAAGCTCTGACATGTCTGGGGACACTCTGAGCAGAGAGGCTGCACTCGGGGCCTTCTCGAGGATGATTTCCGAGGTGCTGTAAACGGCACAGGAGCTCTGCCATATCTGGATTGAAGGGGCTGCAACCAGGGACTTCAGGAGGATGGTTTTTGGGGTGCCTTAACAATCACAGGAGCTCTGCTGTATCCGGGGATCCCTGGATTCGAGGGGCTGCACTCGGGGCTTTCTCAGGAATGAGTTTCTGCTGTGCCTGGGGATGTGCAGCCCAAAGGGAGGGAGAGCTCCCCATCTGTGACAGTCACACACCAGGGCACAGACTGTGCCTGAGGGATCCCGCTCCCTGTGGCACCTGCACAGGACTGGCACCAGCCACAGGAGGCAACAAACTGGGAGGGTTCAACTCCTGTCATTCCATAGGCCAGGTCAGTGTTAAACAGGGATGGCTCTCACTCCGTGCTGCTGCTCCTGAGGTGACAATAACCCCAGTCTCTGCCCCTGAGGTGATATTAACCCCATACTCTGCTCCTGAGGTGACATTAAACCCCAAGTGCTGCTCTTGAGGTGACATTAAGCCCCAGACTCTGCCCATGAGGTGGCATTAAGCCCTACCTGCTTTTCCAGGGTTAACCCCATACTCTGCTCCTGAGGTAATATTAAAACCCCCAACTCCTGCCCCTGGGGTGACATCCAGCTCCATCCTCTGTCCCTGAGGTGACACCCAGCTGCCCCTTGCCTGGGCTAAAGGTGTCCAGGCCCCACTCGGCCGTTCTCTCTTTACTCTGCACTCAGTGACCAGCAGGACTATGGCTCGTGGTGTCTCCCAGGTTCTGCAGCACATCCCCAGCTTTGGTGCAGGAAACTCCCTCGGTGTGTCTGTTCAGGGGTCAGAGCTGTCCCCAGTCTGCCCTCAGGCGTCCCAGGGAGGGGCCTCCCCAAGGATACCCTAAAGGGACCCTAAAGACCAGGTCGGGAAGTGAGGAGGACTCCGGGTTTTCAGACATCGGGAGGAATTTCTTCCCAGAAAGGGTGGCCAGGCATTGGAATGGGCTGCCTGGGGAGGTGGTGGAGTCCCCACCCCTGGAATGCCTGGACATGTCCCTCAGTGCTCTGGCCTGGGGACAAGGTGGGGATCGGGCACAGGTTGGACTCGATGACCTTGGAGGGCTTTTCCAACATAAGTGATCCTGGTATTTTGGACCTGTAACAGGCAGATCTGGGGTGGGCAGTGCTGACTCCGGGTGTCTGTGAGTCACCAACAGGAGCATCCAGACGCAGGGGGATGCCCTGGGCACCTGAGCTCCGCACAGTTCGGAGTCAGGGACTCCTGTCTGGGAACCTCCCTGCTCTCACCACCCCATAAAGCTGATTTTACTGCCCCTGGGCCTCTTTCTCCTCCCATAAAGTGGAATTTAAAGCCCCTGCAGCCTCAGCCAAGCAGCAGCTCCCAGCTCCAGCTCTGTAATGCTGCTCTTATGGGATCTGGGAGGTTATTCTAAGGACAGGCCAAAACACCACCTTGGTGTTCCTTGAACTGAGGCAGGGGATGCACAACCCTGACCACGAGCACTAACTGGGATACAGCGTCAGGGAATGGTGGAGTGGGAATCTTGTGCTGGGACACATGGAGGGAGGACTGTGCCCACGGGAAGCCCTGAGACCCACGACAGGGAGCTCAGGCTGTGCTGCCTTCCCAGAGAACTGGGGAGGCTTGGCCACAGGAAAGTGCTGAGCAGAGACTGTTTTCACTTTGTGCATTCCCAGTGGGCTCTGGGATGAAGCATCTCCTGAGGACGGGCTATCCTGACTGCTCTGACCTGCACCAGGGCCCAGTGATCCAACTCCCACTCCTTGGGCTGAGTCCAGCAGCAGCTTCTGACTCCCCAAGGGAAGAATGCTGGAGGAAAAGGGGTCACAGCCTGTGCCCTGGGGACAATGAGCCATTAAACCTCTCCTGTGCCACCACCTCGGCTGTGCCCAGCTGGGACAAATGAGCTGAAACCCGAACTGCAGGAGTTCTGCTGTCAGGCGGCAGCTCCATGAATGGGGGGATTCCTGGGCACGAGGGGCTCAGACACCAGCTCTGCCAAACCCATCCGGCCCGTTCCAAACCTACCCCTGCCCAGAACACCCGCTCTGGCTCCCCACTGCCACACCACCTGCTGCCAAGGGAGGGACAATGCGGATTCCCTTCAGTGCCCTTCTCCTCTGGAGCACAAACCTCCAGCTGCGTTGGACACCGGGCACAAATCCCAGATTCCAGCAAGATGGGAAGGTATTTACAAATGAATTTACAAATGAACCTCTGGGTGCAGAGAGGAATTACAGGGCACTTCGTCCTCTAGGAAAAAGGAGGGGACGGATCACCCCAGGTCATTCAGCTCCTTGTGGCCTCTGATTAGAACCGGCCCAAAGGATCACGCGGGTTCTCTGGGCACTCCTGGGTTCTGCCACCTCCGTCCTGCTTTGGCTGCACTCGGAACTTGCCATGTTGCCCTAGTCTGGACCATGCACAGTACAGAGAGGGTGGCACCTGGGCTACACCACGTTCTGCCGCCTCCGAGGCGCCGGGCCCTCCCCGGCCCCGCGGCTGCCGGGCCCCGGCGCTGGGAGCTCGTTCCACAACAAGTCGCCCCTTTGTGCGTTACCTTGGCCGTTAGTTTTAGGTCGGGACCTCAGAACTGCAGCATCCCTAGAAATGCAGCTCCCACCATTGCACGGGTGTGTTCAGAACTGGTGGAAATCTAAAGCTGTCTGTGCCCCCGAGTGCCAGTGTCCCCGCAGACTGCACAGCCTGGGGTCTTCTCGGGGCAGTGACACCTCGCTCTGCTCCTGGGCGTGTCCAGTACGGGTGGGGATGTGGGAGGGCTGTGCTGGGCGCGGACAAGAGCATTGGCACCACTACGAACGTCCCCACGCTAGGCCCTGACTAAGACAATGCCCCAGAAGAAGTGAATATGTCTATTGACCGATTGTAAAGGTGAGAGAGGATCTCCAAAGCCCATTGTCACTGCTGCCATCTGAAAGACAGTAAAGACAGAGTTCAGTCTGTTGGAGCTGAGCATTACTACGGCTGTTGTACAAACTCAAGCAGAGCGGCGGCGCAGGGGCACCTGCGGAGAGGCCTGTCCTTCCTCGGCCCTCACTGCCTGGTCCCCAGGACTGTCCGGCGCCGGGACCCTGCCGAGTCCGGTCCCACCAGGCCAGGGTGGGCTTGTGCTGCTGCCGCTGCCTCGGGAAGCAGGGTGGGATCCCAGGGGGGACTCAAGGCAATAGTGACCTCTGCAACCACTGGCGTTGGTTCACCCCCAGTGTTTAAAAGGAGCCCCTCAACTAGAGCAGACCCTCAGAACCAGGCACAGCCCCGAGCGGCCTCGGAGCACATCCACAGGGATTCCTCGGTCAGAGCCGTTACTCTGGGCTTCCTGACTTGCAGTGAAGGCAGCCAGACGTGTTCCAGAAGCCTCTGAAGGAGGGGAGGTTAAACCCCAGGTAAGGGTTCTCCTGGTACAGGCATTCCAGCAGGAGCAGGAACAGCCAAGGAAACTTCTCCAGAATTGAGAGCACCTGGGTGCAGGGGAGGGAAACAGGGCAGGACTGGGACATGGCAGGGACCCTCCCTCAGGCACAGGAGATGGTGACAGGACACTGTTCCCAGGATCCTCTCTGGCTTCACCACCTTAATAAACAGAAAGTGAAACCCAGGGCAAAGTCTTTCGCTTCTTGTACCTCATGAAGGGCCATTGACAGGAGAGGAATTCGTGATTTCCTCCCTGGCACAAGTGGAATTTGGGGGCAATTTGAGCAGGTCAGGGGTGCCTTGCTGAGCTGCATGCTCGGGGCTCGGGGCTGTGCTCTGGTTCCGAGGGCCCTGAGAACTCCACCGTGTCGGGGGGAGCACGAGGCAGAGGGAGCAGCCCGGGGCGGGGGGTCTCACCTGGAGGTTGGTGAGCTGCTGCTGCTGGTGGGCGATGGTTTGTTTCACCAGCACGCTCTTGATGCTCTGCTCCATCGCGTACTTCTTGGCCTGCGGGGAAACACAGTGGCTGTAGGGGCAGGGAATGACACCTGGATCCACACCTCGGCTCCCAGAACCTCCGGAACATTCCGGCCCTAAGCGCTGCCCACAGCTCCCAGCACCTCGGAGCCTGGGACAGCGGGATGCCTGGAGGGGCAGGGGAGCAGCATGCACTGGGAGCTCAGAATTCCCCCTTCCGCCCTTGCATCCCACCACAGCCCCTTACCTGGTGGGCCGAGGGTGGGGCATGGCCTCTTCCAGTGCTCTGCTCCCAAAGAACGTCTGCACAGACAAGGGAAGGGCCTCCACCTCCCCATGGACACCCCTGCATTGGGATCTCCTGTCTCAGCACACCTGGATTGCTCTGGCTCTGCTCCCTGAACATCCCAGCTCTGCTCTAGATCTGCCCCTTGAACATCCCAGCTCCCCTCCACCTCTGCTCCCCAGAATTCCCCAGCTCCTCCTGCACTCTTGAGGCTCATTTGGGGTTTCTTTCAGTTCTCCCCCACTCTGGCAAAGCTGGAGCTTCCAGCAGTGCTGGCACGGAGGCTCCATACCAAGGGAACCCTCATCCCCACTCCTGTGCCTGTTCCCAGGGCCACACACCCAGCCACCTCCATGGCTGCACAGGTTTGGGAGCTGCCAGGGAATGGGAGGCTCTAACCCAGGGATCTGAGGCTTTGGAAACCTGGAAGCAGACAAGGCAGCTCTGGAGATGCCAGAGGGAACGAGGCCAGGAGACACAGAGGCAGCTCGGAGAGCAGGGGCACATCCTCAGAGACTCCCCAGGACAGAGGAACCTCTCCAGGAAAGAGCTTTCCCCACATGGAGCCTCCCCAGGACAGAGCTTTCCCCACATGGAACCGCTCCAGGACAGAGCTTTCCCCACATGGAACCTCTCCAGGACAGAGCTTTCCCCACATGGAGCCTCCCCAGGACAGAGCTTTCCCCACATGGAACCTCTCCAGGACAGAGCTTTCCCCACATGGAACCTCTCCAGGACAGAGCTTTCCCCACATGGAGCCTCCCTAGGACAGAATTTTCCCCACATGGAGCCTCCCTAGGACAGAATTTTCCCCACATGGAGCCTCCCCAGGACAGAGCTTTCCCCACATGGAACCTCTCCAGGACAGAGCTTTTCCCTGCCTCCCCAGACACTGGATACCCATCCCACAGCTCGCACGTTCCCTGGGGGTGTTTCCCTTTCCCTTCTTCCCACTTTCAGGCATTGCTCATCCCAGCAGGACAGCGGGCAGGAGGCCCCAGTCCCTCCCACTGGCTGCATGGAATGGGCCCAACAACTGGAGGCTGGAGCTGGATGGAACTGCACCAATGGGAATGGGCTGGAATGCTGCTACTGGGGCTCCCTGCACATCCCGGGAGGAGCGTAAGGGAATACAGATATTCTGGGATGTGTTCTGGTATGGGCAGTGACAGGCAATCCCAACCTTCGTGGAGCACTGGCTGCTCCTCAGGGACTCTGCAGCCCTCACACACCACCTCACAATTCCCAGCTGATTTATACTTCTGATCTGATTTATTTCTTAGAGTAAAACCACTCTCCCAGCCCCAGCAGTGAACCCCCATCATGCTCCCAGAAATATCCATAAAGTCCAGGCCAAAGCAAGTAATTCCTGGGTACAAACATGACCATGGGACCCCCCAACAGGGCCATGATCCCACATAAATTCCTGTTCCCTTTAGCCCCACCAGTGGCAGAGGCTCACTAAACCCAATGAACAACTCCCCCAACCCACACCCTCCCCAAACAAACAAACCCAAGCCCACCCAGCAAATTCCCCCTGGATTTACTCACCTTCTGGAGAGCTTCCTGCTGTTCTGGGGTGAGGGGGGGCAGCCCCAGCTTTGCTGCTGTGCTTTGCCCATTTTCCATCTTAATGGACTCCGTCCCCTGAGGAAACAAAGTGCTCATGGAAAACTGTCCTCGCAGAAGGACACCCTTCCTTCCCAGAAACCCAAAGCACTTCAGATCACAATGTCACAGATGGATAAAAACCCTTCCCAAATCCGTTGGTAAATCAGGAAAACCAGTTCATATTCCCCTCACCCCCTGCAGGAAGAGCCATCCCAGCAATCCTACAAAGCAATGGATGCATTGGGCACTTACAGAGTTCCCCAACCACCATGTTTTCAGGGAACAGACAGTGGGATAATCCCCAATCCTGGCTCACATCATCTCCATCCTCCCAACAGCTCCATTGTCCCAAGCCCCCATCAATGTTCCTCTCCCAGCTCTGTCACCCCAACTTTCCTAAGTTCCCTTTTTAAAACATTGTCTGAAACTTTCCCAAGTCACAGAATCATGGAATGGTTTGGAGGGACCTTGAAGTCCATCCAGCTCCACCCTTACCATGGGCAGGGACACCTTCCACTATCCCACGTTGCTCCAACCTGGCCCTGGACACTTCCAGGGATGGGGCAGCCACGGCTTCCCTTCCCACCTGACCCATCTCGGGATTCTAGGATATGTCCTTGATCCTCTGACTCTACAGCAACAGGGACGCTCCAGGTTTTGTGCAGCTTTCAGTTTTCCAGAAGGGATTGGGAGCATTTCCCAGGATCAATGACAAACCAAACCCTCCCAACACACACTCCTGTTCTCCAGGGGTCTGAGCAGCATCCACAGCTGCAGGTTTTTCCCTGATCCCTTCAGAAGTCCAAGGAACACAAGGATAGGGAACACCAGGGCACCAACAGGGAGCTGACATGGAACAGAGGTGGCTGCAAACTGGGAAACTCCAAAGCACAAACCCACAATTCCACAGCCCGCTCCCAAACTGCAAACAGGATCAGCAAAGTGATATGGAATCCTGGAATGGTTGAGGCTGGAGAAGCCTCTGAGTCCACCAAGTCCAACAATCCTCAGCAGTGTCACAGCCACCACTGGCAATGTCCCCAGGAGACACCTCCAAGAGCCAGGAATGCTGATCTGTCTGTACAGAAAGGTTCCACCACCCCCAAGATTTATTTTGATTGTGGAACATCCAATAATTTTAAAAAAAATCCTCCCTGTCCTTTCCCACCTGGTTGGAGCCCTGTTTGTCACCAGCTGTCCCTGTCCCCTCCCACACTCAGCCCATTTCAGAGCCCACATCCCCTTTCCCCACTGCTGCTCCCATCTCCTCCAGCCTTAAAAACCCAGTTATTCCAATTTAGGAGCTGTGAGACTCGAACAGAGTGAAGGGATGACAAATGTAACTATTCACAATGAAAAGCCACTCCATGGATCACAACCTGTTGAGATTCTCCCAAATCAACCCTGAACATGCCTGCATTTAATGTAATTTAAATATTTCAGCTCCTTAACAGGCACAGTTCCCAAAAACTGCTCCAAAACATCCCAGCTCTGGCACAGCCACAGCCGAAGTGACCTGGCAGTGCCCAGGAACACCCGGGCACTGCTGGCTCCGGGCTCTCTGCCACTGCACATCCCACTGGGAAGGACCCAGGGGTGATCCACGGCCCCCACAGGGACTGCTCAGCACACACCACCCTGAGAAAAACCCACACACCCAGGGGTGATCCATGGCTCATCCATGGCTCCCTCAGGAATTCCTCAGCACCCATCCCTCACCATGGAGCATTTCCCAAGGAACACCAGCAATTCCCTGTCACTCCAGGCTCCCTGGAGAGCAGCACGTGGTGCAAGCCCATCTCAACCCCCATCCCCACGCTCAGAGAGCCTGGAATGCTGCTTCCCTGTTTCCTGGCACCACGGGATAACAGGTCCCAGGAACAGGCTGGGCAGAAACACAACAGCGCCCGGGGAGGAGCAGCTGGGGCTTTGTGCTCATCCTGGAACCTCATTCCCACATCCCACAACAGCCAGGGGGGAGCCAAGGAAGCTGGAGAGGAGCTGGCAGAGGAGCAGAAAAGCAGGAGCCCCTTTGGAGAGAAGTAAATGGGAATTGGATCCCTGTTGCTCTCCTGGTGTTGGAGCAGCTGGGCCATTTCAGGGGGGTTGAACTCCAGGAGTTCAGGCACATTCCCGTGAATTTATTGCAGGGTTGGGAACAGAGACAAGAGGGAAAAACACAGGATCCTGTTTGTTTGGGAAGCAGAAGCAGCAAAACCATGTGGAGATCCAAGGAGACAGAGGAGGAAAAAGGGCTGGTGGAGCACATGGACAGGACAGGCTCCATCGCTGCTCCAGCTCCTTGCCAGGGACTGGAACAGGAACTCATGGGAGTATTTCCACACTACCCCCAGCAGAGGCGGAAATGGCATCACCCGAGGGCCTGTCAGACAACAGACCCAGCAGCACAGAATCCTGGGATTACTGAGGCTGGAAAAGCCCTCCAGGACCATGGAGTCCAACCTGTGACCAACCCCTACCCTGTCCCAAGCCAGAGCACTGAGGGTCATGTCCAGACATTCCCTGGATGCCTCCAGGGATGGGGACTCCACCAGCTCCCTGGGCAGCCCCTTCCATGCCTGACCACCCTTTCCATGTGGAAATTCCTCCACAGCAGGTGAGTGTCCAGGAAAGACCCTTTCCTGGTGTTCCAGCCACCTTTCTCTCTGTAGTTTGCCCCTGCTGACCATCCAAGCCCCTGTGGATTCAGCTGGAACTCTGGAACTCCAGAAGTCCTTCTGGGCACAGTGACCTTTGCTGCTCCGCAACTTCCCGGCCACTCCAGGAAATGCTCTTTCCCAACTGGGAACAGCACTGCTGGCTTGTGCAGGCAGACTCCAGAGCACGGAGCACATCCAAGGGCTCTCCAGGGCCCTCCCACGTGTGTTCCCAGAGATGGGCAGGGATCACATTCTCCCAAAACGGGCCATTCCTGCAGCACCTCATGAGTCAACGGCTCTCACAACTCCAGAATCGTGGAATCATGGAATGGTTTGGGTGGGAAGGGCCCTTAAAGCCCATCCAGTCTCACCTCCTGGCCTGGGCAGGGACACCTTCTGCTCCAAACCCTATCCAACCTGGCCTTGGACACTTCTAGGGATGGGGCAGGGGGTGGAACTGGATGAGATTTAAGATCCTTCCCATTCCAAACCAGGGTGGGATTCCAGGATTCCCTGACTGACCCCGTCAGGCTCCCAAAGGACTTTACTCAAACTGCACAGACCAGCCAAGGGAACTTTCCTGCAGCTGCTAAAACTTGCCACGGACGTTCCCAGCAGAGACCACACGTTGTCCTGCAGGGAAGGACAATCCCAGCTGGGATTTAGGGATGCAGGAGGAACGAGGCGCTGGCAGAGGAGTCTGAGATGTGAGGGAACAAGGGCTGACTGCTGAGGTTCCTTTAGGATACAAACAACTGGATCACTTCCAACAGCTGATTCCATTGCCTACACCAACAGGTACCATCCAAGGAATGGAGAGCTTCCCTGGGAACTCCATGCACAATTCCCTGGGCCCCACTCTGTCCCACAGCACAAACCTCTCCTGCCTGGGGCAGTGCCCAACAACAATGAACTGGTACAAACATCACAGGGTTTGTTTTCCAAATCCTTTGGATCAGATGGAAAGAGGGAACATGGGGAATCTGCAATGGACCTACCCTGGACCTCACAAACCTCCTGGGGAACTTCATCACCTGCTCCAGGCTGGGAAAATACACCCCATAAACACCAGAGCTGAATCCTGGATCTCAGAGGCAGCCACACACCTCACAGGCCTCAGACCTGCCCCCTCATTCCCAGCAATCCCCTGGGAATCCTCCCAGTCCAGCCGAAGGACGAGACAGGGGAAAAAAAGTGAGAGTGATTTGTATTTACTCCCAATTCACACCTGTGAATTCCCAAACGGAATCCCAGGACACACCATTTATTTAGGGATCCAAATCAGCCCCTTGAAGGCAGGCAGAGCAGCTCTGGAATTGGAGCTGTTCCTCAGAGAAATCCCACGATTTCCATGAGAACAGCGGGGGGGGAGAGGTGCAGGAAACACAAACGCACCAACACAAACCCAACCAGCCCAGCATTCCATGAGATCTGGGGATACCTGAGGAACAGCCCCCACAGGCATTCCCAAGCCCCTTCCCTGAGCCCTGGCTCCCGTGAGGCTCCGTATTCCCACGGCACACAATTCCCAGTGAGCCACGAACAAGCCAAGCAGGAAAGGGAGGAACTTCCATGGCTGCATTCCAGGGTGAATCCCGGGAAAACCAACAGCCTCAGGAATTACCATTCTCCTGTTCCCTCACACCAGCAACTCAGCCAGGAAAGCTCTAAAAACGTCCAGGAACTCACAGAGAATTCCTGTAAAACTCAATCCAGGCGGATTTGGGAACACCAACCCAAAAACGGGGCCATTCAGTAGGGGGGGGTTTGGAAACACCGGCCCAAACCCAGCACCGTGCGCGGCCCCACGCGAGGGGATGCCCACTCCCATCCCCTGCACACCCGGGGATCCCATTCCCTGTGCACCTCGGGAATGCCCATTCCCTTTCCCTGCACACCTCGGCAATGCCCACGCCCATCCCCTGCACACCCGGGGATCCCATTCCCATCCCCTGCACACCCCGGGAATGCCCATTCCCAGCCCCTGCACACCTCGGGAATGCCCACGCCCATCCCCTGCACACCCGGGGATCCCATTCCCAGCCCCTGCACACCTCGGGAATGCCCATTCCCA
>JAWWEU010000072.1:4091592-4103723 GCA_035583155.1 Acropternis orthonyx | reverse complement strand
CCCCCCGGCGGGACCCTCCAAAGGGGGTGCGGGACCCCCGGCTCGGGACTGCCCTCGGACCCCGCTTCCCACGGGAATACCGCGACCCCCGGGACGGCCCGCGGACCCCGCTTCCCACGGGAACACCGGGACCCACGGCCCGGGGCAGCCCCCTGCTTCCCCCGAAACAATCCGCATCCGCACTCGCTCCCGGCCTTCCCAAGGGCAGCATCTGCTGCCGGGGCTCGCCCGCAGCAGAAAGGAGCCCCAAACCCCCGCTTTCACCACCAAGAGGGGCACCGGGGCTGGCAGAACCACCTCGGGAGGGTTAAAATCCCCCTCAAACAGCAGGAGTTCCCTTCTGGTGGTGTGGGCCTCAGTGAGGGGTTGTTACACCAGAGCAAAGGCCCTGCGAGCCACCAGCCAGAGGCAAGTGACTCTTCCATCCTTCCTCAGCCTCCCTCACTGGCCGCACCACGCAGGTCACAGAATAAACAGAGTATCCTGAGTGGGAAGGGACCCACTAGGATCATTCAGTCCAGCTCCTGGCCATGCACGGGACACCCCAATACTGCCGCCGTGTTCCTGAGAGCCCTTCTGGAACTCCGTGGCAGCTGTTCCACCAGTCACAGCACGGCCCAGCCCACACCAGGCCAGACTAAGGCCCGCTGCCCCCTCGGAGGAGAAAGACGTGTCTTTATTGAACTGAAAACGAGTGCCAGACAGTAATGAAACTTCAAGACAAAAAAAAAAAGTCCATCAAGAGTATAAAAGAAACCGGTTTAGTCTACATTAATAACCTCATGATATGCAAATGTCAAACACTTCCATGCTACAACAACCAGAACAGCTGCGTGTGAGGGCGCAGCCAGAGGACCCGACGCCCTCGATGGGGGGGTCTGGCCTGAGGGGGAACCAGGCAGCCCCTTCCCACTGTCAGCGAGCGCTGGGCACCACCCCCCAAAACTGCACCAGGTGCTCCTGTCCAACTAGGAAAAAAGAAAAATCCCTGTAAACTAAAGAAGCTGGGAATGCACACCTCAGTCCCAACGGCACCTCGTCGTCGTCGGTCAGCGTGACGCAGCACAGCCACCCTACAGCTCAGTTAAGCCCAAATGCTATGTTTATTGAGGACTTCTAATATTGTGATACCTTGGTTCAGTAATTTGTGAAATAATACCTAAATACCGTTAAATATATTTTTAAAAAACCCTAAACCAGACTCTGGACTAAACAAGATGAACGTTAAACTAAAAAGTTAGGAGGGACGCCGTTTACATTAACGTTTTCTTTAAAAAATATAATTGCTTTTTCCTTTTCTTTTTGTTTTCGAAGTCAATTAAACCACAGTGGTGAGACGTGCTCTCTTTTTCAGCTGTTACAGTGCAGCGTGCAGAGTTTTTGGACTTCCCAGCCTGGAGCAGCCCCCGCCGTCACCGAGCAGACAGGGCCAACCCCTGCGGAACGGCCGCTGCCTCCCCGCCGCGTGGAAAAGAGTGGTGTCACCACTGTGCCATAAGGGCAGCCGGAAAACCAGGAGAGTCCCTTGGTCGATGCGGTTGGAAAGCCTTCGGTGTTCCAATAGAAAAGTCCATAGGAAGCTGTGAGGAGGATCAGTCCAGAGGAGCCAAAGTCTCGTGTCAGTCAATGTACTGCGATAGCCAGCGGAAGCCCTCGCCGTAGCCTTGCCTCTTGAGCACGCTGCACATGAACACCTCCATGGGGCGCGCGTTCAGGTCCTTCAGTGGCACGTTTCCCTAAGGAAATCCAGACAGGAGTCTGAGCTGCACCCCTGGAGCCCTCAGGGAAGCGTCCAGCGAGCCACCACCATCCAGGGAAACCCCTCTGAAGGTGTTTATTTATACAGTTCTGGCAGTTTCAAAACTTGCCCGAGGACATTATCATCCAATAGTAGAATAGTTTGGGATGGAAGGGACCTTAAAGATTATCTGGCTCCAATCTGGCTCCCCTGAGCAGGGACACCTTTCACCAGCCCAGGTTGCTCCAAGCCCTGTCCAACCTGGCCTTGGACACTCCCATGGATGGGGCAGCCACAGCTTCTCTGGGCAGGCTGTGCCAGGGCCTGCCCACCCTCACAGGGGAAGGATTTCTCCACAGTATCCCATCTATCCCTGCCCTCTCTCTGTGTGAAACCATTGCCCACTGTCCTGTCACTCTGGGCCCTTGTCTGAAGTCCCTCTCCAGCTCTCTTGGAGCCCCTTTAGGCACTGGAAGGGACTCAGAGGTATCCTCAGAGCCTTCCCTTCTCCAGGCTGACAAAGGCCGGATGAAAGAACAAATCGGTGACACGAATGAGACAAACTGCCAGGCTGAGGTGCCACCCCGAGGTCCAGAGTCATACAGTCATTACATGACCAGAGCATGTCCTGCTGTGCCTGGGGCTGGCTTGGACCCAGCTCTGCCTTTCATCACTTCCAAAAGCCTCCCAGAAATGGGACCAACAGTGAATTGTTTGCTGATGACACCAAAGTGTCCAGGGTGGTTCAGCTCCAGCGCTGGGTCTGGTGGCACAGGGAGGGGTGCAGAGGTGTGGACGAGATTTCAAGTGAAACCAGTTATTCAGCTCGGAGAATACCTGAGCCAGGGACACGCAGGGATGGAGCAGGGACAGTGTGGGGACAGCACACGGGAGCGGTTCCTCACCATTCCACACATCCCCTCCCTGCTACGACTCCCTTTTCCTTTACTGGTGAGATACAGCAGAGCAGATCTGCCCTGCCTGTTCATTCCAGGCCTGTCATTCCACGTGGAGCAGCAGCTGGGATGCCCTCAGGATGCCTGATGGAGCTGTAAACTACTTGGATGGGGGAAATCTTTCACGGTGTATTCCTTGGGGTGAGTGTTGGTGGATGATACGCGGCGGAATTCGCTGCCACAGGGCGTTTGCTGCAACCCAAGTGGATTTTAAAGGGATTTTAAAAGCCATTAGGCAAATTTGTGGGAGAAAAATTGATTGAGGGCTATTAAGCAGAGACGCAGATGCAGCCTCTGGCTCCGGAGGCTCTGAGCTGTGGATTGCCAGGAGCTGCAGCTGGTGAAACTCAGCTCCATTCCTGCTCAGGTCCCTGCACTTTTCCTCTTGGAATCTGCCACTGGCAACATGCCAGACTAGGATACAGGGATAAGGGAAGCTCGGATCTGAGCCAGGGAGCTGCTTTCGTGCCATCCCTGCTCCCAGCTTTCTGGGGAGGGAGTGCTTGGCGTTTGCAGGCTCTCTGTGGATCTCTGCTGTTGTCGCCCATGTGCTGGACATGCCCTTGGCTGGAGGTCCCCATGTCCCTGGCCTGGCCCTGCTCAGAAGCTCCTACAGGAATCTTTAAGGTCCTTTGAGGTACCTAAATCCCATTCAGCAGCAGGAGGTCTCTGGGACCTGGATCTGTTCAGTCTTGGACACCCTGAGTGCAGCATTCCTGGTATGGGATACCCTTGGCTTCCCGGGCAGGAGTCACACGGTCCTCCCTCCACTGGTTGTCCTGACTGTCACATCATCCACAGGCAGGAGAAACAGGCTCTGTTCTGGTGGCCTCTGCGCTCTCGTGCTGAGCGTGACCTCCTGCAGCAGCTGCCTGACCCCAGCTGCTCCCCAGGGCTCCAGCTGGGAATTCTGACACGGAGCAGAGGGCCAGCAAGTGTGGACAGCCTGCCCTGTGTTTGACTCCTGCCCTGTGGCTGCTGTCCCTGGAGAACATGGAACGCACAGGCTGCTCCGAGCCTGCACCCGGAGCCCAGGGCTCTGTGTGCCTGGGGCCAGGGGCTGCACAGCACAGCCCTGCCAGCCTGTCCAGGTGTGCCCAGGTGTGCCCAGGTGTGCTCAGGTGGGCAATGGTACCTGGCTTGTAGCAGCCACGGTGTGGCCCCAGGCCCAGGGCAGTGCCCATTTCCCTGTGCTGGCACTGCTGGGGCACCTCCAATCCTCGGGGGCAGCTTTGGGGTTCCCAGGCACAGGACATTGAGGGGCTGGAGCTGAGCTGGGGAAGGGTTTGGAGCAGCAGGAGCAGCGGAGGGAGCTGGAGGGGGCGCTCAACCTGGAGAAAAGGCGGCTCAGGGGGGCCCTTCTCCCTCTCTGCAACCCCCTGACAGGAGCGGGGACCTGGGGGGGGGGTCAGGCTCTGCTCCCAGGGAACAGGGACAGGATAAGAAGAAATGGCCTCGAGCTGTGCCAGAGGAGGGTCAGGTGAGATACTGGGAATGTTCCTCCTGGAAACAGCTGTCCAGCCCTGGCACAGCAGGGAAGGTCTAATCCCTGGGGGGATTGAACATCCCTGTGGATGTGGCACTTGGGGACATGATCAGTGGTGGCCTTGGCTGTGTGGGGGGAATGGTTGGACTCGGTGGGCTAAGGGGGATTTTCTAACCCAAACAATTCCATGATCCCATGTATCTCTTGCCCAGAAGTTGGCTGTGTTTCCTTCCTACAAGGCCATTTCCACTGGGAATCCCCTGCTGTGTGGCGGCTGCAGAGACCTTTGGTCCCAGACTCTCTCTTGTCCCTCTGCTTGGTCTCACCTTCTCCCACCACCAGTCTGCAGTCAGGGACCCTGGGAAGGTCCGATGTCTCCCACTGCAGGGCTCCAGAAGGGAATGCTGCTGGCAGGACAGGACAGCTCATGTGGTCTATGCTGCCTTCGAACCCTCCTTCCCTGAACTCCACTGCCCTGAGCACAGAAACACCTTCAGTCTCTCCACTTGGGCCAGGGCTCTTGGCTGAGGAGTTTGGGGATCTCAGCAGTGAGATTATGGGTCCAAGCATTCAGGCTTTGGTTTCCATCCAGGATTCTGGTGTGTGGGAGGCCAGGCAGGGAGCATTTGCTCCTTGAGGCAAGTTCTCTGTCTTGACTGTCTGGAAGGGAGAAGGGCCCATTCCTGCTGCACTATCCCTAGGCAAGGTGGGACTTGGGGGGGTGGAACTGGGGTCCTGTCTGGTGTCATCCCATCATCAGGTGACCGGGGCACTGGATCAGGGCTTGGACTGGGACCTTCAGACCCCACTGTGCTGTTGGTCACGGAACAGCTGGGAGGGTGCAGAGGGTCTGAAAGCTGCTCCTCAGCATGGAGCTCCAGAGGGGTTTATCCCACAGGGATGTGCAGCCAGCCCAGAGCTCCGTGCTGTGCTTTATGTGGGTCCCAGGTAGAGATCCCTATGACTTTAAATTGCCGGAGTCTGGGGGGATTTTTGAGCCCTCTCATGGTTACTCTGCTTTTATCCCTTTCCAGAACACTCTGCAGGCCCTGGAGTTTTCAGGAATGCCCCGGCAATGCTGTGCCATGGGACCACTGCTCCCTGAGGAGCAGGACCCCCCAGTGGCACTGACCCCACACTGGGAGCAGTGGCTTTGCAGGGCACTGGGGTTGGAGGCAGCCAGGGCCGGGGGAAGCTCCATCTCATTCCCTTCCTCCCTGCCAGGAGGCCCCTCTTGGCGTGTGTCTATTTTTATCCATGTCTGATGGATGGGGCTGGGATGTGGTGACGTCACGTGTTGTTGCACAGCTTGCACCGTGTCGGAGTTGAAGGTTCAGGTGCCAAACCAGGTCCGTGGATCTGACAAACACCTTCCCACTGCTCCGTCGCTCTCAGTGTGCTTGTCCGTGGATTCTGAGGGCCAGCGTGGCCAGCACATAAATCCCCAGGGATCTGTTTGTATGACCTGAGTTCCCACCCCAGACTGGGACCCCCCTGTTCTGCAGCTCCTCGCCAGGAACCTCCCCTGTGCAGGTCTCAGCAGGGAACTCCGGTGTGTGAATTGAGGGCGGGGGAGCAGATCAGCAGGAATCCAATGCCTTGAGATCAGAGCAATCCTGGGGGAGGGGCAGAGCAGATTCCTGAAGGTGCTTCTCACAGCTCGGAGCATCCCCACTGTCCCCCCAGGGCACAGGGCAGGATCCAGAGCTGGGAGAGGGGCTGCAGGCTTTGGGAATGGCTCAGCCTGCTCATTCCAGCCCTGCCTGTGCTCCTGCTGGGCAGGAAACTTGTCTCCAGCTCTTCCACAAGTGCTTCCAGCAGCGGGCAGGGAGCCAGCGCCGTGCAGGGCGCGGAGGCGGAGGTGAGGCTGACCACGGGAGCCGTGGGCGCCTGCGGGGACAGGGAACTGGCCACAGCTAAAAATGGAATGTCTGAATCCACTCGGGAAGGCTCCTCCTGGAGCAGGGGGATATGCCGGGGCTGGGGGGGACAGCCTGGGGCTGGTATGAGGGGCAGAGACAGGGGAAAGGCTGCACAGTGGGCAGTGGCTGGGTGACTGTGGGTGTGAGAGCAGAGACACGGGGGGTGGGAGAGACCGCAGGACGTGGAACAGGGCACAGGACAGACGATGGGGTGTGGGACAGGCTCCTGGAAAGGGCTGCCCAGGGCTGCCCCAGGGCAGTGGTGGAGTCCCCATCCCTAGGGGATTTAACGTCCCTGTGAATGTGGCACTTGGGGACACGGGTTGATGGTGGATTTGGCAGTGCCAGGGAACGCTTGGACTCAGTGGGCTCAGTGGCTTTTCCAACCTCAACAATTCCATGATTCTGTGATGCTAAGGCAGGGATGACAAAGGGAGGTGGGGTTCAGGGCCCTGGGAGCACTGTCAGCAGCTGTCCTGCTGCGCCCACCACTGCTCCAACTAGAGCCAGGCAGTCGGATTTTGGAGACAGCTGATTGCCTTTGGGAATAGGATGGTTGTATTTGGGAGAGACCAGCTGTGTTTTGGAGCAGGCTGGCTGGATTTTGGAGCCAGCTGGTTGGATTTTGGAGCAGGGTGATTGTACATTGGAGGCAGCCGGTTGGATTCTGCCCATTGTCTGCGGCTGGTCACGCACAGAGAGTTGCCTGGTTTCTGTCAGGCCCCGACGCCGCTCACCCCCCACTCCTGCAGCAGCCAGAGGGCTTGGAGCTGCTCTGCAGGGCCCTGGACAGGGTGTGCCGACTCCTGGCCCCATCCTCCAGGACAGAAGCCGGTGGCAGCAGAGCTCTCGGTGGGGACAGCACACCCAGTGCCACACGTGGCTGAGGTGGCCCCAACCCCAGGGGTCTCCCTGTCCTGAATCCTGCATTTGGCTGACAGGCTGTTCCCTGCTCTCCAGGCTTCCCTTGGAAATCTCTGCTCGTTCCTTCAGGCCCCTTCCCTCTGTGGCCCAGCTGCTCTCCAGGGGCCCCCAAAAGGAGCCCCCTCCCTGGGCAGACCCAGCCAGGACCCCTGTCCTGCTCCCCACGCTGGCCCTGGGGGACACTGGGGATGGGGGGGATGGGATGGGCAGTTCCTGGTGAGGTGAGAAGGTGGCAGTTCATGACACACTTCAGGCTGAGTCTCTCCCACCCAGTGAGGATGAGGATGAGGAAGAAGGGCACCACAGGTGCCCAGCCTGTAGACTCAGGGGTGAAAACCCTCCGTGGCTGTCACGGTGTGAGGCGTTCACAGACTGGGCTGTCAGGTCACAGCCGGGGAGTTCCCTGTCCCAACAGCCTTTAAACACTTCTCTGAGCTTTTAATAAGACTTAGAGGTGGAACCAGTTCAGTGGAAAATGGAGCAAAGCTTCACCATAACAGGCTGGTTTGTTCCTTTTTATCTTCAAGGCAGCACTTTCCATGAGGAGAAACATGACAGACGGGGCGAGAAGCTGCTGTCACTGTCACCTCTGGGGTTGGGGACATGCCGGGGCTCCATTGCTGAACCCTCTCTTTGTGCTGTTCAGGCAAACCAGGACAATTTGCACACACAAGATCACAGTGAAGCCAAAAGGAAACTTCTGTGCCCTGTGGCAGCCTTGGTGCTGCAGAGGTGGGACGGAGACACTGTCATGTCCTGTCTGCCCCTCAGGGACTGGAGTGAGCTGGAAGGAGAGCTGTAAGTGGGGATATGGGCTCTCACAGCCAAATTAATTCAATATTTTTCATCAACGGCTCTGTGAATAAACACCAGGTGAGGTGAGTGGGGTAGAGCAGAGGGCTGGAACAGGTGACATTGAAGCTGAATGAACAGTCATGGGACCATCAGGAATGGGCCCGAATGCACAGTCATGCCCTGGAGTCACTGAACAAACAGTTGTGCCATGAATTCGGCCCCGATTTGGAAGCGATTAAAGAGGAAAAGGCCAGTGTGAGTTCAGCAGCCTCAGGAGAGCCGTGGGCTCCCAGGTAACACAGCCACGAGGCCTTGGTGTGTTCCCAGCTCCCCCAGGATGTGTTTCCAGAGGAGCAGACGGTGCCAGGGGCTGGGCTGTGTGCAGTTCGAGCACCAGCCATGCCAAGAACCCATGGATTCGTTGTGGAAAATGGGCAGAGACACAACTGAGGGAACACAGAGGGAACGCAGAGCTGGAGCAGCTCTGGCAGGACAGACGTCCCAGGAGATAAGATTGCCCAGGTCAGCCTTATCAGGGACAAACATGAAACCAGGAGCAGGTCTGCTCCGGCTGATGGGGGGGCTGCACGTGAGGAAATGGGGCTGAGCACTCGGAGGATGTTTGTAGCTGCTGCAGAAGGCAGAGCAGAACCTGCCCATTCCACAGAAGGATTCCTGGGAAAGTGCTGCCGCAGGGATCCAACACGCTGGGCCAGGAGTGCCCTGCCAGCCACCCTGGCTGTGCCTGGGTGGGCTGGGGGTCTCCAGTGGGGAGACAGGCCTGGCTGGCACTATGCCCTGTGCTCAAGGGCACTATTTTGGGGGTCAGTGGTCCCTGTGGGTCCCTGGAGAGGGACTTTTTGCGTGTGCAAACAGTGACAGGACAAGGGGGAATGGCTTTAAGGGGGAATATTCAGATGGGATATTGGGAAGAAATTATTTCCTGTCAGGGTGGTGAGACCCTGGCACTGGTTGCCCAGAGCATCCCTGGAAGTATTCAAGGCCGGGTTGGACAGCATTTGAAGCAACTTGATCTAGTGGAAGGTATCCCGGCCCGTGGCAGGGGTTGGAATTGGATGGTCTGGTCCGTTCCCACCCAAACCATTCCATGATTCCGTGATTCTGTGATCACTCAGCAGGAAAAGCTGCTGATGGCTCTGCACCTGCTCCTCCACTGACAGCCCGTGGGCACAGCCAGGGATTTGCTGGTTTCCTGTTCCTTTTCCAGCAGGTCCCGTCCCGTCCCGGGGCTCTTGCTCTCACCCCTCTCTTCTCCCGCAGAGCTGAGTTACCCGGCGCATCCGCTGTGGAGCGACATTCCCGCAGGGATGGAGCCGCGGGCTGACCCTTCCCTCCCCATCCCGTCCCCGGAGAGCGTTCGGAGGCTGTTCAGGCTGTTCTGTTATGCAACCGGCTTTTCACTATGCAAATATATGCGGCTCTCGCCCCGCACAACGTCCTGTTTGCTTTCAGCTGCTTTTTTGGAAATTCAGCGCTTCCTGTGGGATTGCAACCCGAGTTCCCGGGAGCCATCTGGAGCCTTTCCAGCCTCTCGGGCAGCCTGGAGCTGGCACCGAGTCCCCGCAGACCCCTCCCCTCCCCGGCTGCGAGTCCTCCCTCCCGCGAGTCGACACAGCCCGACACCTCGGGGTGTCCCAGTGCCAGCGGCACACGCTGGTGCCAATCCCTGCCAGGAGCAGGGGCACAGCGGGGCCTGCAGCGCCACGGTCCGTCCCACCCCTGGCACGGGGTGAGGACAAGGGACATAGTTGGTGATGGGTTTTCCTCCGTGACTTACCCCAAATGCTTTGTGAGTCCGCAGGAACCTTTGGCTCCCAGGATTTCCTGCAGCAGGCTCAGCCACCCGGAGCATGCAGAATTCCTTCCTCCAGCCTCGGCTGGCCTCGCCCTGGATTGGCAATAACCCACAATCCTGGGGCTGGAGTAGGCATGGAGCACATCCCCACACTGCCGGATGCTGTGCCATCCACCTTGGGCATCTCTCCATTCGGGAAGTCCACTCATCCTCCCTGTCCTTTCCTCTGTCTCATCATTCTTGTGCTTTTCTGAGTCCTCATGAGGTGGGACAATGAGATGGGACAACGAGATGGAACAATGGGATGGGACAATGAGATGGAACAATGGGATAGGACCATGAGATGGGGCGATGCAATGAGATGGGAAAATGGGGTGGGATGGGATGGGACACTGAGATGGGAAAACGGGATGGGACAATGGAATGGGACCTTGATCACCTCAGGAGATGACATTCTGCTCTCTGCTCCCTTCCTAGGAATTTCCAGCATCCTCATTCCCTCTGTGGAGTGGAAAAGACAGGTCTTGGAAGTCTCTGTGCTGCTGAAGATCCGAATTACTGCTGAGCTGGTCGTTTTGTGAACTCCTGCTGTTGGAGCAGCTCCTTGGCGCTGGGACTGGGGGTCAAGTCTGGTGGGAACCTGTGCCAGCCCCTCCCTGTGCCCCCCTCCCCGCAGGGCTCGGTGCTCCTGCTGCAGCCGATCCTCCCCGGGGCCGTGGGCTCCCTGTGGCACCCAGGGCTCTGACACTGCCCCACGTGTGCTGTGAGGGTGGAAGGGACGAGACAGTTCGTTCAGCCCCAGTGTCCAACTCTCCCAGCGCTCTCGTGTGGCTCTGGAGCTCTGTGCCTGTGGAACCCTCTCCAGAGGCACCCAGGGCTGTGGTGGGCACAGCCAGAGCCACCACCAGGCTCTCCTTGTGAGGGACACTCACTGTGGTGCTGGCAGTGTGCCAGCGGGATGGATGAAGCTCCTGCAGCTCCAGCAGGATGGATGAAGCTCCCACAGCTCCAGGGGATGCGGCACTGCAGGCAGCTGGGGGGTGGATGGGCCCTGCCGTGGCAGGACTGACGTGGCCAAACCAGATGGGATGGGCACAGAGGGGAGGCAGCTTGGCCTTGGAGGGTGGCACAGGGCACAGGTTGGGCTGGGGGTCCCGGCAGAGGCACAGGCACAGCCAAGGCACCATTGGAGGAATCGGATGAGCAGAGGGACAGGCTGAGGGATGGACTGAGGGCTTGGAGCCAGCTGAGGGCCTGACCAGTTTGAGGGCCACCCTTCCAACAAGTGGCAGCAGCTGTGACACACACAGTGTCACAGCCAGAGCAAACCTGGTGTGACACACGCAGACACACAAATACACACAGACACACACATGCACAAACACACACACACCTTCACAGGCACGGGGGTTTGGGCTTCCCTGGTGCACGTGGGAGCAGCCCCCCATGCCCTCTGCGCAGTGTCCTCATGCCCATGGAGGCATCACCACTCCTGTGAGTGCCCCCGAGTGTCACAGGTGTCACAGCCCTGCCACCAGAGCCCCTCTCCCCCACTGCTCATTGCCATGAGATCCAGCAGCCTGGAGACCCCTGTGATGCCATCGTGGAGCGGAGCCGAGGGACAGGTCAGGGCTCAACGTCCCAGCGGCCACCACAGCCACATGTGGTGTCCCCACTGTGCAGCAGGGCCAGGGTCCTACCTGTCCCGAGCAGAGGGTGTCTGTCCCTCTGCAGCTCTCCGGGGGCCAGGGTTGTGCTGCACACAGCCCCTCCCTGGGGTCTCTGCCCCACTCGGGGCACTCTCCACCCCACTCGACTTGGGTGCTACCCCCACATCCCCCTGTCCTTGGTCAGTGCCTGCATGTGCATGGCAAAGTCTCAAGGCTCCTGGACCCCCCAGAGCCCCCCTAGGAAAGCTCTGCCGGGCAAAAGAAATCTCAGCACAGGGTTGGTTGAGACAGCAGGAGTTTAACAAGGTGCCCATCCTGCTCCACACAGGGGTCTGTCACCAGAGTGACACCCAGAGGGACATGGAGAGCAAAGTCCCACAGGTGCCCAGGGGGACTGAGCCCCCTCCTCTGCCAGGGGTGGGGGTTAGTGGTGCCTCTGGTGGCTCTTCTGGCGCTGGGGACCTGTGATGACGGTGGTGGTGATGGTGATCTTGTTCACCGTCAGACCTCCGGTGCCGTACGTGTCCAGATGGGCCTCACGCTTGTACTCGGAGACTTGCTTGGAGGAGAGGAGCTCCCACACTGACACTCTCTGCTCCTGGCATGGCCCGAACGTGATGTAGGAACCCTCAGACCGCAGGAGATCCATGGTCTGGGGTGGGAGGGCCTCAAGGTGCCTCTCCTGGCTGTCGTTCATGAGGCTGCTGGTGGTGCTGAGCAGGTCCTGGATGGTGACTGTCCCCTCACGGTACAGCTCCAGGAGCTCCTGCCTCTTCTCCTCAGGGACGTCGTCAGAGAAGAGCAGGTCCCACAGGGAGACCTGC
>JAWWEU010000072.1:4048659-4072322 GCA_035583155.1 Acropternis orthonyx | reverse complement strand
ACCAGCGCCGTGCCCTGCCTCAGGATGCCCTTCCACATGGCCTGGTAGATGCTCATCTTCTCCGTCTTGCCGGGGTCAGCCTTGGAGGGCACCAGCACGCCCGCGATGCTTCCAGTTCCCTCAAGGTATCTCCTCACACTGTCCATTTTTGCTATTTCCTCTGCCGTCTCCTTTCCTTCATGAAGTTTTTCCATGGTTTCCTCTGTAATTATCTGTGCACTGAGCAGTTCTGACGCCGTGATTTTTTGTCGGATTCCCTGGAACCAAACATCACTCCTGTCCTCCTCTTTATCCCTAATGATCTTTAGTAATGCCTCGATGATTCCTTGTATGATGTGTTGGGATTCTGCTTTATACTTTTTCACCAGTTCTTTTCTCTTCTCCTCTGTGATGTACTCAGAGCAGAGGAGCTCCCACAGGGATAACACTTGTCCCTTGTATTTCCCCACAGGCACTTGGACCATTGTGCACATCAGGGCATTCTTGGTTTGCTCATCAATATAGAAATAGTCGTCCTCCTTTTCCAGGACCTGCAGCAGGTACAAGCCCGTCTCCCTGTCCTTGGCACACCTCTGCAGGAGCTGACTGTAGCTGATCTTCTCACGAGTGTTTGGGTCTATGAAGCCTTTGCTGCCGTGGTGTGGATCCGAGAGCAGGAGGAACATGTCCTCATCCAGGTGTCCACGCCGATAGGCCATGTCCAGCGGCAGGCGGTGGCTGTGCACGGGGTCGATGATGCCACCAGTGGCAAGCTGGGCCTCGAGCAGGCGGATGCCGTGATCCCTCACTGTTCTCTTCTGCCTTATGGCCTGGAAGAGGGACATTTTCTCTCCTGTTTGAGGATCTGTGTGTCCCGTCACGGCTTTCTCTGCCAACTGCAGCTGCTCACGCAGTTCGCTGCCCACCAGCCCAGAGGACATGGCCTCATCCACCGAGAGCTTCTGGTTGTTCAGGGGGTTGATGAGGAAGCCAGTGGCTGCCTGTGCCTCCAGCAGTCCCAGTGCACACTGCTCTGTGAGGAGGCCCTTCTTCAGCGCCTGGTAGATGCTCATCTTCTCTTTCTTTGATGGAAGGAGAACCCCAGCGATGCTCCCAGTGCCATCCAGGTACCTTTGGATGGTGTCCCTCTTTGTGAGGGTGGAAAGTGTGAGACTCCCATCCTGCAGCTGATCCAGGGTTTTCTTGTCAATTATCTCAGAGTTGAACAATTCTGACACTGACACCTCCCCCCGCAGTCCTTTGACCTTGAGGGCTTCTGCTCTTTGCTCAGTGTCCTCAATGATTTTTAAGATGAGTGATATCAGACCTTCCAGTGTCAAGGTTTTGCTTTTGTATTGCATCACCAGCTCCTTCCTTTTCTGCTCTGAGATGTAGTGAGAGCAGAGGACTTCCCAGATGGAAACTGTTTGGCCCTTAAACTTGCCAACCTTCACTTGAAGGCGCTTTGAGCGCAAAGCCTGTTTAGTTGACTCATCGATGTAGAAGTACTTCCCTCCTTCCTTTACAACTTGCAGCATGTACAACCCAGTCTCGGAGTCTTGGACACATCTCTCCAGCAGCTGCATGTAGGTCAGGTTCTCGTGGGTGTTGGGGTCGAAGAAGCCCTTGGTGTCGTCGCTGGGGTCGGACAGGATCTGGTTCATCTCCTGGTTGAAGTAGCCGCGCTCAAAGGCCACCTCCACGGGCAGGCGGTGGCTGTGCACGGGGTCGATGATGCCGCCGGTGGCGATCTGGGCCTCGAGCAGGCGGATGCCGTGGCTCTTCACAATCAGCCCTTGGTTCATGGCTTCAAACAGGGACATTGGGGCTTTGGTGTAGGGGTCGGTGTAGCCCGTCACAGCTCTCTCTGCGGAGAGCAGCTTTTCAAAAATCTCCCCTCCGATCAGACCCTCCTTTAACGCTTCCTCCACGGAAAACTTCTTGTTTCTTTCGGGGTCAATGATGTAGCCGGTGGCTGCCTGCGCCTCCAGCAGCACCAGGGCGGTCCCTGGCCTCAGGATGCCCTTCCACATGGCCTGGTAGATGCTCATCTTCTCATTGCTTGGCTGTATAAGGACCCCTGCTATGAAGTTGCTGCCCTCCAGGTACCTACGGACAGACTCCATTTCAGTGACTTCTTTGACAGTTTTTGTCCCCTGGTTGAGCTCATCGAGGGTCTTTTTGTCTATGAGTTGGGACTGGAAGAGGTCACTAGCAGATACTCTTTTCCGCAGGCCCTTGAATGCAAACTTCTTGCCTTGTGACTCAGTCTCTTGGATGATTGTGGTGATAGTTGTTGTGATTTCCTGGAGCACTTCAGTCTTCTCATCTTTGTATTTTTGCACCAGCTCTCTTCTCTTACTGTCTGAGAAGTATTCGGAGTTGAGGAGGTCCCAGACGGACACTGTCTGCCCCTTGAACCGGCCCACATTGACACAAACACTCACGGATTTCAGCACCTCCATGGTCTGTTCGTCCACACAGAACATTGCGTTTTCTGACAGAGGGAGGAGCCACAGCCCTGACTCAGCCTCACGAATGCAGCGCTCCTTCAGCTGCTGGTAGGTCACGTTCTCCTTGGTGTTTGGATCGAAAAAGACCTTGGTGCTGTCATTCAGCTGAGACAGGGTTTGGTTCATGTCTTCGTCGTAGAAGCCATACCTGCACGCAGCCTGGAGCGGGAGGTGGAGGTGGTGGATGGGATCAACGACCCCTCCCGTTGCCAGTTGGGCCTCCAGCAAGGGAACAGCCTCTCCCAGGGGGATCAGCTCCTTCCTGAGCGCTTGGCACAGGGAGATGGGGCTCCCCGTGTAGGGGTCTGTGTACCCCACCACAGCCCTCTCAGCGAGAAGGAGTTTCTCGGTGAGCTCTTCACCCACAACAGCGGCTCTCACAGCGTCCCTCACGCTGAGCCTCCGGTTTGTTGAGGGGTCAGTCAGGTATCCCGTGGCTGCCTGAGCCTCGAGCAGCCTCAGAGCAGCCCCAGGGAGGAGGAGGTTGTTTTTCATGGCGTCATAGAAACTCATCTTCTGTTTGGATGCCTCTATGAAGACACCAGCGATGCTGCCTGTGCCCTGCAAGTACCTCTTCACACTCTCCATCGCAGCCACTTCCTCAGGAGTTCTTAAGCCCTGAGCCAGTTCTTCAAATGTCTTCTCAGAAATGATGCCAGTGTCCAGCAGCCAGACCACGGGAACGCCGCCTCGCAGGCCCTCCAGGGAGATCTGGGTCCGGGCTTTCATCTCCATGTCCCCCACCAGCCTGAGCACAAGAGCAACCAGCTGCTGCAGCGACAGCTCCTTGGAGCGGAACCTCTCCACGAAGTCACTCCTCTGTTCCTCGGTGAAATACCCTGAGTGGATGAGCTCCCAGAGGGAAACCCCTTTTTCCTTCACCGTGGTTTCCTTGAAAATCTGTTGGATTTGCTCGTCTGTGTAGGCAGGAGCAGCTGTCTGGGACAGAGGCAGCAAGTGGAAGCCGGAGACATCGTCCTTCTGGCAGCGCTGGATTAGCTCAGCGTAGGTCACGGACTCTTTGCTGTCCGGGAGGCAAAAGGCTCTGTGCTCGTCACTGGGCTTGGAAAGGGCCTTGCTCGTGTCCTCATCCAGGCACCCTCGCTGCTGGGCCGACTCCAGGGGGATGTAGTGGCCACACATTGGGTCAATGATGCCTCCTGTGGCCATCTGCACCTCCATGAGCTGCATGGCCTGTTTGTCAGCGATCAGGCCCTTTTTCATTGCCTGGAAGAGGGGGATCTTCTTGCCCGTGAAAGGGTCTTTATAACCTGTCACGGCCCCTTCCGCGTGCTGCAGCTTCTCGTGGACGTCTGGTCCAATGACTCCCTCCTTGACAGCCTCATCCACACGGAGCTTCTGGTTGTTCACGGGGTCGATGATGAAGCCCGTGGCAGCCTGGGCCTCCAACAGGGGCAGGGCTACTCCTGGCACCATGATGTTCTGCTTCATGGCCTCGTAAATGCTCATTCTCTGGTTTGACGGCTGGAGCACAATCCCCGCAATGCTGCCCGAGCCGTAGAGGTACTTCCTGACAGAGTCCATGTGCAGGACTTGCTCTGGGGTGACGGATCCCTCCAGCACCTTCTCAAACAGGGCCCTGTCGATGATGCCCGTTTCCATCAGGTGGTAAGCACTGACACTGCCTCGCATGGCTGGGAACTTGATGGGGGCCCATTTCTTCATTTCCTCCTCCAGCATGAGTCGGATTTGCTCCAGGCTGAGCTTCCTCAGCTGGAAGTGGTTGAAAATCTCCCGGCGCCTCCCCTCGCTGAAGTACTCGGAGTTCAGCAGGTCCCACACAGAGACCTTTTCCCCCCTCAAGCGCCCAAACCTGACCAGCATCCAGGAGCTCCTGAACACCTTCCTGGTGGTCTCATCGATGAACTGCCTCTTCCTGCTGTTCAGAGGGAGGAGGCAGAGCCCGGTGGAGGGCTCGGTGATGCACTTCTCCTTCAGCTGCAGGTAGGTCAGGTTCTCGTGGGTGTTGGGGTCGAAGAAGCCCTTGGTGTCGTCGCTGGGGTCGGACAGGATTAAATTCATCTTCTTGTCGAAGTAGCCGCGCTTGTAGGCCACCTCCACGGGGATGCGGTGGCTGTGCACGGGGTCGATGATGCCGCCGGTGGCGATCTGTGCCTCGAGCAGGCGGATGCCGTGCTCCTTGACAATCAGCTCCTTCTGCATGGCCTGGAAGAGGGAGATCTTGCTGCCTGAGTAGGGATCTCTGTAGCCGGTGACTGATTTCTCTGCAGCCAGCAGCTTGTCGTAAACGTCCGGGCCAATGACGTTCGCTCGCAGGGCCTCGTCCACAGAATACCTTTTGTTGGCGGCGGGGTCAATGACAAACCCCGTGGCAGCCTGTGCCTCCAGGAGGATCAGAGATGTCCCTGGCCTTAGAAGTCCTTTCCGCTTTGCCTGGTAGATGCTGATCTTCTCCTGGGAGTCAGGGAGCAGCAGCCCACCGATGCTCCCTGTGCCCTGCAGGTATATCCTGACAGTGTCCATGCCAACAACTTCTTTGGCTGACATTTCACCCTCCTTGAGTTTCTTAAACAAGTCTTTATTGATGATTTCCGAGCTCAGGAGCTGGTCGGCGGTCACCTGGTCCCTCAGGCCCTCGAAGGTGATGTTGGCAGTGGCAGCCACTTCCTCGATGGCAGCTCTGACGGCCTCACCCAGTCCCTGCGTGGAGAGTGTTCCCGCCAGGAACCGCTGGGTGAGAGCAGCTCTGTGCTCGCCCTGGATGTAGTCGGAGAAGAGGAGCTTCCAAAGAGACACCGACTTGCCCTTGAACTTCCCTACAGCAATGGGCACCTTTGTGTTTTCCAGAGCCATTTGTGCCTCATGGTTAAAGAAGAGGTGGGTTCCCTGGGATCCTTCACCGCTGCCCCCTCCAAGTGGCAGCAGCAGGAGCCCTGTGCCGGCATCGGTGACACAGCGCTGGAGCAGCCCCGCATAACTCAGCTTCTCCTTGGAGCTGGGGTCGAAGAACCCCTTCACGTGGTCAGGCGGGCTGGAGAGGAGCTGTCTGGTGGCCTCGTCCAGGTACCCCCACTCGCAGGCTGTCTCCGTGGGGACCCGGAGGTGCCTGCCCGGAGCAATCACCCCCCCTGTGGCCATCTGAGCCTCCAGAAGGCAGAGGCCGTGGTCCCTGGGGACAAACCCCTTGCTGATGGCTTGGAACAGAGAGAGCATTTCCCCAGTGGATGGGTCTCTGTATCCAGTGATGGTTTTCTCAGCTGAAGAGAGTTTCTCATGAAGCTCTGGGCCAATGAGACCAACCCTGACAGCCTCATCCACTGAGTAGGTTTTGTTCTTCAGGGGGTCTGTCAGGGTGCCAGTGGAGGCCTGGACTTGCAGGAGCATCAGAGCTGCACCAGGCACAAGCTGGTGCTCCCTCAGTGCCTGGTAAAGGCTCTTCTGCTCCCCAGAAGGCAAGACAACCCCAGCCACACTCCTCATGCCTTGCAGGAACTGCTGAACAACATCATTCTCTGCCAGCTCCTGGGCAGAGACTCTTCCCTCCTCAAGGCCTTGAAACACGTCACGGCTGATGATGCCAGAGTCCAGCAGGTCCCTGCTGCTCACCCTCCCTCCCAGCCCCGGGAATGTGATTTGCAGGGGCAAGAGGAGGAAGCCTGAGGCTGGATCCACAACACATCTCTTCCTGAGCTCTGAATAGGCGACCTTCTCTGTCGTGCTGGGATCGAGGAACCCTTTGCTGTCCTCATGGCTGGGGTCAGAGAGGAGCTGGCTCATCTCTTCATCCAAGTAGCCCCTCTCACAGGCCACATCCACTGGGAGTCGAGCCCCAGTGGCCGGGTCAATGATGCCTCCAGTTGCCATCTGGGCCTGGAGCAGCCGGGTGCCCTGCTCCCTCCCTATCAGCTCCTTCTGCATCGCCTGGTACAGGGGGATTTTCTCTTCTGTGTAGGGGTCAAGGAAGCCAGTGGCGGCTCTCTCTGCTGCAAGCAGCCTCTCCTTCATCTCCAGCCCCACCAGCCCCAGCCGCACGGCTTCTGCCACCGAGACGCGCCGCTGCGTCACCGGGTCGGCAATGGAGCCCGTGGCTGCCTGGGCCTCGAGGAGGGAGAGGGCCGGATCCAGGCTCAGGAGATGCTCTCTGGTGGCTTCATAAAAGCTCAGTATCTTCTTCGAAGCCTCTATGTACACACCAGCAATGCTGCCAGCTGCCTCCGAGGGCTCTCCAGGAGCACCTGGCCCTGCCACATCCCTGCCAGCTGGTTTTGGCTGTTTGCACGGCATCACGTCCTGGCATAAGTGGTTTTTCCCTGGCATGTCGTTCCCGGGAAAGCTGGGGACAACTTGGCCATTCACTGCTGGCTTGCTCTCCATCCTCCCACTGCAGGCCTTCCACAGCAACCAGGACTCTGGAGAGAGAGGGGAGAACGGGAAGAGTCAGTGAGAAATCGACTTCTTTGTGCTTTGCATGTTAAATACAGGGAAATCAGAAACACAAACACCCCCAGGCAGGAGGAAGTGACAACCAAAGGCTGAGCATGCCTGAACTTGACATGCCATCCCAAGGGATCTGGCCAAGCTCAAGGAGTCGATGGAGGAGAACCTCCACATGCCCTGGCCTGGCCCCCAGAAATGCCCCGTGTCCTGAGCTGATCCCACAGTGGGGGCAGCAGGGAAGGGGGGAATTCTGCCCCTCTGCCCCACTCAGGTGAGACCCCACCTGCAGTGTTGCCTCCAGCTATGGGGCCCCAACATAAGGAGAATGTGGAGCTGCTGGAGAGGGTCCAGAGGAGGCCACAGAGATGCTCTGAGGGCTGAAGTTCCTCTGCTCTGGAGCCAGGCTGGGAGATCTGGGGGTGTTCAGCCTGGAGAAGGGAAGGCTCTGGGGAGACCTGAGAGTGCCTTCCAGTGCCTAAGGGGGCTCCAAGAGAGCTGCAGAGGGTTTGGACAAGGGCCTGGAGTGCCAGAACAAGGGGGAATGAATTCCCACTGCCAGAGGGCAGGGACAGATGGGATATTGGGAAGGAATTCTTCCCTGTGAGGGTGGTGAAGTCCTGGTACATGTTGCCCAGAGAAGCTGTGGCTGCCCCATCCCTGGAAGTGTTCAGGGCCAGGTTGGATGGGGCTTGGAGCAACCTGGTCTAGTGGAAGGTGTCCCTACCCATGGCAGGTGGTGGGACTGGACAGGCTTTAAAGTCCCTTCCCACCCAAACTATTCCATGATTCCGTGATTCCAGGAGTCCTGACATGCAGGTCCATGTGCTCCCACCGTGGCTACCACATGAAATTGCCTCTCCTTCTGCTGTCCCTCCTTTCCACACTCTCCAAGTAAGGCAAGGAGGCAGAGGTTCCCTCTCACTGAGCAGTGGGCACCAGGTGAGGAGCCTCCGGGATGCCTCAGGGTGAGATAACATCTAATCCAAACCTGCCCTCTCGTTTGCAAAGCACTGGGACACGCTGGGGTATGCCACAGAGCAGTGATGGTGCTGGAGGGAGCAGGAGGCTGTGGTGCCGGGCTGTGCACATCGGGAGGCTGGAGGGCGCTTGCGGCCGAGCACGGGTGTGCCGAGCACGGGTGTGCCGAGCTCTGGGAGCTGTGGTCAGCCACTGCCTCCAGGCTGTGGTTTCTGCACACGGTGCTGGAGGAGCCTCCCTGACCACAGACTCCCACAGCACAGTGTCTGTGCCAGCACAGTCCCGGCCAGGAGGACGCGCTGCAGCAGGAGGCTGCGGGGTTGGAGCAGGTTTGAGGACCGAGTGGGTTCATCCTGCTATGCTGGGACAGCACCGATGGCTTATTCCCTCGTGAGTGTCTTCCCCTAAGGCAGAGCAGCAGCACCAGTGCCAGGCTGGACGGGCAAAACAGGGGCAGGTGAGGGAATGGGCCGAGCACAAAACGCTGCAGCAGACCTAGGAGATCCGCTTGGCAAAGCTCCTGCAGATGAGCCGGTGGGGTCACAGTGCTGCCCACCGGCATCTCTGGACCCGGCTGCGAGCCCCAGGGAGAGTTGATGTCACACTGACCCTCCTGCAGGGGTCACATTGAGGGGGAACAGTGTGGACCAGCTGCATCTCGCTGCCCGGAGCTCACAGACCCACGTCCTCCCCGGTTCCACCACTGTAGAAACCAGAGAGCGAAGAGCAGTGTGACGGTGCCGGCGGCTGCTGTGCCCGGGGGCGCTGCTCACCCCGGGAGCAGCTTCTCCAACCGGGCTCCTTGTGCCCGGCTCCATCCCCGGGTGTCCCTCCAGACCATCCCATGCCCTCCAGCCACGCCAGCACCTTTTCCTCACGAGGGTTCCTCGGTCCCAGCCGTGCTCTGGGCTCGCTGCCCGGCACGGAGGAAGGTCCCAACAGGAGCCGACTCCCTCCGCCCGGTGATGTCAGCGCGGCTCGGATCTGCCCAGGCAATGCTGTTTGTGTTTGCAGGATCAGGACTGCGCCCGGCTCCGGCGCCAAGAGGTGGGGACGGCGGGTGGGAGGCCCCGGGGCTGTGCCTGCCGCCGGAAAGGACCGGGAGAGGGGAGGAGGACTCGGGGGTCTCTGCTTGGTGGGGAGGGTGCTGCGGGGAGGGCGAGGGGACCAGCCGCCGGCTGAGAGCTGGAGGAGTCGCTCTGTCCTGCGCTCTGCCGTGGGAGCGAAGGGGTTCCCCCCACCTCTCAGGGCCGCCTCCTCTGCCCCTCCTCTGGGCGCACACACCCACACACGCCAGAGACGGACAGCGCTGCGCCACACACCCCCAAAACACACGCGGGGCTGGCAGCACCTCGCCACCGGCTCTGCCCGCCCCGGTCCTGGGGCCGGAAAGCTGTTCCTGGCCCCGCAGGGCTTTCCTGACACAGCGATGCCGGGTTGGACGGCACAGGCTTGAAAGGAGCAGGGCTCAGCCAGGCCATGCCGTGGGCACAGTGATGGGTAGCGCTGTTGTGGCTCTGGTGCCTGGAGAGCTCCAGGCAAGTCCCCGCATGTCCCAGAGGTGAGACGGCCACAAACACCAGCACCGGTGTGGCTCCGGTATCGAGAGCCCCAGGCGGGTCCCCACATGTTCCAGTGCCAAGTCAGACAACGGCACCAGCACCGGTTTGGTTCCAGTAACCGGAGAGCCCCGAGCAGGTCCCCACATGTCCCAGAGCCAAGCTGGCGACTGGCACCAGAGTGCAGATGGAATTTGGACACTGCCACACTGCCACCCATAACTGCGGCGGCTTGAAAACCCAAATCCCACCCCCCGCCCTCCCCTTGGCAGGGGGAGGCAGTGAGTGTGCAACAGGAGAAGGACTCCGCTCCCTTTCGTCAGAAGGCGTCAGCCCCACGGAAACTTTGAGTAACCGACTCTACCTACGACGGCAGGGAGATTCCTGGCAGAGGTGTTGGCACCTGCCGCCCTCCCCGGGGCCACGGTCTCTCCCCGACACGGGCAGCTCTCCCTGGCAGCCGCAGCCGCTCCTCCGCGGCTTTCGCTGCTGGCTGCGTCGGGGAATGCGCTGGCACCGATGTGAGCCGCGGCACACGCGCACCCGCTGCCAGCCCCCGGCACAACCAGGTGGGTCCCTGTGCACCCACCGCCACCCGCGTCCCTCCCCAGGGTCCCCAGCAGTTGTCCTGGGGCACAACCCGCACCTCTGCGCCCGCGGGGAGCACCCGGAGACCGGCCCCGACCGGGGAGGGAGAGGCTGCCGGGGGCCCTGGGAAGGGACCGAGAGAAAGGACAGGTTTTACTGGCAGGGTGGGGGACAAGGTGTCAGGGAGTAGGGGGTGGAGAAGGTGTCTGTGGGGCAGGGACAACAAAGCGCTGCGAGGGGCCTGGGGCTGGGAGCCTGGAGGGGCCGGGGCAGTCCGTGGGGTGGTCTTTGGTGGGATAGGCTGACACCGGGGCTGTTTCAGATGAGGAAGAATGGTAGAGAAGTTCTGCGGGGCAGTGACAGAGGATGATAGAGGCAGGGAACGTAGCTGGGGCACTTCGGAGGGCCCTGCTCTGAGCGGGCTGGGCATAGCCCAGCACCCTTCCCGGGCAGCGCTGCCTGCCTGGCTGTCCCGGCGCAGGGGCCGCGGTGACGGGGTCCCCCAACGACTGGGGACAGACAGGCTCCTGCCCGGTGCCCGAGAGGGGCTACGGTGAAATGGGATCACATCCTGCCCACAGGGAGCACGCCATGGTATCATGCACCCACCTCACCGGGTACGGTGGGACGGCGCTGCCCCTCTGTCCCGTCCCACCACCAGTCTCTTCCTCGGCACCCGCCGAGCCCCCTCTGTGCCACCGGAGCGCCGAGACATCACGGGCTCTTCCCGGGAACCGTCCTATCCGGGCAGCCAACACCTCCTGTTCTGCTTCTGGGACGCGCCCGGGTCAGGGACCACCACCCTCCGGCTGTGCCCCAGGGGGGCTGGCAGTGCCCGGGGTGCCACAGCACGGTGTGGCTGCTGCCCTACGCCCGCGGTCCCGCCCCGACTCCTGGCTCAGCCCGGCCAGGCCGGCGGGCGGGAGCGGTGCCGCATTCCGCACATACCGGAGACCGGGCGAGCGCCCCCGTCCCCTGCTGCCCCCCGGGCACGGACCGCAGTGCCCAGCCAGGGCCCCCCTCCGCCCGATCGCTCTCACCTGCGCACGGTGATCGCAGAACGGGCTCACCTGGCAGGTACCCGCGGTCCCGCTGCTTCGGCGCTGCTTCCTGCCCAGGACCAGAGCACGTTTAAAACCTTGCCATTCCCCGCCCCTGGGGATGACACACCGGCCCAGCCCTGCCAGAGACTCTCGGACCAGCCCTCCCCACGGCTCCCTCTGGATGCTGGGGTCCCCCCTCGCAGGGGTTGACCCATCCCAAAACAGCACTGGTGTGGGACAAGGCCCTGACCCGGTGGGCTGTGCCCTCCACAGAGGAGTTGAGAGGGAGTGACAGGGACCTCCCTCTCCGGGGCCAGCGCTGCCCTTGTCCCCAGCAGCCCCTCATCCTTCTCCCCATCACATCCCAAACCCTCCCCTTCATCAGCAGTGTCCCTGCTCCTCATCCTGGCAGACAGATCCCAGGCTCCAGCCACAGGGTTGACAGACCCACACTGCAGGCCTGATCCCGGCACCACAGCAACTAGGGTGGAGAGACCCTTCCCTGCTCCCCCCAGCCTTGTACACACCCCTGGATGTGCACGTGCAGCCTGAATTGCCCAAAACATGCCCAAACCATCCTGTTGCCACCTGAGTCATCCAAACACCCCTGCCCTGCCTTCGTCACCAGCCCCACGCCCTCTCCTCAGACCCTGCTCTCAGCTCCACACCCCACTCCTGCTCCCCCCCCGAGCACACCCTCCTTCCTCCTGTTGCCACAGGGGCTCAGTGGGCCCTGAAAGAGCAGCAGGAACTGCAGAGCGGGAAGGGGTCTTTGAGCTCACCGGGGCAGGGGTGTTGTGCTGCAGCCTCCTCCGTTGCCACCCTGCAGGGTGAGGTGCTGCGGGAGGGATGTGGTGCTTGGGCAAGATGTTTATGGTGTGTGTGAGTGTGTTGTCTGGAGAGGTGCCGGTATCCAGGCATGGCGCTGGCTGGGTGAGCCCGTGGCGTGGCACAGCACAGTCCAGTGGGGACCAGGCCCTGGTACCCGTGGTGGGTGCAGCCAGCCCTGGCAGTGGTGGTTCCCTCCACGTGGAGAGGCATTCCCATGGGAATGGCACTGTCAAACACCTGGGCAGGACCCCCCTCTTTGCCTGATGCTCAGGCAGTGCTAAGCCAGTGGTCCATGAGGGCAGAGGGACCCTCAGGAGGGTCACCCAGAGCTGTGGGGCCAAGAGAGGGGCTGGCCTGCATGATGTCCCAGAGTCATGGGGTGATATCCAAACCAGTGAGGCCAGTGAGAGGGGCAGGGGCTGCATCCACCGCCATACCCATCCAGGCTCCTCTGGCTCACGGAGAGGTGGCTGCATACCAGAAACCAGCACAGGTTTCTGATGGCTGCCCAGGCATCAGCAGCGGTTTTACTTCCAGGAGGTGCTGAGAAGCCTTAATCCACCAGCAAACAGGGATGAGTGTTCGCCGCCACCACAGAGGGCTCGGCGCCAGCACAATGGAGTGGTGCCAGTGCCACGGAGCTTCCCACTGCTGAGGCTCCAAGGCACCGAAGTGCTCACCCTCTAACGGGCTGGGGTCCCTGTGACCTGCACTGGGAGCCAGGACAGCCCCCCGGGCTGCAGAAAGACCTGGCACAGGCACAGTGGCCAGTTACCAGAGAGCCTGGCACAGGCACGGCCAACGGGGCATCACCTCCCCACAGGGCTGCAGAGACAGGCAAGGAGGGGACCTCATGTCCCTCTCTGGGCAGCATGGCTATGCACACAGGAACCAGTGCACTGTGTTGGGCCATACTGGGCTGTGCTGGGCTGTGATGGGGTGTAGTGAGCCATACAGGGCTGTGCTGGGCCATACTGGACTATGGTGGACATTACTGCACTATACAGGGCAATACTGGGTTATAATGAGCCACACTGGGCTGTGCTGGGCCACAGTGGGCCATACTGGACTGTGCTGGGCCATATTGGACTGTGCTGGGCTGAACTGGGCCATTCTGGATGATACTGGGCTGTACTGGAATGTGCTGGACCACGCTGGGCCATGTTGATCTGTACTGGACCATACTGGGCTGTGCTGAGCCCTGCCATACTCTGTCTGCGAGTGCAGAGTGGCTGTTGCTGGCCAGGGCGGTGAGAAGGGGCCGTGGTGAGAAATGAGGCGTAATGAGCAGCTGCAATTCCAGTGAATTCGACTGAACCACACGCGGATTCATCAAAGCTCCTCAGCTGCTGACAAGGATGAGGAGCGACCAGCCTGGGCACATCCCCCCTGCCCGTGGGCGGCCACGGCTCCTGCAGCCTCGGTGACACCCCTGCTGTGCTGTGCAGTTTGGCGCTGGGAAGGGGGAAATCTGGAGGTGCTGGGATGCGGTCAGTCAGTGATGGATAAGGTGTCCACAGCAGGAAAGCCCACATGAGTGGGTTAGTGCCTGCCTGAGCCGGATGCGGTGCACTGCCAGAGCCGCCAGGCCCAGCCACCGGTGGGGTCTGTGGGGAGGGCACTGGGTTCAGAGGGAGCGACGGGGCTTGGGCTGAGCTGGTAGAGCCAGTGACAGGTCCCAGAAACAGCCACTCCACCCCCCACAAACTGCGCCGGGGCTGGCTGGATTCCCATCCACAGGCACATCCGATCCAACACAGCCCCTGGCACTCACCCACACTGCCCAGAGTCACTAGGCAGCACGTGCCCCCCTGTGCCACATCCATCTGTCCCAGATGCCATCAGGCCGGGCCCATGGAGAGACCAAGAGCCAGCAGCAAAGGGCACAGCCCCCTGGCTCTGGGGCCTCTGGCAGGAGGGCTCGGCACACATCTGGGGTGGCAGCAGCAGCACGAGGAGAACGTGCCAGCGTGGGCACAAGATGCCACACTCCCCATCCCTCCGGGTGGACGCTGGGGAAGGGGCGAGGCACGACGGGAGCACAGCCCAAAGCCGGGGCTGGGGCCAGACGCTGAGCTCAGCGCCAGGAGGTGCCTGCCGGGGTTTTGCTGCCCGAGGTTGGTGCCCCCCCACACAAGCTCATGCAGGTGAGCGCAGCTGCTCGCGCACAGGCACACACATGTCTGCTGTGCAAGTGGTTCTGCACACTCAGTGTGTGCTTGGACATGGGCTGGCCCTGGCCAGGGATGAGAGCTGTGCCAATCCATGCAGCACCAAGGCCTTCAGCCCTGCCAGCCTCCACTACCACTGTGCCATCGTCTCCAGCCCCACCAGTGTCCCAGCCCTGGGCCCAGATAGTGGCTTTGCACAGGGCAGGATGGGGGCCCAGAGGGCTCCAGGCTGTGGTTCTTGCCCCTTTCCCATCCACACAGTGACTCGGTAAGGGCTCAGAGGACTCTGGGCTGTGGCTCTTCCTCATTTCCACACCATATTTGGGCACTGGGCAAGGACTTCGCCCAGGATATGGGTGCAAACTGCAGACACCAGAGCCCAGTGCCTGCTGGAGCAGCCTGGGACACACCCATGCTGGGAACAGGAAAAATGGGACCAGAGTGGTGGGAGCTGGGCTGTGCACCCTGGGACTGAAAGAGCTGCCCTGGCACCGTCTCTCTTCACACCCCAGAGAGGGGACAGGAGGTGTCTGGGGGGACACAGCTCAGCGCTTTCCCCTTTGCCAGCCCAGCCCTGGGGGCACAGCCGCTCATCCCACGGCACAGTCAGGCTCTGTTGCGGGGGATGGAGAATGTGGCTTGAGGCGGGGCCAGTGTGGCTGTGTGGGGTGTTGGGGTGGCACATGGGGCAGGCCCCATTCCTGGGGTTCCCACAAACAGGGCGAGTGCAGCAGTGGTTGGGCAACAGGGTGGCACCCGCTTTCTGCTCCATGTGCGGGGGCCACCCGGCTCCCCTGGGCACATGGTGGGACAGCTGCTCTGACCTGTGAGTGGGGCCGAGGGACCCAGCTCAGGGGCTTGGGGCTGAGCACCCGGGCATTGCAGTCTCACCCACGGCTGCCACCCACTCATCTGCTGCCCTGGTGACATGATCCCCCAAACCCGGCACATGCCATGGGCCACAGAGGCTCTCCCAGGGCATCACTGCTCCCCATCCTATCTCCTTGTGGATGGTGCAGTCCCACTGGGACCCCATGTCCCCATCCCTGTGCTCTGGGTGGGTGTCTCTGTCCATTGTGTCACCCTCAGCCCTGGGGGGCTGCACCCCCAGGGTCTGTGTCACCATGTAAACACCTTCCAAACAGTCCTGCCACCCTGCGCCTGTTGCCTTTGCTTCCCAAGCCAGCACTGTTGTCTGGGGCTCAGGATGTGGCTGACACAGGCCATGGTGCCGGTGGTGCCGGGCGTGTTGCTCCAGTTGGGAGTGGTGGAAGAGATTTCCACAGAAACAGGAATGTGCAACACAACTCGTATCAGCAGTCCCAGCCCGTGCCGGCAGCGCTGCGGGACCATCCCGGGACGTGTTGGCAGATGTGCCGTGGAGAGCTGTGGGCTTGGCCCTGTTCCAGGGCAGCACCGAGAGAGGGGCCCCGACCTGGGGTATTTGTGGGGCTCCCCCATGCGTGACTGAGAACGTGCCCCAGCACAAACTCACTGGCACAATTCCAGCCCTGACCCCTTTGGCTCTGGGCTTGTTCAGAGAATAAATGAGTGAGGAGAGGGTTTTAGGGTCAGACAGTGCAGAAATGGGACTGGAAGCCATGAGGGCATGGGCAGGCATCCAAGGGGACTGGGATATGGAGGGGGCAGGCAGGCAGACCCCCAGCACGGGTGGGCAATCTGAGGGAACAGGTTCAAGCCCCCATTTGTGGGGTCCGTGACTCCCACAAAGTGGGGATGTGCCAGGCAAGCGCCATGGTGCTGCAACCCCTGGGGATAGTCCCCATGTTCGAGGTGTCCCCAGATCTCAGACTGGGGACACAGCCAGTGCCTCCAGACACCCCAACACATCCTGACAGGCAGTTAGGCCCATCCCAACTGTCCCCCAGCCATCCCGACTGGGATGGGGCAGGCAGGCAATAGATGCACCGCTACTGGGACAACGCTGGCCGGGGACCACACGGGCACTCCTGGTGCCCTACGGGTTGCAGGGTGGCCAAAGGGCACCCAGCACTGTGGGAAGATGCACCACCCCAAGCACCCAGGGATGATGATCCAGCATCTCTCAGCAGTGCCTGGTGTAGGCACAGCAGGAATGCCAGCAATGCCTTCCTCGGAAAGGAGGTAACGCGGCGCGGTGCCTGCTGGCACCTGCCACAGTGCCCGGGGCTCACCAACTGCGGCTGCGGCGCCGGGCGGCTCTGCCGGTGGCACCGGCTGGGGCACACCCGGCCATGCCCGGCCACCCCATGTGCCACCACGCCAGTATGCACTGGCTTTGGTGATGTGACACCCCCCCAGCCGCAGAAGCCCTAGCCCCAACAGCAGAGTGGGTGGACAGATGGATGGACAGACTGCAGCCCCTGCACTGACAGCACGATGAGCAGACAGACAGACTGACAGATAGAGAGTACAGTCCCCCTTCCTGGCAGCGGGTGAGCAGACAGACTGACAGAGTGAACCTTTCTGCCCTTAGTAGACAGACACCGATGGACCCTTGCCTCAACAGCAGGGCAAGCAGGCAGAGAGACGGACAGAGTGCAGTCCCCACGCTGAGAGGACACAGACAGAGTGCAGGCTCCCTCTCTGAGTGGATAGAGAGATGGACAGAGTGCAGCCCCCTTCCCGAGCAGACAGATGGAATGGAGCCCTCTCCCTGAGCAGACAGACAGACAGAGTGCAGCCCTCTCCCTAAGCGGACAGACGGACGGACGGATGGGTGCTCATAGAAAAAGGAACCTCACTACAGTTTATTGTGGCGGCGGGCGGGCCCGGCCAGGGTTACATTCAGCTCTACTGCTGTCCGGTTAGCGGGGTGCGTGAGCATGCGGCAGCAGGGCAGGGGTCCCTCTGCCCGCCAGAGCCACCGGCGTGACCGGAGTGCGGGTACCAGGGACCCCCACCCGTGGCAGCCCCAGCCCCGCCGAGGAGGTGGGCAGCCGGAGCGGGGCCCCTGCACACACACCGAAGGCCGAGGGGTGAGGGTTAGCACCAGAAACGGGGCTCGGCGCCCGGCCAGGGGTCCAGGGGTCCAGGGATGTGGGTACCGAGCCCGGCCGCCTCCTGCCGGGGCATGTGCAGCAGGGTGGGGGACCCCCGTCAACAACACTAAATGCCGGGGGGCACCGCAGCCACCCCGAGCTGACGGCACGGGAGAAGGGCAGGGCTCAGCGCGGGGATGCCGGGCTTGACCCATAGCCCCGGACACTCGGAGCGGGGCACCGGGGATCGGCCCACCCCGCACTGCCCGGCGGAGCCGTGGGGAAGGGGGCCAGTGCCCGGGGGGCTTGGTGTGTATCGGGGGGTACTTGCATATCCGCCGGGGCCAGTGCCGGCGGGATCGGTGACGGACAGACAGCTCAGCCCCGCTCGAGGGGGCGCAGCGCCGGGCCGGAGACCCGCGGGGCGCACGGCCGCGGCTTCGCCGTCCTCCAGCCTCGGGGAGGAGGGTCCTGAGTGGGGCCGGCCGAGGGTGCTGGCGCAGGGTGGGCGCGGGGGTCAGCGGCAGGGGCTGCAGCGCTCCGGGGGAGACCCTTCGGGCGGCTCTGCGAGGGCACGGAGGGGCTGGAGCGGGGCGTTCTGCACCAGCTCCAGCGCGCCGAGGGCCGGGGGATAGCCCCGCTGCCCTGCCCCACACCACACCCCCACTCCGGCGTCCCCGTGCCCCCCGGCCCCCCGCCCCCCGGGGCCGGCAGGGCCCCCCGCAGCGGCACAGCGCTCACCTGGGGGTGCCACAGCCAGGCTCTCCTCGGCCGCGCTGAACTGCAGCTCCGCTCCGTCGGGCAGCCCGGAGCCCCGGGAGCGCGGACAGCGGTCACCGGAGCGCGTCCTCCGCAGCACCGACTGGGGAGCGAGACGGTCAGTGCCTGGGCCGGAAGGGCTGCAGGGGGGTGGGAACTTCTTGGGGGGGGGTTCACAGCCCTCACCTTCCTGGCCAGGGGGCTGCTGGGGGCAGAGGCGCTGCTGTAGAGGCTGAGGCTGGAGTTGGAGCGGCTCGGGGACAGCACTTTGGAGGAGGCAGCCGACTGGTTGCCCGCACACCTGGCGGCAGCCCCGAAGGCGTCCGGGGACAGGTACTTCTCGTTGATCTTCAGGTTGGTCCTTCCCTTCACTGGGGACGACGGAGGCAATGAGGGGGCTGGCGAGGGGGTCCCAGTGGTTCAAGACCCTGGGGAGCCCCATGGGGCTGTGCCCTACACGAACCCCACTGCACCACTGCCCTGCATGGGACCCCCACACCCACCTCTGCAGGGGTCGTTCTTCACCAGGAACTCATCCAGTGCAATCCAGCCCCCACCGACCCGCACCATGAGGGTGCTGCGCAGGATCCGCACCATCCGCAGCTGCTGGGACTCCCCAAACTGTGGGGAGAGGGACATCAGGGCAAGGTGGGCACTGGGGGCTTCAGCGGGGCAGGGATTAGGGGAGGGGGTGCCAGAACAGTACCAGCACCCAGATCTGCCCATCCCTGTGGCCCCTTGATCCCTGCTGGCACCACCCTTGTATGGAGCCCGTGGCTCTGTGGGCCATGGGGATGTGCCCCCTCCCTGCCACGACACACAGGCACTGGGGGACCCCTGCACGGGGCAAGCTGTGCACAGGTGTCATACCAAGCCAGGACCCCGGGGCCCCATGGGTCGGCACTTACCCGGTACCTATTGGCGCTGATCTGCTCCACCTGGAAGCGCTTGGCACAGTTACACTGGGCCACTTGCCTGTTCACCTGAGGGGGCACGCTCCGGTCAGCCCCAGTCAGGTTCCCAACCTTTCCAGCTCCCCACCACCACAGCCTCCCACCACACCTCATCCTGGATCTGGTCGGCATCGGCGGAGCGGCGCAGCGGGTCCCGGTTGGGGTGCAGGGCACTGACAAACTCATAGTAGTCGATGAAGCCGTCACCGTTCATGTCAAAGATGGTGGCCACGGCATTCATCTCCAGGACATTGGTCGGGAACTCTGCGGGGGAACAGGGACCCTCAGCCCCCTAGTGCCAGCCCCCTCAGCCCACTCCAGCCCCCCCAGCACCCACTGGAGGCAAGGACGCTCTCGATGAACTCCCGCTGGCTGATGCGCCCATCCTGGTCCCTGTCAATGCCACGGAAAACATCCAGGACACGGGACTTCATCTGGCTGATCCACTGCATGTAGCGCTTCCTCCAGACCCCAAAGTCGAAGTGTGCAAACTCCTCCAGCTTGGCGGGGCGGGGGAGGGGGGGGGCACAAATGGGGATCAACACACCAGCAGGACCCCCCGAAGCCCCTCTTTGCCAGCCAAGGTGACCACACTGTGCCCCATGCTCCGACTCAGACGCACAGCCTGGCTGCTCCCAGCCCTGGCCTCGCTGAGGTTGCAAGAGGGTCTCTGCTCAGGGTCTCCAACCCTGGGGTGCACGGGGGTCCTGAGGTCCAGCAGCCATTCTGCAGTGTGGGGCTGCACCCTCCAGGAACATGGGGACCCACAGCTGCAGGAACAGGGTCTGGGACCCACCAACCCCTTCTGCATCTGATCTGGGGCCGTGGGGTTCTATGGGCAGAAGGTGAGAGGAGCTGCCTGTACCCCCCAGGGCAGTGGGACGCTCCCAAGGGGTCCCCCGGATGCTCTTACCTCCCACAAGAGAAGCTGCCTGGGCCCCCTGAAGCACCCCTACCTTCTGTGAGAGGAGCTGCCTGTACCCACCCAGGGCAGCAGGACCCCCAGGGCTCCCCTACCTCCTGTGGGAGGAGCTGCCTGGGACCCCCAGACTGTACCTACCTCCCATGGGAGGAGCTGCCCATGCCCTCCAGGGCAGTGGGACCCCTCGGGTGCCCCTGTCTCCCACAGGAGAATCTGCCTGGGACCCCAGAGTGCCCCTCTATCTCCCATGGAAGAAGCTGCCTGGGACCCCCACGGACCCCCTACCTCCCGCAGGTGCTGCAGGGCCGTCTCCAGCCGGTACTGCCGGTCCAGGGCCAGCAGCCAGAGCTGCTGCCAGCGGTGCAGGAGCTGGGCCATGAGGGGTGTCTGGGGCTCCAGCCCCCCGAGTGGCACTGCTGCTGCTGCCCCCTGTGCCTTCCCACCGCTGCGGCGCCCTGCAGAGACGGGCAGTGAGGGGCTGGCCACGGGTCCGGTGAGGGGCTGGCCAGGGGTCCAGTGAGGGGACAGCCAGGGGGCTGGTGAGGGACTGGCCAGGGATCCAGTGAGGGGCTGGCCAGGGGGCTGGTGGGGAGATGGCCAGGGGTCCGGTGAGGGGACAGCCAGGGGTCTGGTGAGGGGACAGCCAGGGGTCTGGTGAGGGGATGGCCAGGGGTCCGGTGAGGGGATGGCCAGGGGTCCGGTGAGGGGGCGGCCAGGGGTCTGGGGTACCGTGCTGGGGACAGTGATGGAGTTCCTTACGTGTGGCCAGCCGGCGGGTGGCTGGGGGGCCCAGATCCGCCGCCAGCTTCCGCTTGCAGCTCTTGGTGACCTTCTCCACGTCAGGCTGCTTGTGGTTCAGCTCCTCCATGAACACCTGCCACAGAGCACCAGCAGTGAGCACCACCAGCTGTGCCAGCACAGCTCCCTGGTGTGCCCCACAGACCGGCCCCATGGTCCCCCCTCCCAGGAACCTCCTGAACCAGCAGCGTGTGCTGCAGACCCGGGTGGTACCAACCGCCCAGCCCAGTGCACCCCAAAGCCCTCGGCTGGGTCAGGCGCTTGCCTGGAACCCGGCAGGGTCAGGGGATGACATGGTCCCCAGGGACAGCCGGGCACAGGGTCCCTCACCGCATGCTGGGCAATGAGCTCCTCCAGCTGCTCGGCCTCCTCGGGCAGTGGCTCCTGGTCCCGCAGCCCCAGGGCCTCCTCGGCCGCTGTGATCCAGTCCATGAGCTGCGCCGTCTCCTCCCGCTCGGCGGCCAGCACGGCTGCCTGTGCCCGCAGCCGCTCGCCCTGCTGCTGTGCCCAGCTCAGCACCTGCGGGTGCCGAGGGGTGCTGGGGCACAGGGCTGCCACCCCGCTGCAGACACCGGGGTCTCCCACACCCACCAGATGCCACAGGGCCATCAATCACTTCAGGGGTAATGAGTCAGCACAGGGAGCCACAGCCACTCTGGCCATGGGGCAGGCTCTTGGGTAGCCACCAAAAGCCATAGTGACCATGGGGCAGGGACAAGGGGCAGGACTGAGCTCTCATGGGGCAGCTTGGGCAGGGCTGGGGGCTCTGCCCACCATGTTAAGAGCGTGCCCAGGTCTGTGCAGTGCGGACGTGCCGGCTGCCCTCACTGTTCAGGGTGAGTAGGGTGAGTGAGGCAGGCCTGGGGCAGATCCAGAGCAGATCCTGCAGGTCTGTGTTCAATAAGGGCTTTGTGTGGGATCACCCGAACTTGCCAGACCGGTCCCAGGAGCGCCGGGAGCCTCTCGCCTGCAAACCCACAACCCAGGGAGGCTCCAAGCTGCTGTGGGAACAGGGTCTGAGGTGGGGGTCCCTGGGACACTGCTCCCGGGTCTCCCTGCCTGGGCTGTGTGGCAGCTGCTGTCACACAGGAATGAGCCACCACTGTCCAGGGGGGACTGAGCGGGCACCAGGTGACCCCCTGTGTGGCCCCAGGATAGGGGAGCACTGGGGGACACAGGCAAGGCCAAGATTCTCTGTGCCATCCAGGGCAGCGCACCCCTAAATCCCCACAACACCTTGGTCAAGGGGGCTGCACTGTGGAGACCCCAGCAGTGGGAGAGGCGTGGGGCCATGCTTGCCCCAGGCAGGGATGGGGACAGGGTGCCCAGCTCACCTCCTGGAAGCGGCTCTTGGCGACCGTGACCCAGGACTTGATGGTGATGACGGAGTCGGGGTGGCAGGTGGTGAGGATCTCCTCCCCCAGTGAGGTGATGCACTCCAGCTCCAGCTGCTGGCACTGCAGGGACTGCATCAGCTCCTGGGGGCACAGGCTGTGGTACTGCAAGGTCTCAGCCCCCTGAACCCTCCCGGATCAGCCTCCACCCAGCTGGGGGTGTTTGAGATGCCAAATCTCCCCACCCTGGCATGTTTGGGGCCCCAAACCCCATGTTCTTGGTATAGGGGGACCCAACATCCCGTATTTCTCTGTGGTGGGACTCAACATCCCACGTCTTGCTGTGGGGACCCCACACCCCAGCAGGGCCTGTGTGGGGCCAGCTGACCTCAGTGGTGGGGTGTCCTGGGCAAGGCTGGAGCCACGCAGAGGTGGGGGCTGGCACCCACCTGCAGCTGGCTCTGGCACTCCTGCACAGCCGCCTCCTCCTCGGGGAAGACACCGTACTTGAGGGTCTTCTCTGACTCCGAGAGGCGCCCCAGGAAGGAGTGCACCAGGGTGTGGAACTCCTCCGCCTGCCACAACATCAGAGACCAGCTCAGCACCCATGCTGTGGCCCCAGGTCCTGTCTCTTGAGTCCCCCAGCTGCCGAGACCGCTGGCCAGACCCCGAGTCGTGCAGCTTCTGCTCCTGTCTGCAGCCGGACAGGCCCCTGACACAGGCACTGGCACTGCACTATGCCCAAGAAGAGCTGCTCCACCCTCCTGGTGGAACTGAGGGGACACCGCTCACCCTGGCTGGGCGCCTGGACAGTGTCCTGTGAGCAGCCCAGAGCCTCCCTGTGCCATGCAGGCCCCTGCCCAAGGCACCCTGTGCCACACAGGCATGCCTGCATCAGTGCCGGCAGCACCCAGCCTGGCTCCTGGCCACGGCACCTTGTGGCACAGCCACACAGAGCCCCACAGCCCCACGCACTGCCGGCAGCGCGGCCACACGCCGAGCCTCGGCACCCCATGGAGAGTCCCAAAATGCATGGCCACCTACTGAGCCTGGGAACTGCAGAGAGCACCCTAGGGCACGGCCACACACCAAGCACAGGTGTCCCATGGAGAAACCCCTAATGCACATCCACACAGTGCCCCGGGACCCCACAAAGCACCCTGGAGCTAAACCACCCCCTGCCCAGGCACCCCACACCCCCATTGTCACCTCAGCCTTCCCACATGAGGGCACCGTATGCAGACCCTGACCCTTTTGCCTCCCTGGTCCTCACTTGTCACAGCAGACCCCAACCCAGGGGTTCCTGTTGCCCCTCCAGCCCTCACCTGCCGCAGTGCAGCCTCCAGTCGGGCCTGCTTGGAGAGGGAGAGTTTGCACACCAGGTCCCAGCGGGTGCTGAGCTCCTCCACCTGCCGCTGCAGCCACTGAGAGTCCACGCTGCTGCTGCCACGCGTCAGGTCCCGCACCGAGCGCTTCAGTGTCTTGATGCAGCTGGCACGTTTGCCCAGCTCCTTCTGGAACACCTGGCAGGGAGGGCAGGAGGGGTGGGAGGTGCCAGGGGGTCCCAGCACCCCACCTGGACCCAGTTACTGTGCAGGGTTCCTGTGCTCCCCAAACCTTCACAGCAGCAGGTACAGGGCTCCCATGTACCCTAAAACCCTCACAGCAGTGAGAACAAGACTCCTCTGCACCCCAAAACCTCACATCAGTGGATACAGAGCTCCTCTGCACCCCGAACCCTCCCAGCAGTGGGGTACAGGACTCCTCTGCACCCCGAACCCTCACAGCAGTGGGTACAGGACTCCTCTGCACCCCGAACCCTCACAGCAGTGGGT
>JAWWEU010000072.1:4035778-4048559 GCA_035583155.1 Acropternis orthonyx | reverse complement strand
AGGACTCCTCTGCACCCCGAACCCTCCCAGCAGTGGGTACAGGACTCCTCTGCACCCCGAACCCTCACAGCAGTGGGTACAGGACTCCTCTGCACCCCGAACCCTCCCAGCAGTGGGTACAGGACTCCTCTGCACCCCGAACCCTCCCAGCAGTGGGTACAGGACTCCTCTGCACCCCGAACCCTCACAGCAGTGGGGTACACAGGGCCTCCCAGTGCTGACCTAGGATGGGGGGCACAGGATGGGTCAAGCAGGGACTGCTCTGCATGGGCAAGGCCCTGTCCTGTGCCTGGGTCCAGTCCTGCCCCAGATGGAAGGTGGGGAAGGCGGGAGCAGAGCCCAGGGCTCCCTGAGGGATAAAGCCAGGCAAAGCCTTCCCACACACCCCGGAACACTCACCTTGTGCTTGTCCATGAGGTCCCCAACCAGGTCCCGGTCCCCTCCAACGGGCACGTCCTCGCTGAGCTGTGGCTCAGCGCGGTACAGCCAGTCCATGAGGGCCTGCAGCGCATCCGTGAACTTGCCTGAGAAGAGCAGGTTCTCCTCCAGCTTGTGCTGCCTGCCGGGGGGCACAGGGAATGTCACAGCACCCAGGTGCCAGGGGCCACCCACAGAGCCGGGTACGGCCAGCCCACAGGGCCAGCAGTGCCACCACACACGGGGACAGGTCCTGGCAGTGCCATTATGGACATGGACAGGCCTTGGCAGTGCCCTTATGGGACAGAGCCTGGCTGCGTCCCAGTGGCAGGTCCCAGCAGTGTGGGGTATGGGGGTCCCAGAGCAGGGAGCAGGGTGCTCGGGGAGGACGAGCAGTGCCACGTACCCACGTGGGACCCACACAATGAGCAGAGAACAGACAGTGCTGCCATCCCATTCTGTCCTGTGCCATTGTCATCCCATCCCATGCACATCCCAACCCCTTCCCCAGCCCATGCCTGTCCCATCCCCATGCCCACCTCTCCGCAGCACGGCTGCACAGTGCATCCCAGCGCTCCTTGAGCTCCCCCAGCAGCTCCTCCAGCGGCTGCAGGTCCTCAGGGAGCTGGGCCCCCTCCCGCAGAGCCCGCCCGCTCCTCAGGGTTGCCTCGTACACCGGCCGCTTCGCCCGCAGCACCTTCTGGAACGCCTGGGGGGACCCCACAGGTGGGTGTTGAGTCCCCCATCCTGGGGGGAGACCCCCCCTGCTCCCCTGAGGGCTGTGGGGAGTTTGGGGTGCCGACATCCCTCAGGCCTCCCCAGGTCTCCCCACACCTTGCAGAATGGCCCTGGGAAGGTGTCTGACTCCCTGCTGGCACTGAATGTTTCCCCCTGGGTGCCAGGGATCCCCCCACCCCCCAGCTCTGCTCCCCACAGCCCTCCTGGGACTCCCCATGCTGGGGAGCAGGTCAGCCTCACCTTGTGCTCAGCCAGCTGGCACTTGATCTCCTCCTGGCTGGTGGGAGCATCCTGCGGCACCTCCAGGCTCTGCTCCACCTCGTCCATCCAGTCCAGGAGCAACCGTCGGGACTCACTGAACTGCAGCAGAGGGGAAGGCTGTGGGGGGCTGCAGGGCCAAAGTGGGGCAGGGCGACCCAGGCAGGAGCCATGGAGCCACACAAGGGAGTGGCACAACCCTGGCACCGCTTCGGGGCAAACTATGGGCCAGCATGGCATGGTGACAGTGCCGGAGCTTGCTTCCAGCAGGACCAGTGTCATGGAATCATCACCCAGGATGGTTTGGGTTGGAAGGACCTTAATGTTCATCCAGTGCCACCACCTGCCATGGGTGCTTTCCACTAGCCCAGGTTGCCCCAAGCAGCATCCAACCTGGCCTGGAACACTCCCAGAGATGGGGCAGCCAGCTTCTCTGGGCAACCTGTGCCAGGGCCTCACCACCCTCACAGGGAAGAATTTTCTCCCAGTATCCCATCAAAACCTGCCCTCTTGGCAGTGGGAAGCCATTTCCCCTTGTGCTGGCACTCCAGGCCCATGTCCAAAGCAAATGAAGGGGCAGAGTCCCCTCCCCAGCCCACGGGGGCAGCCGGGCCGTGTCCCTGGTACCTGTTTGCTGCGCTTTCGTGCCTCCTCCAGCGCCGCCCCCCTCTCGGCCGCCCGCTGCAGCACCTTGCCCAGGCGCTCCCGCGCCGCCAGCACCAGGTTCTGGATGACGGCCCCATCCTGCTTCCGGCTGAAATCCTTCAGGCGCGCAGCCACAGCCTCCAAGCCACCCAACTTCTCCCCGTGGGCATTTGCCTCCTTCACCAGGGCCTGCAGTGAGGGGGCAGCTGAGGGTGGGCGGTCCTGGGGCAGGTGGGGAGCCCCTGGCACAGCCAGGACAGGGCATGGAGCCCCTGGGCAGAACTCATGCTGGGAGGGGGGCACAGACCCCTGGAATAGCTTGCACTAGGGTGGGACACGGAGCCCACTCGCTCCACTGCTGCAGGGACAGATGTCCCACCCACAGCCCAGGGGACATCTCCCTGTGAGTGCCACATGGGACCCCTGTGGGCAGACCCCAGCCCCATGAACCAGCCCAGGGAAGCTCTGTGTGATGCTGCTGCTTCTGGTGCCACATGGGACCCCTCCAGACAGACCTCAGCCCCATGTAACAGCCAAGGGGAGATGTCCTTGTGGGTGTGTGTCAGCGTGAGACCCCTCTGGGCAGACCCCAGCCCCACGAATCACACAGGGAAGGTCTCCCTGACAGTGCCCTCTGGCAGACACTGGTGCCGGGAGCACCATGCCGGCTCCTCCGGCTCTTGCCTTGTGCTCCTGGATCTGGGCGGTGACGGTGTCGAGGATGAAGCTGGGGTGTGCGGGGGATGCCAGCAGCTCCTCGGCGTGGGCCACCCAGCGCAGGAGCTCCTGCGCGGAGCCGTGGAACTCGGTGGTGACCGTCAGCCCCTCGGCCAGGCGCTCCTGCGGAGGGGGCAGGCGCTGACCGGGACGGGCACCCACCGCCCCGGGGGTCAGGGCCAGTCAGGGTGAGACCCCCTCGGGCGTCAGAGCCCCCCATCCCACACACACCTTCCTCTCCTGGGCCTCGGCCTGGACGCTCTCCCACTTCTGCTCCAGCAGCCGCAGGCTGTGCTCGGTGCTGCAGGGCCGTCCAGCACGGCACGAGTCCAGCAGCCGCTGCAGCCGCTCCCGCAGCCCCCGGTAAGTGACCGCCCGCGCCTCCAGCTCCCGGCACAGCTCCTGCCGGGCACACCGGGGACACCGGGTCGGCACCCGCCGCGGGACCGGGATGGGGACAGGGACTGGGGACTGGGAACAGGATGAGGAAGAGGAGAGGGATTGGGATGGGGACAGGGAGGGAGATGAGGAAGGGGTCAGCAACAGTGGGCAGGGGACAGGGACAGGGATGGAGACAGGCACGGTGGACAGAAATAGGGGATGGGGACAGAGACCGGGATGGGGACAGGAACAGGATCAGGGAACAAGGGCAGGGATGGTTCCTGCTCTGTCTCAGGGAGCTGGAGGGGACTGGGGAGGGGTACCAGTCTCCACCCGGTTGGGGAGAGGAGGCAGCAGAGAAGGGTCTTGGCCCCTTGGCAGGAAGAGGGTGGATTTGGGGGACAGCCCCCCCGAGGGACTCCGGGGAACAACCCTACAGCAGAGCCTGGCCCGGTGCTCACCAAGTGTGCATTGAGCTTCTCTTTGGTGGCATCCGGGTGGCCCCAGGCAGGCTTGGAGCAGAAGAGCTGCAGCTCCACCTGCTCCAGCCACTGCAGCAGTTCCGTGATCTCCAGCGTGATGTCCTGCACCTGGGGGCAAGGAGGTGCTCAGCGCTGGCCGCACCATCCAGCAGCACCGTGGCCCCACGCCTGTACCTGGCTGAGGTTGTTCTCCAGCTCCAGCTGCCGGCTCTCAGTCTCACTGCGCACGAGGTCCCAGCGCTGGCCCAGCTGCTGGAGGCTGCGCTGCAGCCCCTCCACGCTCTCCCCCAGGCTGGACAGCAGCAGCCCCTGCCCGGCCTCGGTCACCGACTGCACCGTGCGGGCGTGGGACATCACGTCAGTCCGCAGGACCTGGGGAGGGGCAGGGGGTCACGGCTGGGACAGTGGCAGGGGCACCCCACACCCCACCAGCTGTGCCACACAAAGCCCCTTGCTGGTAATAGCTGGGAGACCTCTGCCGCCCACATCCTCGCTGCCACCCCAGTGTTGGGGTCTGGGGGTGCCACACAGAAGGAGGACAGCGCCCAGGGTGCCCCCGACTCTTGCTCTCAGCAGGGCATGAGGCTGAGGTACCAGATTTGCTGATTCGTGGTAGAGGCTTGGCCAAGATGGGCACAGAGGTGACAGGGTATCTCCTGCACGGCCCTCCCGGTGCAGAGCCAACCTGGCCCTTGCACAGCGTTGCCTGCATCAGGCACCGCACGAGCGTGTCCAGGCAAGGGGCTGTAGTGCTGGGATGGCAAGGAGACAGCTCATTCCTTCCATGGTGTCACCACGGGAGGGGATGCGTCCTCATGCAGCAGCCTGCCCAGCCTAGCCGCCACTGCCAGGGCTCAATGGCAGCACCCCAAGGAGGGGCTGGGCAGCACCCTGTGGCCAGGACACACACCTCGGGGGTGGGACCACAACTGAGACCCCCAGAACACACATATCACGGGTGCCACCACAGCTGGGACCCCCAGGACACACAGCCAGGGGTGGGACCATGGCCAAGACCCCCACGACCCTCAGCAATGGCCCCAGGCTGGGTCCCCACAGCAGGGCTGTGCCACATGTGCCCCCTGGGCCACGGCACAGCCTCACCTTGTGCTTGGCCAGCTCGATCTCGCAGCTCTGCAGGTCGGGGCGCAGGGGTGCAGGGCCACGCAGCTGCTCCCCGGTGCGGCTCAGCCACTGCAGCAGCTCGGCCAGTTGGTGCTGGAACTGCCCCAGCCCCAGCAGCGCCGCCTCCAGCTGGTGCTGCCGGGGGGTAGTGGTGATGTCAGGCAGCCTCGGCCTCGTGTCCGGCACTCACATGCCCCACTCAGTACCCAGTACCCACCCAGCGCCCGCTTGGCCCCATGTGCATACTCAGCACCCTCTCAGTGCCCACACGGTCCCACATACCCAGGGCCTACATGGTATCCTGCATGCCCACAAAGCTCCCACACACCCACCCAGAACCCACACGGCCCCAGGCACCCACCCAGCACCACGTGCCCAGCACCCACATGGACACCCGGCACCGCAGGGCACCTTGTGTCCGATGACTCCGCTACCTCACACGCCCTCACAGCACTCACATGGAACCACCATGAACATCCCCAGACCCACATGGCACCCACCACGCCCACCCAGCCCCACACACCCTCATTGAACCCCCCCCACACTGATCCAGCACCCACATGGCCCCCCTGCACCCACCCAGCACTCTCATGTCACTCCACGCACCCCCCGTGCCCCCTCCCCACCTGTCGGCTGACGATCTCCTCCTCCAGGTGGTCCCAGCGCTGCCGGAAGTCACTGAGGGCAGCTGGGGGGTCCCCCTGCCCCCCGCCCCCCTGGTGCCGCAGACTCTCCACATCCACCTTGCACTGGTACAGCTCCCGCTTGAACTCCTGCAGGGTGGTGCCAGTGGGTAATCCCAGCCCCACACACCAGGACAGGGTCTGCCCCTCACCAGGGCACTGCGTGGCACCGTGCGGCACTACATGGCACGGCATGGGCACCTGGGCCCAGAGCTGCTCCTCGCAGGGAGCGAACACTCAGCCTCCCCAGGGATCGTGTGGGGGACAGGACTTGGCCACTCAGCACCCACCGTGGAGGCACCAGCACCATCCAAGCTGCCACCCCTCCATCCCACCACTGTCTAGAGCACCCCACTGCCGGCGCTACCCCCCACCTGCCCCCTGGGCTCAGGTCCCCATCCAGCAGCACAAGATGGCTCAGCACAACATGGCACATCATGGCACACCACGGCACCTTGAGCTCCGCCAGCTGCTGCTGCACCATGTCCAGGTCCCCGCCGACCAGGAACTCCTCGGCGATGCGCAGCTCGGCCGTGTCCAGCCACTCCAGCAGCCGCTGCGTATGGGGGGAAACGGGGGAACAGGGTTCGGGGGGTCTCATGGTGGCCCCACAGCCCCTCACACCCCTGAGTGGGGACAGGAGGGTGACGCTGCTCCCTCTGTGGGGGTTCTGCCTGAGGGTCCCCACACCCACCTGCATTGTGTCCTGGTAGCTGAGGGCCGCCTGGAGCTGCTCCTCAAGCCGCCCGTTCCGCTCCGTCCACACCCGGCTCAGGCTGTGCCAGGAGGAGTAGAGCTGCGGCCGGGCGCGGGGTCAGCAGTGCCATGGGGGGTGACAGAGCATGAGGGGACAGGGCACGGTGCTCAGCAGTGCCACGAGGGGGACTGGGTGTTGGGGGGACAGGGCACAGCATCAGCGGTGCCACGGGGAGGGGACAGGGTGTGCGGTCAGCGGTGCCACAGCGGGGACAGGCCATGGGGTCTGGGATATGGGGGTGGCACCACACAACCATCCAGGCAGGGGTCAGTGGCACCGTACAGGAGCCTGGGCACGGAGGTCAGTGGTGCTGTGCAGGGGTCTGGAGTGCAGGGGTCAGTAGCACTGCCCAGGGTCAGGGGACATCCCAGCCCCACAGCTCCAGGACCCCATCCCTCACGGAACTCAACCCCAGGGACACTCACGTCATCCAGGCTCTTGGTGACATCGGGCTTGTCAGGGTCCCCGCAGGAGGCCATCAGCTCCACGCCCAGGCTGCCCAGCATGTCCAGCTCGCCCTGCAGGGCGTCAATCTCTTCGCGCAGTGCCTGTTCACAGCACAGGGGTCAGGGCTGCCTGGGATGGGGGCTGGCCATGCCATGGCACTGCTCACACCAGGGGTCTGCCTACCATGGCACTTCCCATGCCAAGGCGCTGCCCCCAAAGCCCCCACCCCAGCCGTACCTGCATGGTGCGCAGCCGTGCGCGGATGGCCTCGGGCTCCCCGCCAGCCTCCTCCAGCCCCAGCACCAGCTGCTGGGTGTCACCAAGTGCCAGGGCCAGCTCGGACAGGCCATGCCAGAAGCGCTCAGCCAGCGCCAGCAGCTCCCGCAGCCACTGCTCCTGCTCCTGGCAGCGGCTGCGCAGGGAGTCCCACTGCGACAGCAGCTGGGCTGTGCGCTCCTGGATCCCTGCGGGGCACAAGGGATCAGGGACCGGGGTGCCCTGAGGGATCTGGCACTCCCGCACAGCCCCAAGAGATCACCCACCCGCTGGCGCGGCCATGCCCACCCCTCCGTGCCGGTACCTCTGGCTGCAGCGTCGGAGCTGACCGCCTGCATGGTGGCCAGCAGCTCTCCACCCTGTGCCTGGACACCCTCCAGGGCCACCCCCAGCTTCTCCAGCTCGCCCAGGGCCAGGCTGTTCTCCCGGATCTGCTCCCGCAGGTGAGCCGCGTCCCCGCGGACAGGGGACTGACTCTGCAGCCGGCTCTGCAGCCGCTCCAGGCACTCCAGCAGCAGGTCCATACGCTCCGTCAGCTGGGGACCAGCCTGGTCACTCGAGGGGATGCCCCTGGGAACACCCCCCGCCCTGGTGCCAGCCCTGTACCTGGCTGTATCGCGGCAGGGCGTCCTCCAGCAGAGCCGCTGCCTGGCGCACCCGCTCGCGGATGCAGCCGTACCGCTCCTCAGCTTCCTGCCAGCGCCGCTGGAACGGGGCTCCCTGCTCCGGGCTCAGCTCCACCAGCTGCGCTGACACACGTTGCAGCTTCCCCACCAGCGGCCGGTGCTCAGCGATGGCCTCCCGCAGGCTCTGGGGGTAAGGAACAGCCGCAGGGCCACGTTGGGGTGGCACATGCCCAACAGGGATATGTCCCATGGGGGCACGTGCTGGTGCACCCTGGTGATGCTCCCAGCAGACTCATGCTCATCAGGTGCCCCAGTTCTGTGGCCCCCCCAGTGATGCCACTTCCATCCTGTCACCTCTCCACTCCCAACCCCGCAGGGACACGGAGCACATCCCTCCATGTCCCTCCCTGCACCTGCAGCAGCGCCTGCTGCTCCTTGAAGGCCTCGTAGCTGATGGCGTTGGGGGAAAGTTGCACCCCCAGGGCCTCTGTCTCCTCCAGCCAGGGCAGCAGCTCCTCGAGTGCCTCAGAGAACTGGGCGAGCAGGGACTGGGCGTGCTCCAGCTGCACAGCACAAGCGCCACTGCGCAGGGAGAGCTGCTCCGTGCGCTCCCGCAGTGCCTGCACTGAGGGCTGCAGAGACAGAGGGTCACCAGGGGGCTGGGTACGTGGGGCATGGCCATCCCTGGGTGATGGCAGTATTCCCCTTGGCACCACCCCGGCTCACCTGGAGGCACTGCCGCAGGGGCTCAGGGCAGCAGCGCAGCAGCGGATCTGAGATCCCCAGCAAACGCTCAACCAGACCCCGGCAGTGCAGGATCTCAGCGGCGAGCAACTGGAATGGAGCAGCGAGTGGGTGCCAGGTCCCAGGGGGGCAGTGCAGGACCCAGAGGAACGAGGGCACTGAGCCAGTGTCCCCAGGGACCCCTGGCCACCACTGCAGACCCACCTTCTGCTCAGAGAGCTGTGAGCCAAGAGTCTCAGAGTCCAGCTGCACGCGGCCGATCTCCTCCAGCCGCTCGCCCAGCCCAGCCACACGGGCAAGCTGGGACTCCAGGACCTGCTCAAACTGCAGCAAAGGGACAGACGTCAGCCAGGCAGGGTGGGCGGCAGCTGCTCCAGGACACGCACCCCTGGCACATCCTAGTCCCACAGGACTGTCTGCCATAACCCAGAGTATCCCACCCAGACCCAACTCCCCCATCTCCCACTGCAGACAGTGATGCCAGGAATGGTGAGGGGGACAGAGGGTGACAGTCCCCAAAGCCCCACGTCCCACACCTTCTCCCTGTCGCTGGTGCTGACCAGGGGCTCCTGGCCATCATCCAGGCTCTCCCGCTCGCCCAGCTCCTTCTCCATGCGGCCCAGCCACAGCGCCAGGTCCTCAGGGGCCGTGCCCAGTCGGGATGAGGCCTCCAGGGTCTGCCCCAGCCGGTGCGCAGTGTCAGTGCTGCTCTGGCCCACGATGAGGTACCGCATCCTCAGCGACTCCATCTTCTCCTGTACCAGCTGGGCCTCCTCCCCTGCGGCCACACCACACTGGCATCAGCACCTCCGTGCCAGATCCCCAAGCATAGGATCAGTCACACCAACAGCTTCCACTGCTGTGATGGTCACTCTGAACTGACCTTCCCCCTCTCCTGCTGCTCCCGGACCTGGCTTTGGCCCCTTATCCCACTGCCAGTAAAATCCACCATCCCAGCTGCCCCTCACCACTGCTGCACCCTGTCCCACCATGGCCCTGACCCCCAGGCTCTGCTCTGGCCCCTCTCCATCCCATGGAATGCTGTGCTCCTCACACCACCTCAGAGCCCCCAGTGGGGACCAGCATGCCCCAAGGACTCCCAGTGCCCGAGGGGTGCCCTCATCGGGCTGGGCTGCCACAGTCTGTGCTCATCCCATCCCATGCCCCGTGGTTCCAACATCATGGCTGCCACTCCTGCCCATTGCCACTCACCTGTCACCATCTCCAGAACCCTCTGCCCACTCTCCAGGGCACCATCCAGTTCTCCCAGCCGCCCGCGGATCTCCTCACAGAGTGCCTGGGCAAGAAACTCCCATGGCAGTGACCGACATTGACATAGGTGCCCATGCCCACCCTGTGCCCATCCGGGCCCCACCTGGGTCTGCTGGTGGGCATCCTGCACACGGCTGACACAGCCATCGGTGCGCCAGAGCTGGGCCAGCTGCCGTTCCATGGCACTGAGCCACTCCTGGAAGGCATCCACGGCCTCCTGGAAGCCGTGAGCTGCCGGCAGGATCCGCTCCAGGCAGCCGTACCTGTGTCAGGAGGGCTGGGTGAGCCAGGGGTGTGATAGTCTCCAAGGCCAAGGTGTCAGCCAGCAAAGCCTCCTCTCCCCCACATCACGGTCCCCATGCCCTGTGACCCCCAAGAGGAGGGACATGGCAAGGCCAGTGTCCCCAAACAGGGATGTGCAGGGAGACCCTCGTGCTGGACTGGCTGCAGAGCCCAGACCCACTGCCTCTGTGCTGTCCCGGCACATGGGATGGGGATGGTTCCTCTGCCATGGTGGCCCCGGTGCCAGCAGGGCAGAGCACACAGGGACATTGGGGTGTCACAATGGTACAGCTGGTGGGGACCCCAGGGGCCAGAGTCTGCGCCCACCCGGCGATGAGGGCCTTGACCCTGACCCACCTGGCTTCAGCCTCCTGCATCAGCTTGTCCCACTTCTCCCCGAGGTCGGAGAGGCCAGTGCTGCCCTCAGGGGCAGAGCCGTGCGCTGTCGGTCTGTCCTGCAGGACGAGTTCCACGCACGGCCTCCGCTCCTCCAGCAGCCGCTTCAGGAGCTGCAAGGCAGGGGGGCACCGCGCTGTGCCGAGGACCCCCGCCCACCCAAGCGGCCCCGGCACAGCCCCGGGCGGCGGCTCCAAGGCCGGCCCCCTAATCCCTGGCCGGAGAACGTGGGCGGGACATGCCGGCCGGCCCTGCTGACCTTCTGCTCCTCCAGCTGTGCCTTCGCCACCTTCGCCTCCGCCGACGGCGGCTTCTGGTTGCTCACCAGCTCCTCCATGTCGGCCACCCAGGCCAGTAGCCGCTCCAGTGTCTCCTGGCCCCGCTCCACGCCAGCCACCTCCTCTGGGACAGGGACGGCCCGCGGGGACACCTGAGGGGAAGAGGTGGCTGAGCCGCCCAGATGAGCAGGCAGGGCGCAGCCGTGGGGCTGGGCAGCGACCTCACACTGTGCCCTATCCGGGAGCTGACGCCGGGGACAGTGTGACCCTGCCCAGCCCACGGAGTTCTCCCCGGTGTCCTTCACAGGGCTCCCTAAAGCAGGGGCTGGGCACTCTGCATCCTTTGGACCCTTTTGGAGACACGATCCCCACAAACCACAGGGGAGGGCAGTGGACTCCCTGTCCTACGGCACCGGGCTGGGTGCCCACCACCGGGGGTGCCACCAGCACCAGGGCACAGACCCCGGTGACCCCACACGAGTCCCAGCCAAGGGAGAGGAAGGCGAAGACTCGCTGTGGAGACAACGGTGCCAGAGGGCAGCCCCGCGGCGCGGGGTTGGCACAGTGTCCTCCCGGAGAGGGTTCCTGCCCGGCAGTCACCTCGGTGGCATCTGCATGTCCGGCGCAGCCGGCGGCAGCGAGCTCCCCCACGCGCTCCGTCAGCACGGTGACCGTCCGGGTGACCACGGGCTCGCCGCCCTTCTCGCCCGCCGGGTACTCGGTCACCTCCACGATCTCCGTCACGATGGTCTCAGTCACCTCCGTCACCTCCGTCACTTCCCGGGTGGTGACAGGTTTCCAGGACCAGGTGCTGCGGTGGACGCTGGACCTGGGCGGCGTCCAGGCTGCGCCCCCCGCCGGCCCCTTCACCGGGACGCCGGCCGTGCCCCCGTTCTGCACCGCCACCTCGGACTGGCTGCGCCTCAGCACCGGGCTGCCCGGCCGGCTCCGAATGGCACCGGGCACCGGGCTCCAGCCGTTCTCTACCGGCACCGGCGCCTTCTCCTGCAGCCCCGGCCAGGCCTCCGTGACGCCTCCAGCGGGCGGCTGCCCCTCATCCAGCCCCGGCTCCCGGCACGGCGGCTCCCGCAGGAGCTCCTCCGGCTGCCGGCTCTTCTCGCCCAGGCAGCTGGGCCGGCTCACAGAGTTCCCCATGGCGCGGGCGCCGGGCCCCCGCCTCAATTCCCGGCCTGCAACGAGCCAGGGGACGCGCGTTGCCGGGGCCACCGCGGGGCTCCGGACCCCGTCCTGCGCCCGGGTCACCACTCCTGCCCCTCTGAGCTGCCCGACCTCCCGCTCCGGTGTCGGGGGGCTCTGGCCCCCTAACAAAAGGCTGCCAAGAGCCAGGGCACCGGCAAGGGGGGACGGGACACTGGCCGTCACTGGGCCCTGGCGGAAGGAGGGGATCCCAAGGGACCTCCCGGCAGTGCCCGGGATGCCCGTCCTGTGCGTCTCGGCAGCAGAAGCGACAGTGGCGGCAGCGCGAGGCACTGGGGACAGGCAGATGCTCCCTCCCTGCGTCGCCTTGTGCCGTTGGATTAACGAGGGCGGCGAAGCCAGGAGAGGGGAGCATCTGTCCGGGTGACGGGGGGCTGGGGGTGGCCGGGGACACCCACCGGCGGGCGGGCAGGGGGGCGGGTAGCGGACAGGCAGAGGACAGGCAGGTGGCCTCCCCACCCTGTCAGCGCTGCCGCAGCCATAAATCCCTAGTGTGACCCGGCAGGACTCTCCCCCGGCAGCCCCCCTGCCAGTCCCCCTGCTGCCGCAGCCCTCCCGGTCCCCGGCCGCACACTCGGCCCTCCGGCTCGGCCGTGGGCACACGCCCCTGTGCACGTGTGTAAACATACACCCGCACACGTGTGTAAACACACACCCCCACACGTGTGTACACACAGACACTCACACTCCGACACATGTGCGTACACACTCTCACACGTGTGTACACACACCCCGACATGCAGACCCCACGCTCACACTCCTGTGCAGGGGGAAGCGGCAGGATCCCCGCGCATGTTTCAGCCGTGACATGAAACGCACCTGTGGCAGCCCCGCACACGCGTGGGGAGCTCAGGCGCACCCACACGCACCCGCCGTGGCCGTGTACCCCGGGGCGTCCCCGCCGTGGGCACCGAGCCCTCACGCACGGACCGACACGCCGTGAAACACGCCACGGGCACGGCCCACGGGCACGGTCATCGCACACACTCACAGCCACAGCGGGGTCCCGACACTCGCCCCCCCCCCCCCCCCGGGGGGG
>JAWWEU010000072.1:4005334-4035678 GCA_035583155.1 Acropternis orthonyx | reverse complement strand
CCAGCCCCAGGGGGGTCCCGACACAGGCCCCCCCCCCCCCCCGTGGGTGCAGTCCCGCGGGGCATCGCACCCCGCCATTGCTCCCTTTCTGCGTGTCGGGGTCCCGTGGGACAGCACGAGTAGGGGAGCCACGACGCGGGGTGACTCGGGGGGACCCTGCACCGCGCCTCTGCCTCGGGGGTGCTGCGGGGACACGGACCCCGCCCGGCCCCGCGCGCCCAGACCCGCGCGGATCCCCCGCCCCACACTCACCCCTCGGCGGCTCCGGGAGTCCATGGGGCCGGGCCGGGGGGGGGGGTCGGCCTGTGCGGGGGAGTGGGGCGGGGGCAGCGAAGGGGGCTCTGTTCCCGTTACCGCCGCCCCGGCCCCGCCGCCGCCGCCTTTGTGTGCCGCGTCCGCGGCGCGGAGGGAGCGCAGAGAGCGGGGGGCACCGGCGGGGACCCTCACACCAGCCCCGGCCCGGCGGGGTTGGTCTGACCCCGGACACGCCGCCGCCCCCGTTAACCCTCCGGGCGCCGATGGCCGCCGTTACCGGGGAAACCCCCGGGGCCCCGCAGCCATCCCGCGGGGGAGGGGCGGCGCCGGCCCACCGCCCGCCCCGCGCCGCCCGGGTGGGGCGACACCCCGCACGGGCACCGGCTCTGATACCGGCACCGACACCAGCACCTGCTCTCGCACCGCACTAACACCTGCACCTGCACCGGCACCGGCACCGACACCGGCCACCACCAGCACCGACACCGGCAGCGACACCGGCATCGGCACCTGCCCCTGTCCCTGCACGGTTACAGACACCAGCACCTTTCCCCGCGCCAGCAGCTGCCCCGGCACCAACACAGCTGCCCTGCACCGACACCAGCATCGGCACCTGCCGCTGCACCTGCACCAGCACTGAAACCTGCACTTGCCCCCACCCCACACCGGCACCAGGCCCCCCCACTGCACCCACAGCGGCACTGACACCAGCCCAGGCTGTGGCACAGCCCCACGGTGTCACAGCTCCTCCAGCTTCGGGGTTGCACCCGCCAGGGAGCACTGACCACCCCACCCCCAGCTATGGCCCCACATCCCCAGCCCCAGGCGGTGGGTGCTGTGGTCACCAAGTGGCTCCGCCCCGTTCCTCAGGGCTCTGCGGGTGCGGGAGTTTCTGAACCAGAGGCTGGGGGGATTCAGTGAAGCAGGGAACAGTTGGGGGCCCAGGCTGAGCTGCCAAAGTATGGTGAAGGCCACCCTGAAAGCCGGGGTGCTGCAGACCCGGGGCTCCAGGAGCCCCCCATCTGCCACCCTGGGTGCTGGAGGAATCCGGCGGCTGCCGGAGATACCGGGGCGGGGGCTGCTTCTGCCCGTGGTGTGAGCCCCCTCCTCACCCTGCCCGGACCCAGCTCCATCTCCGTGGTCCCCCAACCAGTGAGAGCCCCCCAGGGCCGGGGGTCCTGCCCCGCAGAGCTGCACGGGTGGCCCTCGCTGGGCCCCGGGAGCCGGGGGGCCGCTGCGGCCGCGTCGGCCACGCTGATGGATGGGCTCCCCGGGGTCTCCTGGGAGCGGCGGGCGGCGGGGTTGGGGGCTTTGTCTGCTGCCAGAGACGCTGCCGGGAATTAGCATCTGCCAGGGCCTCGGCGGCTTCGCACCATCTTTCCCACCCAGCTTTGGAGCGTTCCACTGCTGGCACCAAGCTGCTCGGCACCTAGCATGGGGCTGAGCACCACGGCACCCCGGGCACCCCACAGCACCCCACGGCGCCCAGCCAGCAACCGCAAGGCAGGAGCTGGGCAGGGGGTGACGGTCCGCCGAGCTGCCCGCCGGCAGCTCGCCTGGCACGCTCCACAGCCCCAGGTACCGGGCTCGGGGTGGCACGGGCGCCCCGGGCAGCGGAGCCCGGCGCGGGGCACCGGGCGGGAGCGGGCGGCTGGAATCCGCAGCCTCAGATCCCGGGAGCCGGGTGGGTTTCTGCGCGGCCTCGGCTTTGTCTGCGCCGGGGCCGGGATGAATGGCCCTTTCAGTTTGTGCCGTCATGTGTGCCGAGGGAGCCCGTGTGCCGGCCAGGCCCCGAACAAAAGGAGCCGGCGAGGGGCTGCGCTCGGAGCGGCGAGGAGGGGCTGCCGGAGCCCCCCCACCTCCCCTCGCTGCTCCCGCTGCGGCTCCGCGCCTGGGCCGGGGGCACAGCAGCTCACGGCTGCACAGCCCCTGCGTGGCCGCACTAACACCCCTCCTGCACAGTCACACACCTCTCGCACAGCCGCACGCCCGTGCCCTGGCAGGGGTGCCCTAAGTCGCAGCTGAGCCCGGTGCAGACGGTGACCCTGTGGCCGGTCGGGCTCCGAGGCAGCGATGCTGCGAGTACCGGAGCGGCTACGGAGCCCGCGGGCTGTGAGCCAGCAGCACCGTCGGGCTGCGGAGCAGGAGCCGGGGACGGGTGACCTGACACCGGCTCGTTGTGGGGACGAGCCGAGGGGCCTCCCAGCCGGCCACGGAGCTGTGCCGAAGGGTCTCCCAGCCGGCTACAGCCAGGCACCCTCTTGCCTTGCAGGAACCAAAACTTCACTGGCCTCGGTGGAAACATGAGCTGGTCCTGGCCGGCTCTGCGTGACCCAGACCAGGGCCAGACTTTACCTGCGGGGCAGTGCCGGGCTCCGGCAGCGTCGGCAGCCGCTTCTCCACGGCGTCCAGCCAGTGTCGCAGGGCCAGCAGCTGCTCCTGCACCTCCAACCTTCGTTCTGACCGCGGCCGGGCTCTGGGGAGAGAGCGGGGACACTAACACAAGAGTAGGGGACATGGCCGCTGTAACCCCTGCCCACACCACGCTGAGCCCCGGCCTCTCTGCGCACTCATAATTAATAGACCCTGCGAAGGGCGTCACGGCCACACCAGCGCTCATGGCTGCGCCCACTCTCACTCTGCTCGCCCCGGCAGAGCCGAACCGCGCCCTCTCCATCCCGGCGCTGACCCGGACAGCCAGGCGGTGCAGGTTCACCCTAGCTCCCCCATCACGGTGTAGACACCGAGGCACACCCGCAGGCCCCGACATGGTGTGCTCGCTGGTGCCCGTACCTCTCCATCTCCTCCCCATCCGGTGATGACCCCTCCACGCTCTCTCCGGTAAGCCCAGTGTCCCCCGCAGTGCGGTGCGTCTGCAGGGAGAGCAGAGGGACGGTGGGAACGGAACACCAGGACCCGGCAGAGGCGCAGGGGACGAGCCCGCCCCTTCCAGCCTTTCCCTCTGGAACACCGGTGCGGAGGTCTTGGAGTCTCGCTGCGTGCCCCCAGAGACGGCCCACCCTCACTAGCCAGGGAAGAGGTCCCCTGGCCGGGATCCCTCCGGCCGTCACCGATGCCTGCCAGTTTGACTCGGCTCCGGCTGCTGCAGCGCTCCCCAATTTCCCGACCATTTTTCACCTGAGATCAATCCCAGATCTCACCCTGCTGCTGCCCCTTGGGCTCTGTCTGGTCCCCTGTGTCCCTATACCAGTTCTATCCACTGCAGAGCCACTGTTTGGATCTGGATGAGCCCAAACCAAGCCACGGCAAAGTGACCTGCAGCAAATCTACCCATGACAAACTGAACAATGGAAAACTGACCTACGACAAACCGACCCATGGAAAACCCACTACAGTGACACGGAGCACTGACACCTACACCAGCAGCTCCTGCCTCCGATGCTGCGAGCGCGGTCACTTTGCCGCAACATATGGGAGGAGACGGAGAGCAAACACCGAGATCTAAAAGCCAGCAACGCCCCGGCACGGGCATGAACAGCCTGCGGCTTCTCCGCACCACGGCAGAGAGTGTGGCTGGCAGGAGGGATCGCGCCGTGCCCGCTTCCAGGGCTGAGGGCGATCCGGCTCCCAACAGCACAGGGAGCCCTGAAATTAACTGGTCGTTAACCCAGGTCACTTGGGCCGAGCACAGCGAGGGGGAGATGACTCTAGAGATCCCAGGAGGGAAACAGGGAATAGCCACCCACAGACTGAGGGTGTCGTGGAGCCGCGGGCAGGGTCTGGTCAGGAACCCCCGCAGGAGCAACAGGGAATTCCTGAAATGAGGGGAAGCGGCATCAGGCAGGTGCCAGGTCCCGGAGCCGCAGCAGTCCCTCGTGGCCGGCAGATCTCGGTCCCCTGGGAAACGCTCAGGGACTGTGCATTCACGGGCAGACCCTGCGGGCACGATGCCATCAGCCGAGGCAGGGTCTCCCCGCTCGACCCACCCTCAGTGTGGCCACCTTCCTCCGGCACTGGCACCGGTGCCCTCCGCCAGCTGTGCAGCTACCAGCAGCATCTCCCTTCCTCCTGACCCGTACCAGGCGCGTGTCCGGGGAGGGAGCTGGACTGCGAGGCCGGGGGCACTGAAGCTCGTGGGGTCGTGGCAGCTCCAGTGCAGTCACCAGCAGTCCCGCAGCCCCCCTGCTGCACGCCGGAGGTCCCTGGTCCTGTGTGCCCCACGGTAAGCCCTCATTCCGGGGCAGGACCGCGGTGCCACAGTGCCAGCCCTCTGCCTACCAGCGGCTGGGCTCAGGGAACCGGGGAGCTGGAGGATGCTGCCGCAGGTGGGCAGACGACACCAGCGATTGCAATGGGAAACGCTCTTTCAGCGACTCAGTCCAGGCTGGAGAGGATGGACTGGAGGATGAATCCGCGGCGATGCTGCCAGCCTGTCCCAGACACGGCGCCGGGGCGGCTGCACCGGCCACTCCGGTCCTGGGGACATGCCAAGAGACCACGAGATGCCCCGAACTCCAAACCGGCACCGGGACACCGACGCGCTGGGTGCGGCACATGCCTGCGAGGGTCCCGCAGCCGCTGCCTGCCCCGGGCACGCTGAGGGTGGGTCCGGAGCAGCCCCCAGCCCTGGCTCGGGCATCGGACACCTCGAGCTGCGCCGTTCGCCCGGGGACACACGGACCTGGAGCTGCCCGACAGCAGCTCCGCAGTGCCGCGGAGGGAGGCAGCTCCCCGCATCGCGCTGCCCACACGGCACCGCCGCCGCCCCACCGAGCCATCCCGGCCCTGCGCCCAGCCTGGGGCTGCCCGGTGCCCGGCAGGAGGTGGTGGCTGCAGCCCTGGGGCAGCACCGTCCCCACTCGCACCCTCGAGCCCCGCGCCGCGGACAGGGGGGATTCACGGGCCCTGCCAAGGCCGGTCCAAAGCATAGACCGACGGGGCACAGTGTCTCTGGTGCCTACGCGAGGCACAGCCGCCCTTGGCCAACACAGCCGGGCTCCGAGCCCCAGCAACGCGGCCGGGGGGGTCTCGGGGACCCTGCCCATGAGGAGGTTCAGCGCCCCGACGAGGCGGGGGCGTGGGAGAGGCCGGTTCGGCTTTGTGGAGAAGCTGTACAGAGCGTTCCCGGCGCGGCGGGGGCCGAGCCAGCAGTGCCCGGGGCGGTGGCACAGGGAGCTGGCAGCTGGTCTGTGCCAGCGGGGCCGAGCCGGCTGCTGCGGCCACTCTTGGGACGGCGGCCACGGGTCCCACGCACCGGGCCGCGGCCAGGACGGGGCGGTGCTGCCGCTCACGCCGTGACAGGCGGATGGCAAATGCCGGTGTGCGCTGGGAGGGGGCGAGGGGACCCCTCCAGGTCTGATCGGCACCAGGGACAGGGTGGCACTCGGCGCCTCACATGCCACGGCCCGCGGTGTTACGGGCTGAGAGATGGTTTTGCTCCAAGGGGCGGGGAGGGTGACTGCAGGGCATTAAAACTGGGAATGTCATGGAGTTCTCCATGACAATCTTGGCCCGGTTACACTAGCCTGATTACTGACCTGGTCGCTCCCAGTGCATGATGCTGAAGGGGCCTTGGGAGGGACAGAGGGTCTCAGGGGGCAGGAGGAAACAATGGAGATGTGGAGCTGCATGAGGCAATGGAGAGGGCTCATGGACAAAGGCCACAGTGGTGGGTTTGGGGTTGTGTGCTTACCCCACATCAGCCAGGAGCAGACAGCCCAGATCTCGGGGCATCCCCATCTCCTGTGCCCCTTTGCCAGCCAAGGCAGGAGGATCCCACCACCCTGGGCACACTGGGGAGGGTGCCCATGCCAGGGGGACCCTGAGGGCTGAGGGGATGTGGGGAATGGGGTCTTCTCTGTCATATGGATGGAGGTCCTGTGGGGGGGGCCAGGAGTGGGGGATCTCTCACCAGGGACTGGAGCTGGACCCCACCGGTGTTGGATGGTGATGTGGAGTTGGACCATGGGGTTTAGTCCTGGGCCAGAGGTCTCTTGGTGGCTTCATGAGCTTTGGGAGAGGTGACTGGCTAGGGTGGGGCATCAGGAAGGTGGTGGGGAGCAAGGAATGTCTGGGGGAGCAGGAAATGCCTGGGGGCACAGGGAATATCTGGGGGGGTAGTGAAATAGGGCATGGCCCTGGGGAGCCCGTGCCACCTCGGAGAGGGTCATTGCTGCCCTGGGACCCCTCCTGAGCCTGCAAACCCCCCAGTCCTTCTGGCCCTGCTGTGCCCAACAGCCTCATCCTGCTGCTGGTGGGGACAGATGTGGTTAATTGCCGACAGACAATGCAATTAACGTCCTCCCAGCCACCGCCATCTGTCCTGGCCAGCCCAGCTTTCCCACCCAGGGCTGCTGCCAGGGCCAACACTCTTGGCTGTTCCTGACACACCGAGACCCCACCAGCCCCTGGACATTGCAGGAGCCCCACAAGGGCCTGCACATCTCTGGCACTCCCGGCACGCAGCCTGGTGCTCCTGGCACTGATGCAGGATGAGCCTCCCGCTCAGGGAGCCCCAGCCCAGACAGAGGCATGGCACCTGGCTCACTGGGCTGGACAGGGCCCTTGAGCTGCCCACACCTGTGCTGGTGGCTGCATCAACATTTCTCCAGGGCTGTCCCTTCCAAACTCTGCTGCCCTGCCAGTAGCTGCTGGGCCGGCACACCCAGATTCCCTCCAGCCCCTCATCCTCACAGCAAACCACTGCCATCTGCCCACAACAGCCTCCCGCTGCCCAAAAAGGGAGAGTCCCTGGCACAGCCCACAGTGGGCAAAGGCCATGGGGACAGCAGAAACAGCCCTGCACCAGCAGAGGTAATGGCACACCCGGGCACAGGGATGAGTGCTGCGGGGGACAGTGCCCCTGCCTTGCCCAGAGCCCCACTGACTGGGCTGGGAGGGATGGGTCTATCCCCATGTGAGGGCTGCAGCCTCAGAAGCCCCCACAGCACCAGCAGTACCCACTCCCCAAAACCAGAGACCTGCTGGCCAGGGGCTGTGCCCACACTCATGCCCTGGCAGTGCTGGCTGTGCCGGCAGCCCAGGACAGCCCCAGGGACACCCCCATGGCCCTGCTCTGTGCCTGGCAGCACCGTGGGGACACCGAGGCCCAGCCCACGGGTCCAGCACCCATGCCGAGAGCTGGTCAGAACCTCTGTGCCCCAGCACGTTCCACCATGACCCACAGCAGTACATGCAGCTCACAGCACAAAGCCACGGGAGGCAATGGGAGCCCCCAGCCACGGTGGCAAGGCTGGAGGGGCGAACAGACCACGCGGAGCTGCCAACTGGTTTCAGAGGATTCTCCTTTACTGCCCTCACAGGGGAGCCCTGGGACCACACTGCTCCTTTTACAGACACTTTGCGGTATGTACAGGTCAGGATTTTAGTGTTTTGTCCCCAAAAAGAGACGTGTTTGAGTAATCGATGGGCCCCCAGTGCCCCAGTGAGTGACGGTTGGGGCACCAGGGGCCCCAGGGAGCGGGGAGCATCCCGGAGCCACGCGCAGCGGCACCTCATGCAAAGCCAAATGGGGTAATGAGAGCAATAACGACACCAGAGGCGGAGAGTAACATGAATGGATTTACAGGTGGCAGATGAGAGCAGCAGGGAAGGAGGAGATGCCATGGAGATCTGCGGTGAGCCCAGCACCGTGCCAGGAGGCCATCCCTGGGGAGGAGGGTATGCGCAGGGTGACGAGGGACCGGGTGACCCCGTGGGTGCCTCTTGGGCCACTGGCTGTCCAGGCACTGTGGCCCCGGTCTGTGCACTCTGGCAAATGCAAAGGGCAAGAGAGCACGTCCCCGTGTCCTCAGGCGCGGTCCCACTGGCCCCAGGGTGAGGCACAGGCTCCGTGGCGGCAGTGAGGGGAGGTGAGATGGACATCCAACCACACTACAACAAAGCGAACAAAAAAACATGGGATGAGACAGGGAGAACAATCCATGAGATGGAGCCACTGACTCGACTGGCAGTGCCGCACGCCCGTCGCGGGACCGGGATGGAGCAGGGAGCTCAGCATTACCTGTGCCAGCGAGCGCAGCTGAGCAGCTGCCGCCTCCCGGGCTCCCCTCGAGCCCATCCATGACCTGCTGACGTCGGACACCCAGCTCAGGAGCTCACCCAGCGGCACCGGGACGTCTTTGGTGGGACTGGAAAAAGATGTCTGCCAGAGAGAGAGCGCGTTACTGCAGGCGCCGCAAGAGCCGGGGACAGGGAGGGTTGGAATTACCGCGAGGAAGGAATTACCGCAGGCTGGTTTTACAGAAATCCACCTTTTTTTAACAAGAGTGTGCACTGGGTTACTGCAGCATCCCATGGCCCACCCCACACTCTGGGGGTCCTGGGGCCCCCACACCCCTCACAAGGGTCAGGAAAGTCCCTGTGGCTGGGGGGCACTCTGGGCACAGGAGCCGTGCAGAACCGGGGTGGGGCACGGGCTCTGGCAGGCACCTGCCAAGGGGGCACAGAGCCACGTCAGTGTGAGGAAATCAACCTCGAGCGGAAGCACTTCTCAGATACACGGAGAGACAGACAGACAGACCGGCCGGCCACGGTGGGAGCATCCCAGAGGGCGGGTGAGCGGGTGGGCTGGCGGAGGCGGGCGCGCAGCGAAGCCCCTTGGTGGGCGAAGCGGCAGAGCGGAGGCAGGTCCCCCCGCGTGGCACGGAAGCACCGGGCAGCACCAGCGCGGCACTTACGGTCGGAGCACCGACTCCGCGGTGCGGTGGTGGGGACGTGCTGAGAGGCCAAGGCAGGGAGATGGGGCAGCTCGGAGGCCGGGGTGCAGACCGCCCTCCTCAACACACTGATGGGGGTTGGAAGGGGTCCAGGCAGCAGCTCCAGGGCTGGTGTGGCGTCTCTGGCTGTCTGGTGCCCAGGAGCCTGCAATATCCTCCTCCAGCATGCCGGCTGCAATGGGGTGCACCATGGGGCCAGGGTCTCCTCCTTTGGGGTGTAGGGGTTGAAGCCAGCAGGTTAATTACAAAAGAGTGCTAAGTGGTTAAATCCAAACAGGGAACTGTTTTCCTGGTGTCCAGCTTGACCGCACCTTGTGTGAGCGGCAGTGGAGTCTACGCAGCCGGGGGCAGGAACAGCGTCCGGCTCCCAGGGCACAGGGCAGGGAGGGTAGTGTGTGTTCTCTTGTCTCTTAATATACAAACACTGTCAGCACATTCGCATATATTAATTTATTAGTCTTGTCTTTTTGGTTAAACTCGAGGCACTGCTTTGGGAGAAGAGTGGAGGTTCAAAATTAAAAAAAAATACTAGTGATTAGCCAGCAGCGTTGCCACATGCGGAGCGGGTGAGGCGGCGCCTCGGGGGGCTGGCGGGTCTCAGGCCACGTGGAGTGGAGACCCACACACCCCAGGGTGCTCCCCACTCGCCTCCTGCCCACAGCTCCCAGATGCAGCCAGGGTGAGGGCAAGGGCTAGAGCAGCTGCCTCCACAGTGCCCTGGGGACCCCCGGCGTATCTGCGCCCAAAGCTTGAGGAGGAGTAAGATGAGGAGGAGAAGGTCATGGAGAAGCCGGAGCTGGTGGCATCAAAGCTGCCACGCCGGGAGCCCGAGCGGGAGCCGGTGCGGGAACCTGAGCGGGACCCAGAGGTGGAGCCAGCGCTGCTGACGTTGTAGGGGCTGTAGTAGCCCTTGCTGGATTGGGAGGAGGCCTCCAGCAGCCTCAGGCCAGTCCCATCCTCGATCATGCTCCGGTCCATGGCATCCTTGTAGGAGATCTTGAGCTTGGTCTTGGGGCAGGTGAGGTACTTGGAGTAGGTGTTGACGTCCCGCAGCTTCTGGGCAGTGCGCGCATCAATGGTGCCCTTCTGCAGCGCCTCATCCAGGGAGACGCGGCCCGTGGCGTCAGGTTCGATCAGGCCCCCTGTCAGGTACTGCACCTCCAGGAACCGCTGCCCAGCCTCGTAGTACAGCCAGCCCTTCTTCAGTGCCTGTGCCGCTGACATCTTCGTCTTGGTCCGCGGGTCCTCGAAGCCATAGAAGGCCTTCTGCGCCAGATTGATGCGGTCCACCATGATCTTGTCAACCAGGCCCTTGCTGACCGCGTCAGCGACGGAGCACTTGTCGCCGGTGTTGGGGTCGATGATGCCCCCAGTGCAGGCCTGGGCTTCCAGCAGCCGCTGCCCTGTGATGTTGTCCACCAGGTTGCGGCGCATTGCCTCCGTGATGGACACCTTCTCAAGAGTGTCCGTGTCCAGGATGCCCGCCACCGGCCCGGTCTCCTCGGTTGGGTCAGTCCACATGGAGATCTGTGTCCGTGTCAGGGCTGGGCTGACGGTGTAGGAGGAGGAGGAGCCCACTGAGGATGACCGTGACCGGAAGCCACCCATGTTGCCAGAGAGCATGTCAGCAAACTCAGTGATGGAGAGGGTGCCGGAGCGGTACTGGTCCAGGGCTGACTGGTCAATCAAGCCCTTGCTGATGGCATCATCAATGTCGTACTGGCGCCCTGAGCGCCTGTCAATAATCATTGACTTCACCACACCATCGGAGGAGGAGGTGGTGATCTCCTCCCACTCGCACTCCTGCTCTGACAGCTCCAGGTAGGTCTGGTGGTCAATGAGGCCTTTGCGATAGGCTTCATAGACGGACATCTCCTTGCCCGTCTCCGGGTCAACGATCACCACCCGGCGCTTGCGGACAGAGGACTTGGAGGAGGTCTTCCTCTCCCGCTTCTTCTCCTTCAAGGGCAGGAGGCAGAGGCCGGTCTCTGGGTCTGTGATGCACCGCTCCATAAGCTGCAGGTAGGTGAGGTTCTCCTCTGTGTTGGGATCAAAGAAGCCCTTGGTGTCATCACTGGGGTCCAGCAAGATCTCATTCATCTCCTCATCAAAGAGGCCCCTCTTGTAGGCCATCTCCACAGGCAGGCGGTGGCTCTCCTCGGGGTCAATGATGCCTCCTGTGGCGATTTGCGCCTCCAGCAAGCGGATTCCGTGGTCCTTCAGGATCAGACCCTTCTTCATGGCCTGGAAGAGGGAGATCAGCTTTCCAGTGTAGGGGTCCCGGTAGCCGGTGACAGCCCTCTCAGCAGAGAGCAGCTTGTCCTTGAACTCAGGGCCCACGATGCCCATCCGCACAGCTTCCTCCACAGTCAACTTGAGGCCCTTGATGGGGTCAATCACATAGCCTGTGGCTGCCTGTGCCTCCAGGAGCTCGAAGGCAGTGCCGGGCCGGATGATCCCCTTCTTCATGGCCTGGTAGACAGATAGACGCTCCTTCGTGGAGTCCACAAAGACACCAGCGATGCAGCTGGTGCCCTCCAGGAACTTCTTGAGGTTCTTGGAGACCTCCTCAACAGAGGTGAGGCCCTCCTGGAGGCGCTGGGCTGTGGCTTCATCCATCACCTGCGAGCGGACGAGCTCCTCCACAGTGATCTGCTTCCGCAGACCCCGGAAGGTGAGTTTCCGTGTGTCACAGAGTGGGAGCAAGAGGAGCCTGGAGTTCTCGTCCTTCCGGCAGCGCTTCAGCAGCTGCGTGTAGCTGAGCTTCTCATCCGTGGATGGGTCCACGTAGCTGCGCACCTCGCTGGGCTCCGAGAGCATGTCATATGTCTCCTTGTTGATGAAGCCCCGCTGGTAGGCCATCTCCAGGGGCAGGTGGAAGCCCAGGTGTGGGTCGATGACACCACCAGTGGCAATCTGGGCGTCCAGGAGCTTGAGGGCCTCTTCGCTGGGAATGAGATCCTTCTTCATGGCCTGGAAGAGGGAAATCTTCTGTTCGCTGTAGGGATCTCTGTAGCCGGTCACAGCTCTCTCTGCAGACAGTAGCCGGTCATGGATCTCAGGCCCCACCACGCCCTTCCTGACCGCCTCATCGACAGTCAGCATCTCATTCTTTGTAGGGTCTATCATGAAGCCGGTGGCTGCCTGGGCCTCCAGGAGGGAGCGGGCCACTTCGGAGTTGATCAGGCCCTTCTTCAGCGCCTGGTAGACACCGAGCGTCTGCTTGGAGGAGGGAACGTAGATGCCAGCCACACAGCCTGACCCATAGAGGTACTTCCAGACAGTCTCCACCTCCAGGAGCTCCCGGAAGGTTTTGGAGCCCTGCTTCAGCAGGTTGTAGATGTCCTGCGAGATGATCTTGGCCTCGTAGAGGTCCTCAGCCGTGATGCGGCGCCGGACGTAGTCATAGGACGTGAGGTTCTGCTGTCGGATGATCTCAGTCTTCTCGATGATCTCAATGATGATGATGATCATGCGCTCCTTGGACACGCGGCCCGACTGGAATTCCTCCATAAGCTGCTTCCGTTGCTCCTCAGGCAGCAGGTCCGAGTGCATGATCTCCCACAGCGACATGGAGGAGCCTGCCCGACTGCCCACAGGGATGTCCACCTGTGTCTCCTCAAACACCTTCCGTGTCTCTGCCTCTGTGTACACCTGGGTAGTCTCCACCACTTTCAGCTTCTCGGGCTCCCGCAGAGGCAGAAGGTACAGGCCCGTCTCTGGATCCTCGATGCACCTCTCCTTCAGCTGCAGGTAGGTGAGGTTCTCCTGAGTGTTGGGGTCGAAGAAGCCCTTGGTGTCGTCAGTGGGGTCGGAGAGGGTTTTGTTCATCTCCTCATCAAAGTAGCCGCGCTCAAAGGCCACCTCCACGGGCAGGCGGTGGCTGTGCACGGGGTCGATGATGCCGCCGGTGGCGATCTGGGCCTCCAGCAGCCGGATGCCGTGCTCCTTGACGATGAGCCCTTTCTTCATGGCCTGGAAGAGGGAGATGGTGTCGCCCGAGTAGGGGTCTTTGTAGCCAGTGACCGCCTTCTCAGCGGACAGCAGCTTCTCATGCAATTCAGGCCCGACAATGCCAGCCTTCACGGCCTCGTTGACATACAGTTTACGGTTCTTCACAGGGTCAATCAAGAACCCGGTGGCTGCCTGGGCCTCCAGGAGGACCACGGCGGTGCTGGGCCTCAGCAGGTTCCTCTTCATGGCTTCGTAGATGTTTAGCTTCTCCTTGGTTGCCTCCACATAGACGCCAGCAATGCAGTCGCTGCCGTGCAGGAACCTCCTCACTGTATCTGTCTCAGAGAGGTCCTTCACTGACTTCTTGCCTTCCTTCAGCTGCTCATACTGGGTTTTGCTGATGATGCGGGACTCCAGCAGCTCACTGGCCGGCACCGGTGCCCGCAGACCACTGAACGTCAGCTTCTCCTGCTTTTTGGTCTCTGCCTCCTCGATGATGGTGATCACAATCTTGATGATCTTCTCAATGGTCACCTTGCCAGTTTTGTACTGTCGGAGCAGCTCCCGCCGGTGCTCCTCTGTGAAGTAGTCAGAGTGGATCAGCTCCCAGATGGTCATTGTCCGGCCCTTCATGCTGCCCACTGGGACCTCTATGGTGGTCTTGTCGAAGCACTCCTTAGCCTGGCTGTCAGTGTAGACCTCCTCCTGCTGTGACTGGATGGCCTTGTCAGACAGGGGCAGCAGACACAGGCCAGTCTGCTTGTCACGGTGGCAGCTCTTCTGCAGCTGGGTGTAGGTAAGGTGCTCCTGGGTGTTGGGACAGTAGAAGGCCTTGGCATCATCTCGGAGCTCAGTCAGAGCCTCGTTTATCTCTGGGTCGAAGTAGCCGCGCTTGTAAGCAACCTCAAGAGGGAGCCGGTGGCTGTTGACAGGGTCAATGATGCCACCAGTGGAGAGCTGGACATCCAGCAGCCGGAGCCCAGTGTCACTGGGGATGAGGCCCTTCTTGAGTGCTTGGTAGAGGGAAACCGTCTGGCCTGTGTAGGGATCCTTGTAGCCAGTCACTGCCTTTTCTGCTGACAGCAGCTTCTCATGGAACTCCGGCCCCACCACCTCGGCCTTCACTGCCTCGTCCACAGAGAAGAGCTTGTTCCCCACTGGGTCAATGATGTAGCCGGTGGCAGCTTGTGCCTCCAGCAGGGACAGGGCAACCTCTGGCTTCAGCAGGTTTCTCTTCAGGGCTTCATAGAAGGTGAGCTTCTGGCCTGTTGACTCCACCAGGACACCGGCAATGGCATCCGTGCCCTTCAGGTATGGCCGCACGGACTCCATCTCCGTCACGTCCTTCACAGACTTCTTGCCCTGGTGCAGTTGGTTGTAGAGGTCCTTGTTGATGATCTTGCTCTCCAGCAGCTCGGCAGCAGGCACAGGGGCCCGCAGACCCTCAAAGTACATCTGGCTCTTTTTCTCGCTTTCCTCCACAACCGTGATGATGATCTTGATGATCTTCTCCACCGTGATCTTACCAGTCCTGTACTGCTGGATCAGGTCCCGCCTTTGGTCCTCCGTGAAGTATTCAGAGTTGATTAGCTCCCAGATGGTCATTGTCTTCCCTTGGAACTTGCCCAATGGTGCTGTCACCGTGGCCTTCTTGAAGACGTCCTTGGCTTCCTTGTCAGTGTAGACCAGCTCCCTTGCTTTGGCTGCCTGGTCAGTGAGCGGCAGGAGGCACAGCCCTGTGTCCGGGTCAGTCACACACCGCTCCATGAGCTGCAGATAGGTGAGGTTCTCCTGAGTGTTGGGGTCGAAGAAGCCCTTGGTGTCATCAGTAGGGTCAGACAGGACCTGGTTCATCTCCTCATCGAAGTAGCCACGTTTGTAGGCAGCTTCCACAGGCAGGCGGTGGCTGTTCACGGGGTCGATGATGCCACCGGTGGCGATCTGGGCCTCAAGCAGGCGGATGCCGTGATCCCTGACAATGAGATCCTTCGTCATGGCCTGGAAAAGGGATATCTTGTCACCCGTGTATGGATCCTTGTAGCCGGTGACGGCCCGCTCGGCTGACAGCATCTTGTTGTGCAGCTCCGGCCCAATCACGCCCTCTCGCACCGCCTCGTTCACTGAGAGCCTCACATTCCGCACGGGGTCGATGATGAAACCGGAGGCAGCCTGAGCCTCCAGCAGCACCAGCGCCGTGCCTGGGCTGAGAAGCTTCTTCTTCATGGCTTCATAGATGCTCATCTTCTGGTTGGTGGGTTTGATCAGCAAACCGGCAATGCTGCTCTTGCCCTGTAGGTACCTTTTGATGTCCTCCCTCTGCGAGAGCTCGCCCACACTCACAGCTCCCTTTGATAACTTGTCCAAGTTCTCTCTGCTCAGAATGCCAGCATCAGCCAGCTTCTCTGCCGACACCTTCTGCCGGATGCCATCAAAGGCGAACTCCGGCTCTCCATTCTGTGCTAAGCCATCCACCGCATCCCGGCCGTTGGGCACTGCCTTGATGTCCAGCAGCTGTGTCGTCGTAACCGCAGCCTCGCCAGGCAGGTCGTCCGTCTGAATCATGATCTCCCGTCTCTGGGCCAGGGCGGCTTTGTACTCCTCCTGCATCTGCTCAAGCCTCTCCCTCAGCTTCTTGTTTTCCTCTTCCAGAAGTTTCTCCTGCTGCTGCCGCTGCATCTCCAGCTGCTGCAGCTCCTCCTGCTTGTGCCGGACGTTTTCCTCAGCCTCTTTCTGATGCTTCTTGGCTTCGTCCAACATGGCTTTCAGCTGCTGCTTCTCCTGCTCCATCTCCTGCTGCTGCCGCTCCTGCTCTTCCTTCAGGTTCTGCGCTTTGTTCACTTCATCCTTAAAGAGCTTCTCCAGCTTTGATTTCTCCTCCTCAATGAACTTCTCCTTCTGCAGCAGGGCATCCTTCTCCGTCAGGAAGCTCTGCTGGAGAAGTTGCGTCTCCTGACGGAGCTGAGCCTGCTGGGCCACCTGCATCTGGGGTGGGAGAGAGGACAGTGTGGTCAGACACCCAGGAGGGCAGCGTGAGGGACTGAGGGCAGGGGCGTGGGGGAATGGGGCATGGGAAGTAGGGTTGGCACCAGAGGACACAGAGTCACCCACGCACTCCGCTATGTTGGGTAAGAGTTATGGAGCAGAGCCCGGGTTAGGGAGCCACATACACAACACGGGGCAGGACAAACGGGGAGGACAGGAGGGATTCTCCAGCACCGACGCTGGGAATGGGGCACAGAGAGGAACACAGCATGACACAGTGCTGGGCTAAAGAGCTGACCCGGGTGGTAGAGATCCCCCCCTTCACAGCAGGAGATGGGGTGGACGTCCCGATCCAACACTGCCTGCAGGGTTTTCTTCAGTGCTCCCAACTCTACACACATTCCCTGACCCACATGGGGGTCCTGCCCCACCATCCCCAGTGATGGTCCTTGGAGACCTGGCATGGGATGGTGTGGGGTGGCTGGGGAGAAGGATGGCCTCCCTGCACACCACCACTGCTAAGGGGAACCCACAGCCCAGTACCTCCTCTGCCTTCTGCTGCAGCAGTGCCGCCTCCTTTTTCAGCTTCTCCTTTTCCTTCTCCAGGTCAGCAATGGCCTTCCGCAGCTTCTCTGCGTCCTCATCACTCTGGTGCCGCTGGATCTCCAGAGTCTGCACCAATGTCATCTTCTCCTGCGTGGCCAGCTCAGTTTCATGCAGCCTCTCACTGATCTCCTCTGCCTGCTTCTTGAACCGCTTGGCTTCCTCCTCAGCCTTGGCCTGGGCCATGCTCATCTCCGCCACTTGCACTTTGAGGCGCTCAGCCTCGGCTGTGATGTCCAGCTGCCGCCGGCGCTCGGCCTCCAACGTCTTCTGGAAGCCCTCGGTCTCCTCGGCGAGGCGCTGCTGCATCTGCTCCTTGTCCTCCTGCAGCCGCTTGGCGTGTTCCTGTGCCAGGTCCTTCTGCTTCTGCAGCACCTCGGCCTCAGCCCGCAGCCGCGTGGCTTCCTGCACCGCCTGCATCTTCTCCTTCAGCATCTTCTCTGCCAGCGCCCGCTGCTGTGCCAGGTCATCCTCAGCCAGCTGCCGCATGCGGGCGGCCTCCTGTGCCTCCACACTCAGCCGGGCCACCTCCTCTGCCACCTGCTTCATCTTCTCAGCCTCCTCCGCCAGGAACTTCTGCGTGTTGTCCTTGTCCTTGAGGATCAGTGCCTTGTTCTCCTCCTCAATACGGCTCTTCAGCTTGGCCAGCTCCTCCATCTGCACCCGGACCTTGAAGAGCTCCTCCTCCACCTGGGCCTTCTGCCGGACAGCATCCGTCACCTCCTCCTTCAGCCGCTGCAGCTCCTCGTCCAGGATGCCCTTCTGATGGTCTGTCTCATCCAGCTGCAGCTTCACCTTGGTCAGCTCCTGCTCCACCTGCGCCTTCTGCCGCAGCGTCTGCTCCGCAAACTTCTTGTGCTTCTCCATCTCGGCATCGGCCAGCTGCTTCTGCCGCAGGGCCGCCTGCTCCGCCTGCGCACGCTTCGCCGCCTCCAGCTCAGCCTCCTTCCGCAGCTTCTCCGCGTCCGCCTGCGCCTGCGCCTTGGCCTGCGCCTCCTCCTCCGCCCGCTGCTTCAGCCGCTCGGCCTCCTCCACGCGCTGCCGAGACAGGGTGGCATCCTGCTCGGCCTTGCCGCGGGCAAACTCGGCCTCCTCTGCCGCCCGCCGGGCCCGCTCGGCCTCCTCACGCAGCCGATCCAGGAGGCTTTGCTCCTGCTGCCGTGTCTGCAGCAGCTCCTGCTCCTTCTGCTGCACAGCGGCCAGGTGAGCCTTCTCCTCCGCCGCAATCCGCTTCTGCGCCGCCTCCCGCGCCAGCTGGATCTGCCGCTCCGACTCCTTCTCCGCCAGCTCCTTCTGCCGCCGCGCCTCTTCCACCATCGCCCGCAGCCGCTCCACCTCCTCCAGAGCCAACCGCCGCTGCCGCCCGGCCTCCTCCTCGGCCGCCAGGATGGCCTGAACCTTCTCCTCAGCCTCACGCCTCCGGCCCTCCTCCTCCAGCGCCAGCGCCCGCTGCCGCTCAGCCTCACGCTCTGCCTGCTCCCGGCTGCGCTGCACCTCCTCTGCCTCCCCGCGGATGCGGTTCAGCTCTCGCTCCAGCTCACTCTTGCCAGCTGAGGCCCTCTCAAAGCTGGCCTTGAGGGCGCGGATCTCCTCCTCCACCTGCCGCCGCTGCCGCAGCGTGTCCTCCACCAGCCCCTTCTGCCGCTCCAGCTCGCTCTCCGAGGAGCGCTTCAGCAGGGCGATCTTCTCCTCGATGTCCTGCTTGTGCTGAGCCGCCTGCTCCTCCAGCAGCTTGCGCTGGTAGGCCTCATCCTCTGCCAGCCGTCGCAGACGCTCGTTCTCCGCCTCCTTCTCCTTCAATGCAATCTCCGCCTCCGCCTTCAGCCGCGAGGCCTCGTTGATGGCCGCCAGCTTCTCCTTGAGGATGCGCTCGGCCTCGGCCCGCTGCCGGCCAGCCTCTTCTTCCGCCAGCTGCCGCTGCCGCTTGGCTTCCTCCGAGAGGGCACGCAGGCGGGCGGCCTCCTCGGCCAGCTCCCGCAGCTTGCTGGCCTCCGCCTCCAGCCGCTGCTTCGACTTCTCGCTGCTGGAGCGTGACTCCTCCTCCGTCTTGGCCTTGCTCTCCAGCAGGACCTCCATCTCAGCCCGCAGCTTGGCCAGCTCCTCCTCCAGCTCCTTCCTCCTCTGGATGGCCTCGTTCACCTCGCTCTTTAGCCGTGAGAGCTCTTCCTCTAGGAGCAGGCGCTGCTGCTCCCCGTTCTCCATCTCTGCCTTCAGACGGATCAGCTCCTGCTCTGCCGCCAGCTTCTGTTGGGCTGTTCCCTCCGCCAGCTCCCGCTGCTTCTCCAGTTCCTCCTCTGCCAACTCCTTCTGCCGCAGGGCCGCCTCCTCCGCCTTGGCACGCTTGCGGGCCTCGCGCTCCGCGTCCTCCTTCTGCTTCTCAGCCTCCTCCTGCGCCAGCGACTTCTTGTGGGCCACCTCCTCAGCCTGCAGCCGCAGGCGCAGTGCCTCGTTGGCCTTCTGCCGCCAGCGCTCCAGCTCCTTCTCAGCCTCCTCCCGTGAGCGCTCGGCCTCCAGCTGCTGCCTCTTCAGCCGCTCAGCCTCCTCCTGCAGCTGGGCCACCGCATCGTGCTCCTGCTGCAGCGACAGCTCCAGCTGCGCCGTCTTCTCGGCGAAGGAGAGCCGCTTGCTCTGCAGCTCGGCCTCGGCGCTGCGCTGGGCCACCTCCTGGGCCACCTGGATCTGCCGCTCCTTCTCGGCCTCCGCCTGCCGCATGCGCCGCTCGGCCTCCTCCGCCTGCAGCCGCAGCTGCTCCAGGTCCGCCACAGCCTTCTGCTTCTCCCGCGCCGCCTCACGCTCAGCCTGCACCTTGCGCTTCAGCTCCTCCTCCGCCTCCCGCTTCTTCTGGCTCTCCTCCTTCACCTGCCGGCGCAGGCGCTCGGCCTCCTCCTGCGCCTGCCGCTTCTGCCGCTCGGCCTCCTCGGCGCGCGCCCGCAGCTCCTGCAGCTCCGTCTCAGCGCCCTCCCGCTGTTTCTCGGTGCTCTCCAGCTGCAGGCGGATGAGGCGGATCTCCTCCTCCACTTTCTTGCGGTTGTACTCGGCCTCCTCAATCAGCTTCACCTTGGACTTGATCTGGTGGTCCGAGTTCTGCCGCAGCTGCATCAGCTCCTGCTGGATGTTCTGCTTCTGCTGCTCGGCGTCCACAGCCACCACCTCCCGCCGGGTGACCTCCTCCTGCATGCGGAGCTGCAGCTCCCGTGCCTCCGCCTCCGCCTGCGCCTTGGCTTTGGCATGAGCCTCGGCCAGTTGCCGCTGCTTCTCCAGCTGTGCCTCCACCTCCGCCAGCCGCTTCCTCTCCTCCTCCTTCAGCTTCTCGGCGGCTTTCTGGAGGGGAAAGAGGGTGCAGGGGACAGAGAGGGGAGAGAGAGACAAATCACAAGGGATGCGATCGTGCCACGGCATCGACACCGGCCAAGCCACGCACCGCTGAGCCAGCGGAGGGGTGGAGGAAGTGTGTGGAAGGGCTTCGGCCCCTGGGCCACCCCATGAGCTGGCGGCAGTGACACCAGCTTCCAGAAGACATATGGCAGGACAGGAGACACACGACAGCACAGGCAGACAGGCGACAGGAGCCAGACAGCAGCGCGGGAAGCGGGTGGGCACATACCAGAGAGAAGAGACAGACCGCGAGCGGAGCCCAAGCGATGGAGACGGATGCGAGCAGCGTGCACACCACCATCATGGCTCCCCATGTGAGGGGGCCGGCACAGACCGCCCCCGCCACGGGCAAAGAAGAGAGACGGCCCAAGTGCCAAGAGCAGGACAGAGGGGAGCCGTGCGAAGGCGGTGCCAACAGAGGTTTCCCTGTTGGGAAAGCCTCGACAACGGAGAGAGCGATCCAGCTGGTTTGAACCCCTGCCGGCCCCTTCCAGGTGTGAGCACAGCACTCACGTCCCATGCACCATGAGAGAGGCAGCCTCACGCTCCACAGGGCCTGAGCACAGGCAGTGCAGCACGCATGCAAGGGAGCCGGACCCCTGCGCCAGACCCCCGATCCCAGGAGCAGCACAGAGGCTGAGGAGGGAGAGGAGGACAGGGCGAGCTATGGAGAAGGCGAGGGGTGCCGCGGGGAAGGGGCATGCGCAGAGTGAGTACCTGGTGCAGGGCTGCCAGAGTCATCCTGGTTTTTTACCCTCCATTAGATTCCCACCAATACAAACATCCCCCAAGAAAAAACACTGGCAAAGCAGCTCCAAGGGCAGAAACCAAGAGTTAGAGAGGTTACCCCGCGCCAGACCCCGCGGGCCGGCGCCCAGCACAGCAGCATGCGCAGGCGGGTGCTGACTGCACTACGTGTATCTGGGAAGTGCCTCCTACCACCAGTCACACCAGAGCCCCCGGTGCCCAGAGCCAGCTTGGCTCAGAGACCCTCTGCAACCAGAGCCAGTGGCCTTGCTCCCGAAAACCCGGCACGGAGCAGAGTTAGAGGCCGTGGGCCAGAGTTAGTGATGGGGCCAAAGTTACAGCCACGGGCCAGGGTCAGTGATGGGTCTAGGGCCGGAGCCGTGGCCGTGGGACAGTATTAGTGATGGGTCTGAGGCCAGAGTCATGGCCATCGGGCAGCGTTAGTGACGGGGCTGGAGCCAGAGTCACAGCCAGAGGCCAGTGTTAGTGATGGAGCCAGGCCTGGAGCCACGGCTGTGGGCCGGTGTTAGTGATGGGAAACAGGGCCAGAGTCACAGCCATGGGCTGGCGTTACTGATGGGGCTGGAGCCCTTGTGAACCACACTCCCTGCGGTTACACAGCCAGCCATGCCACCCCACACCACTCCTTACCTCCTCCTCCTCCAGCCGCCGCAGTGTCTCAGTGATGAACTTGATGTACTGGGTGGTGAGCGTGGTCAGCTCGCTGTACTGTGTCCGAAGGTCCACATACTGTGGAGACAGAGCATCAGTGGGAGTGAGGGGAGCATGCCCACAGCCCCCCAGTCCCTTGGCGATGGTGGGGCCAGATGAGGGTGAGTCTGAACAGCAGCCCCCCGAGTCTACCCCTTCATGAGCAGCCATGCTTTGGGAGCCATGGGGCAGGCCAGACCCAAAGCAGTGGGACCTCCCTTACCTCCTGGATGATGCTGTCAGATGCCGACTGCACTTTGGGCTTCTTGGCTGGCGATGCCATTGGCTCCACCTGCGCCTTGAAGCTCACTAGCTGCAGCTCATAGTCCTGCCAGGGAGAGGGTGCTCAGTGCACCAGCACAGCCCTGGCAAGACCCCCAGCCCTGGTGCTGTCCCCCCACAGGACACTGTGCTGCCCCCCTGCCCCCCTGCCCATCTGGAAAGCAGGCACACCTTGATGGCATCGATGTACTGCTTGGCGTAGCGCTGGCACTCCTCCACCTTCTCCTTGTGCTGCTCACACTCCTCCAGCAGTTTCTGGGGAGACAGATGAGGGTGAGCCCAGGCACCCCACAGCCACCTGAGAGCACCTCTAGCCAAGCCACAGCTGGGAATGGCCAGGAGCACCCTGTACCCTGCTGGGGATGGCCAAGAGTACTCTTCGTCCTGACCCAGCCAAGGAGAGATGAGAGCACCCTTTGTCCCACTATGGCCACCCAAGAGCCCTCCTCACCCCACCACAGCAGGCACGGCTTGGAGCACCCCTTGCCCCATCTGGGGCCAGGTATGGCCAGGTGCACCACCCACAGTGGACATGCAGTCTTTACCCTGCCAAGGATGGCCAGGCACACGCCTTGCTCCACCAGAGATGGCTGAACACACCCCTCACCCCACTGGGGATGACCAGGAGCACCCCCTGCCCCATAGCAGCCAGGGATGCCCAGGCACAGCCCTTGCCACACCAGGGATGACCAGCTGCACTCCTCATCCCACCATAGTTGGGGACGGTCAGGCACACCCCTGGGGATTGCCAGGAACCCCCCTTGCTGCACCACCTCATCCTGCTGCTGGCTCTACCTTCTCCTGCAGGAGCTGCTCGCGTACAGTCTGGCTGTCGGTGATGGGCACAGCCTGGATGGCCTCCTGGCGCTGCCGGGCATCGCGGATCCACTGGCGCAGGGCGTCACAGCTCTGCCGGTAGTAGCGCAGCTGGCGGCCCAGCTGGTCCAGCTCGCGCTGGCGCAGGTCAGCCTGGCCCAGCACGGCCTGCCAGCGCTCCAGCAGCTGCTGCACCCGCTCCCGGTACCGCTCCAGGTCCACGTCCCGCTCACTGTGGCCACGGACCATCCGCTCGTTGACATCCTTGGCCTTGCCAAGGTCAGTTTCCAGGGTGCTGAAGAAGGGCTGGTGCCCCTCAGCCTGCGTCCGCAGCCGCTGTGGCAGATGTGCAGGGGTCAGTGTCGGCCCCAGCTCCCCCAGCACCTCCTGGCGCTCCCTGGAACCCCCTCATACCTTCAGCTCAGCCTTGCTGGCCTCCAGCTCGGCCAGGTCAGCTGGCACCGCCTGCACATCCTTCAGCTGCTCCTCGTACTTGCGGAGGAGCTCCTCAGCCCCCTGCGTGCTCCGGATCACCAGCCCAATGGTCTTCAGCCTGTGGCAGTGGGAGGGATCAGCCGGGAGCAGAATGGATCAGCCAGGAGCAGGACAGGAGTGGGATGGGAGTGGGACAGCTCAGCCAGGGCAGCAGCACAGAGCAATGAGGGAAGGAAAACGGAGAAGGGAAAAGGGAAGAGGGAAGGCCTCCTGATCCCCACTGGCTGCCCAGGCTCATTCCCAGCCCAGGGTTCCAAGAAGACACACAGTGCCAGGGCCAGGACCACACTCACTTCTCCAGGTAGATGGCGGAGAGGCTGTACACCTGCTCCATCTTCCGCAGGGTGACCTCCAGCTCGGAGCGCAGGACAGGGGCTGAGCCCGCCTGCTCTGGCTGCGCCAACACCTGCTCCGTCTTCTCACTGACCTTGGCCAGGTTCTTCTGGATGCCCTCCAGCTCCAGGTGGGTTTGCTGCGGGGAGGGAGTCCCTTACTCCCTGCCAGCTGCAGGTCATGGCCAAGCCCCCACCAACTGCTCCCCTGCCTCCCTCAGACCTGAGGAGGAGCTGAGCAGGGGAAGGGTGTGCAGTCCGCCAGAGCAAGTGGGCAGGGGAGGTTTACATGGGATATTGGGAACAATTTCTTCTGGAAAGGGCTGTACAGCCTTGGCACAGGCTGCCCAGGGCAGGGGTAGAGTCCCCATTCCTGAGGACTTTTAAGAGCTGTGGGAATGTGGCACTTGGGGACATGGTTTAGTGGTGGACCTGGCAGTGCTGGGGGAGCAGTTGGACTCGATGGGCTCTGAGGGCTTTTCCAACCCAAACCATTCTGAGATTCCACGACAGCCCCATCCCGGCACCGAGATCCCCATGCGTGGGCATTACACACGTCACACAGCCGCACACACATGTCACACACCTGCTGCTCGGCCTGGCGCTGGGCACACTCGCGCAGTGGGTCGGCCTCCAGGGGCAGGCGCAGGCGGTGCACGGTGCGGCTCTCGCAGCTCTCCAGCTGCAGCCGGATGTCCTTCAGCTGCGAGATGTAGCTCTTGCACAGCGACTCATCCTGCTCTCCTGGGGGGGGACACAGGGACAGTTCAGCATCCTGGGGACACCCCAGGAATACCATGGGGACTGGAAGATGCCTCAGTGCCCCTGGGGCACCCTGGAGACCCATGACAGGGAAGGTGGACAGGGAGACAGCTCAGCACCCAGGGACACCCTGGAGACACTGCAGGTACCCACAGCAGGAAGGGGACACCCACCTTTCTCCTGGCTACGCAGCAGCAGCTCGTATTTGTGGGTGCAGGCATTGTAGTCGCGTTCCACCTGCAACCGGTCATCAGGCTGGAAGCTCTGGGCATCCTGGCTGTCCCGCAGGAACTCCTGGTAGTGGCTCTCCAGGCTGTGTAGGACCTGCCGCACCTCCTCCACCGGCAGCGTGCGGAACTGGGGGGGGGCATGGCTGTGTCAGCCCCCATCGGGACTCCCAGGGACACCTCTGCCACCCTGGAACCCCTGGGGACTCACCGTGATATGTGTCCAGGACTGGATCTGCTGGATGTCCCGGGTCAGGTACTGCCAGGCGCGGAGGCTGCGCAGATCCTGGTGCAGCTGCTGCCACAGCCCCAGCAGCTGCTGGTGGATGGTCTCCAGCCTGTGGGGACACAGAATTAGTTGGGGGCGGGGGGGGGGGACACACCACAGGGGAGCCGGGGAGGGGTGCCAGGGTCACTGTCCCCACCTGTGCACGGCATCCAGAGCCTCCTTGTTGGGGGGTGGCAGGAGGAAGCAGACGGAGGGGACAACAGCCTCGCTGCCACCGGCGCTCAGCACCCGCCACTGCTGCGGCTGCGCGTGGCTCAGCAGGGCGCACGTGTCGTTCTTGTGCACTGTCACCTGCAGGGCAGGGGGTGAGGGCGGGGCAGGGTACACTGTGCTTCCCTGTGTACCCCCATATCTCCCTGTGTCACCCCATGAAGCTGAAGTGGTGTCAGACTGGAGTGAGGTACCCCTGTGTCCCCCACCGTGTCCCCCCATGGGGCGGGGGCAGAGTTGGAGCAGGGTGGGGTTCCCCCCATACATTTCACGTTCCCCTATATTCCCCTATGTCTCCTTATATTCCTCCATGTCCCCATCATGGGGTGGTGGACCTCCTGTATCCCACTCCAGTGTCCTCCCCTGTGTCCCCCCATGGGGCTGGGGCAGCACCATAGAGGAACGGGGGGATCCTGGTGGCCCCTTGTACTCCCCAGTGTCTCCCAATGGCACTAGGGTCATCTCATACTAGGGTGGAGGGCCCCCAGTGTTTCCCCTATGTCCCCCAATGGGACAGGGGTGGTAAGAGAGAAGTGAAGGGCCCCTTTTTCCCCTCCATGTCCCCTCAGGGGGCCAGGGCAACATGAAAGCAGAGTGGCGGGTTCCCCATATCACCCCATGTCCCTCAGGGTGGTGTCAGACCAGAGTAGGGGTTCTCCTGTGATCCCCCTTGTCTCCCCATGGACTACATGTCCCATGCTGTCCCCCCACATCTTCCCAGCCGCCCTTGCACCGCCCCAGCCCCTGTGATCCCCCCACCTCCATTTGCTTGTAGTCGCAGACAGCCTGGATGGGGGGGCGGCCCTGCAGGGGGGTCCCGGGGCTCCGTGGCTTCAGCTGCACGATGGTCCTGGCACGGCGGGCGAGACCCCCCAGCTGCGTCCCCAGCTCTGCCAGTTGCTCCTTCTGCTCCTGTGGGAGCAGGTTTGGGGTATCTCAGGATTTTGGGAATCCTGAGGTTTGGAGGTGCATCAGAAATTTAGGGAAATACCAGGTTTTTTAGGGGAGCTCAGGAATACTGGGAGGTCCCAAAGGTTTTGGGAGCTTTCAGGATTTTGGAGGGGTCCCAGGGATTTGGGGGTGGGGTCAGGAATATGAGGGGGGGTCACTCCGGCCTGTTGCAGTGGAAGGCACATGTTGGGAGTCACCCTGGGGGCTGCACTGGGAGTGGGGGTCACCCTGGAGGGACCACCTTGGGAATCTTTTTTGGGGGGGGGGGTCAACCTTGGGGGTCCCTGCAGGGTCCCATTTGCCCTCACCACGAGGTCCTGCAGCAGGGTCATGCTGGGGCATCACCCTAGGGATCTCCGGGGGAGTCACTCTGGGGATCTTGCAAGGGTCACCCTGGGGGGATTCCCCCAGGGTCTGGAGGTCATGGTGGGGGTCACCCCCCGGGGTCTAGGGGTCCCTCTGGGGGTCCCAGGTGAGCCCTCACCGCGAGGTCCTGCAGCAGGTCCTCGAGGCGCGTGGCCGTGGTGCCGCGGTCGCAGCTGAACTTGCGTCGCATCGTCTCCTCCGTCTTCCGCAGCAGCTCCTCAGTCTCTCGCACCTCAGTGAAGAACTGGGGGGGGCCAGGGGTCAGCACTGGGGTCACCTCCTCCCTCCCACCTCCCCAGCCCCTCCCCGGCCCCCCCTTTACCTGGAAGTAGTTTGTGTTCTCCTTCAGATGGGTCTCAATGCAGCAGCAGAGCTGGAGCATCCAGCTCCACTGGGTCTGCAGTGCAGCCAGGAACGCCTGGTGGGGGCAGGGGAGCAGGGTGGGGACACATCAGGGCTGGCACTGAGGGCACCTGTGCCAGTACAGGCACCCACACCTGTATCTGCACCCACACCTGTACAGGCACCTGCACCCTCACCCACATCAGTGATCCCAAGTGCCCAGGCCTCCCTGACACTGCTCCCTGACCCACCAGACTCCCCAAGCTCCCCAGTTCTCCCAGATATCCCAGGTCCCTCAGGCTCACTGAGACCCCAAGGCCCACTCCAAATTCCCCCCACCCTCCAGATCCCTCAGTTCCTGTGGCTCCCCCAGCCTCCCATGCCCACCACCCACTTCCCTGTCCCACTCCAGCCCCAAGCTCACCCCCCAGTGTCCGCATCCCGGGGTTTTCCTCGTGCAGTAGTTGTTCTCCCAAAGGCCCCCTCATATACACCCCTCCATTATCTCCCCATGCCCACCTCCAGTGTCTGTGCCCCAGGATGCTCCTCACGCAGCAGCCGCTCCCCTGAGCTCTGAAGCTCCTGGATCCTTCGCTCCCGCAGCTCCAGCTCCCGCATCAGCGCCTGGGGGTGGGTGAGGGCTCACACACGTGTGCACGGCTCGGGGGCCAGGGCTCACACACGAGTGCACAGGCCAGGGTGTCACTGGTGCATGGCTCTGTGTGTGCACGAGGGGAGCTCTGGGGCTGGGGGTGCTCAGGGGGTCACAGGGGCTCAAGGTGCAGGAATGGGGGGGACAAGGGGGCTCAGGACTGCGGAGCAGGGACAGGACCACGTGGCACAGTCACGTGCAGGGACGGCACAGCCGTGCGTGTGTCTGTGTGCAGTGATGGCACATGTGTGCATGTGCGGGTCCATGTTCACGTGTGAGAAGGGGTGGCACACACGTGCTTTCCACATCCATGTGTGGGTCCATGTGTGTGTCTGTGTGTGTGCATGTCCACGTGCAGCAGGTGTCCTCCATGTGTGTGTGCCCATGTGCATGTCTGTGTCACACCTGTGCCCGTGCCCATGTCCAACCCTGTGCCCATGCCCATCTCTGTGCCCACGTCCATGCCCACATGCCACCCCACCACGCCCATACCGAGTAACTCTCCTTCTTGGCAGCCATGGCAGAGTTGTGGTGGCTCCAGTCGAAGGCCACCTCCTCCTCCTCGCGCTCACTCAGCCACAGCAGCTCCTTGGTGGCGGCACTCACGAAGCCGTGGAGGCTCTCCAGGTGCCGCAGCCGTGACTTGGAGGAGTTCTGGGGAGGTGTGGGGAGCTGCAGTTGTGTCCTCACCCCACGCGGCCACCCCCCCCACACCCTCATCTCCACAGGTGCCCCCCATGTCCTACATCCTCCTGCCCACACATTCTCTCCTGCTGCCATCCTCCTCCCCACAGCCCTCACACGGCCCCATCAAGGACCCCCCCGCCCACGTCACACCCACCCCACCAGGTTTCCCCCATGTCACATCCCCCCATCAGGTCCTCCCATGCCTGTCCACCTGTCACCCCCCTTGTCACACCTCTCCTGGCAGATCCCCCTACGTCTGGCCCCCCCCAACCCCGATCTCCAAGTCACACCTCCCCAGCAGGTCCCCTCCATGTCCCCCCACCACATTCCCCACCAGCCCTCACCAGCAGTTTGGCGTACTGCAGCTCCAGCTTGCCCAGGCACTCCCGGTAGGCGCCGCGGGGGCCGGGGGACAGCTGGGTCTGGGGGGGATACACCATGAGTGCTGGGACCCCGCCAGGGACAGCAGTATCCCAGGAACCCCCCTGCATGCCTCAAGGGGGGTAATGGAAGGGGGGGCAGGCAGGGAGGGCAGCAGAGGGGTCAGACCGGGGCACATGGGTGGGGGACCAGAGGATGCCCTCAGGGTACCCTGGATCACGGGGGGCAGGGGGTTGGGGGCGGCACTCCAGACTGGGGGCAGAGCCAGGATAGGCTGCTCTCCCCAGAGCCCCCCACAACCTGCACAAAGCCCTGGCACCTTGGAGACCTCCAGGAGCCAGAAGAGAGGCAGCCATGGTGCTTTGGGGACCCCCAGGAGTAGGGCTGAGGAGCCCTGGGGATCTCAGGGACACCCAGAAGCATGGTGGGTGCGGACACAGCACCTCAGAAATCCTTGGGAACAGGGGTGGGGGAGCACTGAGGGTCTGGGGGACCCCCAGGAGCAGGAAGAGGGATGCTTTGGGGAACCCCAGGCACAGGGCAGGGGCAGCCCTGTGGGAAATGCTCAGGAGCAGGGGTGGGGGCAGCCCCAGGGAGACCCTCTGGGACCAGAGAGGGGGCAACCCCAGAGATCCCCCAGGACTGAGGGATCCCCAGGACCCCATGGGGGCTCACACCATCAGCCCCAGGACTTGGGGGTCCCCAACACCCTGGGAGTCTCACCTCATCAGCCCGCGCCCGCTCCACCTTGGCGCGGAACTCCTCAATGGCGCGGTGCAGCCCACGGTGGGCACCCAGGTGGGTCTCCACGGTGGGCAGGTCTGCGCCCCACTCGGCCGAGGTCACGCGCCGCTGGTTCTCCTCCACCCAGGCCAGCAGCTCCTGCAGGTACCGCAGCGGCGCCTCGTCTGGCTCCGGCCGCCGCTGCCCTGACGCCACGGACACAGCCGTCACGGCCGTCACCGGCGCCCCTGACTTGAGCCGCAGGTTGTACTCGGTGCGGATGGACACCAGGCGCTCGTGCAGCCGGTACACGCTGCAGGGTAAGGGGCATCAGTGGGGGGGCGTGGGGGGTACAGGAGACACAAAGGGCACAGGGGACATGGGGGCTTTGGAGGCATGCAGGCTGTGAGGTGTACAGGGGACATGGGGGCTTTGGGAGCACGGGGGGCTTTGGGGTGTAGAGTGGTCAAAGGGGACATGGGAGCTTTGGGAGCATGGGGGGCTTTGGGGTCACAGGGGCCACAGGGGGCTCTTGGAGGTGTAAGGGCCACAGAGGGTATAGGGGGCTTTGAGATGTAGAGGGGACATGAGGAACATGGGGGTCACAGGGGGCTTTGCAGAGCTTTAGGGGGCACAGGGGATAATTGGGAGCTTTGGGCTGCAAGGAGCAAAGGGGGTGGGGGGTGGTTCTTTGAGGTCTTTGGCACGCTTTGAGAGGCAGATGGGACACAGGGGACACAGGGTATATGGAGGTCTTTGGGAGGCTTTGGAGGCATGGTGGGCAGGGAGAAAAAGAGAGACATGGGGGACATGGAGGGCTCTGGGGGGCACAGGGACAACCCCCCACTCTGGGCCATACCAGCAGTACATCTGCTCACTCTGCAGGTCCCAGCCACGGGGACCCCCCAGGCCCCCTGAGCCCTCCACCCCGGGCCGTACCGGCGGTACATCTGCTCTCCCTGTGGGTGCCGCCCATCCTTGAGGCTCTGGACATCATTGAAGAGCACACGGATCATGGCATCTGCCTTGTCCAGGTCCCGCTCCACCTCGGCCGCCTTCTGTGGCACCTTTCCTGCTGCCAGCAGCCTCACGTCCTGCAGGAGGGAACCATGGGGTCATGGCCAGGGGCACGGCCCCGGTCAGGGTCCTGGTGGGGGTCCTGCCAGGTCCCCCTGCCCCAGCGCTACCATCGCTCACCGCCTGCAGCAGAGCATCTGCCTGGTTCAGCTGCTCCTCACAGAGCCCCGACTCCATCTGCAGCTTGGTGACCACGCGCTGCAGCCGCTCCAGCCTGTGTGGGGAGACATGGGAGGCACGGGGCACATGGTCAGCACAGACCGGGTCCTGGCCATGCACAGAGTGGATCCTGTTCCAGTCTGCATCCTTCTCCCTCTCCTACTCCCCATCCCCATCCCACCCCCATCCCACTCCATATTCACATCTTGATCCCCAACCCCATTTTGCTTCTCATCCCCATCCTGCCCCAAATTCGAATCTCTCCCC
>JAWWEU010000072.1:3983701-4005234 GCA_035583155.1 Acropternis orthonyx | reverse complement strand
TCCATGTCACACCCCCATCCCGCCCCATCATCCCGCCCCCCATCCCGCCCCCCATCCCACTCCCCACCCCACCTCCTTCCTCCATCCCACCCCACCCCCCCATCCCCATTATCCCCCATTCCCACTGCCCCGCATTCCGCTCCCGCCGTGCCGTGCGGTGCCGTGCCGCGCAGCACTCGAGGCCAGACGCTGTGCTGGATTCCCAGCGAGTGCAATGACTCACGGCCCTGTGGTTCCCCCTCGGGGGGGGCCGGGACACCCCACCCCGGCCCAGCCCCGTGGTTTGGCAGCGGGAGGGGGATGCGGGTGCCAGCACAGCCCTGCCCAGGCCCCCCAACCCCCCCGGGCTTCCCCCACTCGCCTCTCGAACTCTGCCCGCAGCAGCTTCTCCCGTTCCAGCACAGCCACGTGCAGCCGCCCCCACTCCTTCTCCACGTCCAGGGGGTGGTACCCGGGGGGCACCTTCAGCTGTCCCGACTGCACCGCGCCCTGTGCCCCCGAAATGTCACACATTGCCCACCCCCTTGGGGTGTGCCAGGGGCTGCCACAGGACCCCTGGCACCCCAGGAGCCCTGGGACCATCATCCCCTTGGGACCCATCCCCAGCTTCTCAAGACCTCCAGGTCCCCAGATCCTCCAGCCCCAAAGGACCCCCATCCCTTGGGATCTCCACCCTCTGGAGCCCAGTCCCAGGACTCCCACCTTGTCAGGACCTCTAGTCCCAGGGCCCTCACCCTCAGGACCCCCAGTAGCATGGATCCCAGACTCTGAGGACCCCCACCCCTCAGGGCCCCCTGCCAGCCTCTGGCCCACACACCTCCAGCGCCTGGAAGATGGCCTTGGAGCGGTTCTTGTCGGCCTCCCGGGCTGGCAGCTCCGTCTCCTTGAACTTCAGAAACTGGCGCCAGAGGATCTGCCAGAGGGGGGCCAGCTGAGCAGGGACCCCCAGCCACTGCTGACCCCTTCCCAGGCATCCGCCCTCCTCTCCAATTTTCCATGTGTGCAGAGCCAGGGGGAAGGAAGTGGCCATGTGGGGCTTTGCCAGCGGTGACTCATGGCAGAGCCGGGGAGGGTGAGTCAGGCGGAGGCCCCCCCTCCTTCCTCCCCCCGCCCCACACCGACAGGGCACCCAGCTCAGCCATGTCTCCAAGCCCCTGTTGCCCTGCAGGCCCCTGGCTCAGCTCCACAGCCGTGGACAAGTCTCCCCGTGACCCAGCGCATGGCACAGCTGGCCATGTGCCAGCACAGGGTCTGCCACACCAGGTATGAGCCACTCACAGTGGGGCCACCAGATGGCTGGGACCCTGCACGGGGCATGAGCCACCCATGGCATGGCCACAGCCCAGGTGGGACCCCACCATGCCCTGCCCCAGGCACTGGTGGCTGTGTCAGCACCATCCCTGTCTCTGTCTCCATCCCCAGTCCACATGGTCGTGCCACGCTGGCAGCACTGGCCCTTTCCTGTTCCCATCCCCATGCCCGTGCCGTGCCAGCAACACCATCCTTTTCCATGTTCCCATGCCCATGCAGTGCTGGTGGCCTTACCTCAATCTCCTCGTAGCTGGCAGGGAGGCGACGCTCCTCGAAGATCGTCGAGTGCTGCCGGCTCCACTGCAGCAGCCCTGTTACCACCTCATAGTACTCCTGCCAGCGCAGCTGCAGCTCCTGAGGATGAGGACATGTGTGGGGCTGGGGGATGACACTGTCAGGGGTGGCAGCAGCAGTGACCTCCCCGGCTCCCCGACTCACGTTGGCCTTGACGCCGTCCTGCACCTCAGGCACGCGTGGCATGGCATCGTACAGTGAGGACACGTAGGTGATGATGGACTTCTCATCTGGCTGCGCCACATCCACATCTGTGGAGATAGAGGGGGTCAGGCAGGTGGACCCTGTGGCAGAGAGGGATGGGGGCTCTGTTGGGGGACACCCCTGGTTCACCCCAGCCCATACCTTCAGGATCCAGCAGCCGTGTCACCCCCAAGTCCCGCTCAGCCACAGTAAAGGCCTGGTCCAGGTTCTCCAGGTTGCTCTGACGATACACCCGGCTCATGTCAATCAGCATCGGCCTGCAGACAGTGGGGCAGTGGGGGTCAGCAGGGCCGTGGGGACCTGAAAGTCCCAGGATGGCAGGTCTCCTCCCTGGGGGTGCATGCACCCCTGCCAGGCTACTCCACGCCTCACACAACCACAGTGGGGGCACCAGCAGCAGGTGAGACCCCCACACCCGACACAGGGGCACCAGGAGCCCAAGATGCCCCACAGTAACCAGCAGGGACCTCAGTGCAGGCAGAGCCCCAGTGGCCTGTGGGTTGGGCAGCTCAACCCCTCATGAGGCTGACACTCCGGTCCTTTGGGGGTCCGACACCCCAAACCCCAATAGGGTTGATACTCCAACCCCTATGGGGCTGACACACCAACCCCTTGTGACTCTGGCACCCCAGATCCCTATGGGGATGACAGCCCCATTCCCTGTGGGTCTGACACCCCAAAGCCCTGTGGGGCTGACATCCCAATCCCCCATGAGGCAGACACCTCAACTCCACAGGGGACTGACACCCCAATCCCCTGTGGGACTGACACCCTTGTGCCCTCTGAGGCAGACACTTTAGCCCCTCCTTGGGGCTCCATGGTGGGACCAAGTTCGGCACAGTGGTGGCTTGGAGCAGAGCATGGCACAGACATGATGTGGCACAGTGAGGGTGACTTCCCCCATATGGCACAGGCCTGCACCTACTTGTGCTGCCCAAAAGCATGCAGTGGTCCCAGTAGAACCCGTAGAGACCTGCCTGCCCACGCCCCAGCTCGCCATGGTGGGCACAGCACTGCCAGCACGAGCCAAGGGGCCAGGACTCATCGGGTGCATGTGCCCACATCACCCCAAGCGGGATCACCAGCTGGCCCCAGGGAACACACGCCTGTCCACAGGATCGATGTGGCTGATCCCAGTGAGCACACCCCGCCCACGGGATTGATGTGGCTGATCCCAGTGAGCACACCCCGCCCACAGGGTCGATGTGGCTGACCCTGGTGAACACACGCCTGCCCGTTGTGTCACTGCCACGGCACCCACCTGTGCCGGTGGATGATGGCATTGAAGAGGCGCCCGTCCCGCCAGCTGGTGGTGAAGTTGTCACAGCGGAGGCCCTGGTAATCCTCCACCATCCGCTGCGACCACAGCAGCAGCTTCTCCTTGGCCGTCATGTCCTCAGACTGCCCTGTCACCTGGATGTCTGAGATCTGCCAGAACACAGCTATTACTCTGGGCACTAGCACAGGCATCAGCATGGAACCAGCACCAGCACAGGTACACTCGCTCCATGGCAGCTTCCAGTGACACCACTTTGCCCCATGCAGGGACCAGACCGGCCCAGGAAGCCCCCCAGCACGATGGAACCCCGGCCCCCTGGCATCACTGTCCCCATCCCCACCCTGCCAGGCTCACCTGGAAGTGGAGGATGATGGTCCAGATGAGCCCCAGGGTCAGCTTGGGGTTGCCATCAGCGATGTCATCGTTCCGGATGTTCACCAGCTTCACCTGCGGCACGGGACACACTCAGCTCAGGAGCACAGCCCAGCCCCAGCTGTCCCAGCCATCCCGGGTGTCCACCCGCCTCTCACCTGCCGATGCTTCAAGTAGTTGAGGGCAATCTGGACGTTCTGCAGCTTGTGGAAGCGCATCCGGCCTTTCTCCCGGGGCTGTGGGAGAGAGGGGCAGGGAGTGTGGCCGCAGTGGACACAGCCCTGCTGCATCCTGCCACGCCGGTCCCGCCGCCTGGCCTCGGCCCCACTGCAATGCCATGGTACAACCCCGGCCCCCCCGCCACAGCCGTGGCCCTGCCATGACACCATGACACTGTTCCGTCACGCCGGCACCCCCCGCACCGCCCAGCCCCTCCCGGCGCCGCACATGCCAATGGTACCCGCCCTCGCACTTTGCCCCTGCAGGGGTGAGGACGCTCTCCACGCTCCCTCCACGAACCTGCTGGTACAGAACGTTCCCACCCCGCACCCAGCAGCAGCGGGGCCACTGCAGCCATCCCGGGAGAATCTGAGTGTCTGGTCTGTGGGCACAGCAGCCACGGCCCAGGCAGAACCGATGCCAGTCCTCTGTGCCACAGCACCATGGGTCTGACAGCGCCACGTGTCCGGCTTCCACGGTACCTCACCATGCAGCTCCCCAGCACACTCCAGTGTACCCCCTCAGCAGGACCAGGCACCACCGAGCTGTGTGAGCACCCCCAAAACTTGCAGGTCCCAGCCGGGGTCCCCTGGGCAGGTCCTGCCTGGACAGGTCCCCCACACATGCTGGCCCCACAGCAATGCCGACGCTTCAGCCAGCTTCAGCTGCTGGGAGAGCTCTGGAGCCCCCCGATCCCCCACGCCACCCAGCAATGGACCAGGGCCCTTCCCACAGTCGGGAGTCACCAAAGACCCGCAGCCTGTGAGGACCAGGGCCAGCCCCAGCATGAGAGCCAGGGGGTTGGTGGCCATGGTGCCATTCTCCTTGCCAGCCACCCCAGGCAGCTGGTGACACATCCCACCACAATGCTGGGAGCCATAGCCCAGCTCCAGCCCACTGGAGCTCAGTGCAGTGGGATCACTCCCAGTGATGCCATGCTTCTCTCTTGCCACTGCCACCAAAGTTTAGCCCACAGAAACCCACTCCCGTGGCACTCAGCATTGGATGGGGCACCAGGACAGGCACAGCATGCAGCCAAGCACCAGGATGGCATCACACACGGCTGGAGCACCAGGACAGGCACGGCACAATGGCACAGGGCACATGGCATGTGGTACGTGGACAGAGCCCCAGGACATGCTCGGCACTGCTCTGTGCCCACACCATGGTGTCAATCGCCATGCAGGGCCATGCCAAGAGCTGACAACAGAACCACTCACCAACCGCAAGGTCCGGAGGACGTCGCGCTCCCGGGGCTGCCCCGGCCGAGCAGAGCGGAGAGGAGCAGAGAGAGGAAGGAGAAGGAGGAGGCAAAGGCGGCGGTGGGCCGGGGGCCGGTGCCAGGAAGCAGAGAGGGCACCAAAGCAAAGAGAGGTTAGAGGCGGGGAGGGCGCGGGCGCTCGGGGTCACCGGGATGAACCGACGGCCAAGCGGGGAGAGAGGGAGCAGAGGCGGGCAGCAAGGAAGAGGATGAGGACAAGGACAGTCGGCAAAGGGGTGCTGGCACACAGCAGGGAGTGGGGGGCAGCACGGGGCGGGGGGCGGCACGGCACCTACCAGTGTGTCCCCCGAGAGCACCTCCAGCAGTGAGATGAGGTTGTGCCCGTCCCGCAGGTCCTCGTACAGGTCGTTGACATGGCGCTGCGCCTGCGAGGACAGCAACATTGTCAGGGGGGCTGGGGGCAGCTGAGCACTCCCCACCCGTGCCAGCCAGCACCCGGGTGCACACCCTGTGACCCCCCAGTGCAGCGGGTGCTTACACACAGCCCCAAACACACCCGGTGCCCCCAGTGCCACATCCATCCCCACAAACACACACAGCAACTCCCCCCACAGTGCCAGGATGGATTCAGCATCACTCCGGCATGCACAGGGTCCCAGTGCCCACCATGCTGCGCTGGACCTGCTGCCCACCACGCCGGCAGCCCCAGGGATCCGTCCCCAATGAGGGGAGAGGAAGATGTGTGAAGAGGAAGAGCACAGTGGGACAGACGGAGAGGAAGGACCTACCTCTGCTCGCCAGTGCTGCACAGGGCAGAGAGAAGAGAGCAGTTAGGAGAGAGCAGAGAGGGGATCCAGGGTAGGCTGGGGGTGGTGACACTGCAGTGACACTGCAGCGTTGGGGACATGTGGAGACACATCAGCATGGGGACTGGGGGACATCCCAGTATGTGCTGGATGCTGAGATGGGGCTCTGCTCACCACACTGTGGGGATGGGCACTACTACAGTAACAGGGAATGGGGACCAGCAGGAGCAGGACTGAGGTATCAAAGCCCAGGACACATCCCCACATGCCAGGGGCATCATCCCCTCCTGGCACACATGGGAGGGCAGCAGGGGAGCAGCTCCTGCCTGTGAGGCCAGACCACCCCCATGGAGGCAGCTGAGATGCCTCAACCACCATGAGGCATAGAAGCACTGGCATGAGGGACCCTCCATCACCCATGTCCTCAGCCACACCAGCACAGGGGGCTGCAGAGGGGTTCTTCCAGGGCTGAGGGCTGGGGTCTGCTGGAGTAGCAGTGCCCACTGGACTGGCAGTGCCCATACCTTGATGAGGTGCTTGTTGACCCATTTGGTGAAAGTTTTCTTCTGGACACGATCTCGCTCATCTGCAAGAGAGGAGAGAGACAGGTGAGCCAGCAGCACCTGGGTCATGGCACGGCAAGAACTGGGCCCCGCCGGTGGCACCGCAGGGCACAGCTGGCGCAGGAAACGATGAGCCAACAGCTCTGGGGAACCACGGTGAGTCACGGGGTGTGGGGGAAGGAAATGGCTAACGGGGATTGGCCCCAACGTGCCAGCACTGTGCCAGCACCCGCCAGCACCCATCAGCAGCCATCAGCAGCCACCAGCACCGCAATGCTGAGCACTGCTCAGAGAGGGCAGGGGGTGCCCACCCAGCCCTGAGACCCCAGCGCTGCAGTGGGGAGGGAGCCCCAGCACTGCCCTGGGCTCTGTGGGCACTGACTGAGTGGGACAGGTACAGCACAGGGATGAGGTCATGGGGTATCTCTCCCAGCACAGCCCCGGCCCTGCAGGCAGGGCCCTATTGGAACGTGCATGGGACTGGTATAAACCCATGCACCGTCTGCACTGCCAGAGCCACGAGACACCCCGGGACACCCTACACCCCCGGGACACCCCTTGCCACGGGCACAGGGCCAACGGGGCCACAGTGAGTCATGGCACTCCCTGCCCACTGCCCTGTCATTAGGGGATGGGATGGGAATGGTGACGCATCGGGATGGGCACCCAGGATTACACAGGATCCAACTCCCAGTACCCGCTACCGGCACCCACTGCCCTGCACCCCGCTAACCCACCCATTACCCTTCACCTTACTAACCTACCCGTTGCCCTGCACCCTGTTACCAAGCACCCACTGCCCTGCACCCCACTAACAAACCCACCGCCCTGTGCCCCACTAGCAGCACCCATCCTTCTGTCCCCACTACCCCACGGTCCCTGGGTGTCACTACCAGCACTGGACCCAGCCCAGTGCCCAGGAGGGGTCAGTGACCAGAGAGGACACTACACGAACACGGGGCAATGCCACCGGCCCCATGCCACCGCGACGCCCCCCTGCTCACGCCACGGCAAGCCGGGTGCTGCGTGCCAGGTCTTGCCCGGCTGGAGCGTGCTGGGATCTGCCTACGCAGCACCCAGCAACCCTACAGCCAAGAGCCCTCACCCGGGCGAGCACCCGGGGACGCCACGCACCCAGAATCGCCCTACGGGTTCACGGGTGCTCCAGGAGCACAGCCAGGGCGTGCCGGGCCGGGAGTGGCCGCGGTGCGAGAGAAAGGAAGGAAGGAAACGTGGGGCACACTGCGCGCCGAGCAGGGGGCACCCACACCGCACCTCGGCACCCGTGCCTGAAACACTGACACCCAGGGGGTCCCCACAGCGGCGCCCACCCTACGGCAGCGGCGGAGCTACCGCCGCAGCCAGGCCACAGCGACTGGGCAGGGCGTGGCAGGAAGAGACCGACGGGCACGGCACGGGGGATGGGGATGGGCGGCGGCGTGGGGTTCTGAACCACAGTCTGCCCCACAGCCCGCCCCAGGGACACTGCCCCAGCATGGGGGGGTCTGCCCCACAGGCTGCCCGGGGACACCGCCCCAGCACGGGGGTCTGACCCACAGCCTGCCCCATAGGCTACCCTGGGGACACCAATCTGGGTTACACGCTGCCCCGGCGCGGAGGTCTGCCCCAGGGACACCGCCCTGCTGTGGGAGTTTGCCCCATAGCCTGCCCCACAGACTACCTGGGGGCACACCTCCCTAGGGACACCGCCCCATCATCGGTGTCTGCCCCAGGGACACTGCCCTGGTATGGGGGGTCTGTCCCACAGCCTGCCCTGGGGACACCTCCCCAGGTGAAGGAGGCAATGGCGGGGCGGCCCCCCCGCACCCTCCGGCTCAGTACCTTTGCGGCCCTCGGCCGCCCGCAGCACGGCCAGGTACAGGTTATCCTCGGAGCCCGTCCGGGCGGCCGACACCGGAGCCTCCTCCGGGTTGCGCCGTGACCGGGACATGGCTGAGCACCGACACAGCTCCTCTCGACTCCCGCTCCGCCGCCGGTCCCGCCGCGAGTGGGGCGGCCCGGGGAGGAGACGGGGCTCCATCCCCCCGCCCCACGCCCCGACCCTGCCCACAGGAAACTCCCGGGCCCACGGCGCCGCTTTAACCCTTCCCTCCCTACGCCGGCAGCCGGGATGGGGCATGGACCCACGGACCTGCCACGGGGCACCCCACAGGGAACCGGCACACTCCGCCGCACACCCTGGGCCGTGGGACCTCCAGCTCTGCAAGAGCGGGGGGTGGGACTCCCAGTCCTGAAGCTCGTGGTGCTCAGAAATCCCCATCCTCATACCCGAAGCTGCCAGAACCTCTGCCCCACACTCCAGGACCTTGAGACCCCCAGGCCCACAAGCCCGGGGGGTTTGAGACCCCACACCCCAGGGCCTCGGGGCCCTTAGGTCTGCAAGCCCTGGGGAGTTGGGAGCCCCAGCCCCACAGGACAGTGCTGTCAGGCCCCCAGTCCCCACATCCCGGGACCCCCAGGTTTACACATCCCAAAGGCCCAGGACCTCCATGTTCCCAGCTCAGGACCCTTCTGGCCCCACATCAAGGGTCCCCAGAACCTCTCTGGCCCCATGGTCATGGGTTCCTCAGCCCCTGAGCTTCCAGCTAAGACTCTCAGCTCCTCTGGAGGCAATGGCACCACCCTCTCCCCTTGCCCAGGAACACCCCAGCAACCCCAGCCCACACCCCAGTGCTGTGGGACCCCCATCCCCCTCACTCTGGGGCTCAAGACCCTCCAGGTTTGCTAGCCCTGGTGCCAGATCCCACACTTGGGGGTCTCAGAACCTCAGGGTCCCTTCCGGGGGGTTCAGGGTCCCAAGCCCCTGGGCTGCAGGACCCCAAAGATGGGGGGGGGGCTGAGCTCCACAGACACACCGGGTGCCCGCATGCTCACACCAGTGGCTGCTCCCACCCCTGCCAGTGGCCCTGCTCCCACCAAGCCCCCCAGGACAGCACCCAACACCCCACCCTGCACCCCATGGCACCCACAGGCACTCGTATCAGGTGGGGGAATTGGCAGCACTGGAGGAATCCCCCTCTGCAGGGACCCATTTCCCACTGCACCGCCCTGATGTGTGACACCACTGGCCATGGGAACTACGGGGAAAATCCAGGGGTCATGCCCTACACGCTGCTGTGTACTCCTGAGACATCCCTTCTTGGGGCTCTCAGGACTGGGGATCCCCAGAGAGGTTGGCACAGGGTGAGAGTCCACGGCCCCTCAGAGTGGCACTGGGCTGGCAGCCCTGCCCATGGCAGCATCCACAGCACCTGTGTTATCCATGTCACCCATAGCAGTGTGGCAGCTGCTGGGGAAAGTGCAGCCACAGGCACCCTGAGCGCTGCCAGCCTGGCACAACCTGTACCCCAGTGCCCATATCTGCACCCCAGTACACAGGTCTGCACCCCATCATACATACACATCAGTGCCCCAAGGCCCATGTCCTGCACCCCAACATCGACATCTGTATGCCAACACCCACGTCTGCACCCAAACACCCACGTCAGTTCCCCAGCAATCGCTGCCCGACACCGGTGTGGAGTCCAAGGACACCGGGGCCGCAGCCCCGTCCCGCTGTGACTCACGGTCCAACCGCGCGCCCGCGGCGCCACGGGGAGCCCTGCCGGCACCCGCCCACCGGTGACACCCACCCGCGACACCCACCCGTGACACCCCGTGGGTGCGGGGGTCCGTCAGGGAGCGGCAGCCAGTGCCGGCCCAGTGCCTGCTGGGGCAGAGCCAGCGCGGCCGCCGCGGAATGCGGGCGGCACCAGCCCGCCCCGGCCCGGCCCCGGCCCCGGCACGCACATTTTTCCGCCGAGAGCGCATCTGGCACAGGCACGTCTGGCACAGGCACATCTGGCACAGGCACATCTGGCGCCCGGAGCGCTATGGGAGCCCGACTGACGCACGTCGAGGGGGACAGGGACACCCCCGAGCCGCAGCTACCGCAGCCTGTGGGCACCGGGACACGAAGGGCAGCAGAGGGACAGGGTGGTGGCATTGCCAGGGCGGTGACACGGGTGGCACCGCGCCGGACTGGCACCCTGCTCACACCGGCTGAGCCGCTCCGACGTGCCGAGCCGGGGCCGGAGGGTTCCAAGGCGCGGCCGAGAGCCCGGGACCGCTCTGGGGTGAGGGGCGGGACGGCATCTCCGCTCCGGCACCGCCGGCACCGGTGCTCCCCGGCTCCGGCATCCTGGCACCGCCAGGCACCGGCCGGGTGGAAGGGGCGGTGTCGGGGCGGGCGCTTTGAAGACCTGACAGGGCAGCTTTTGGCACCGGCCCTGGCGGCTCCCGGGGCAGGCGGCTCCCGGCTCCCGGCCCCGGTGGCTCCCGGCCCCTGCGGCTCCCGGGCCAGCCGGGCCGGCCGGGCAGGAGCACCGCAGTCTCGCCCGCGGGTGCCGACGCCGCCGGGCCGGCCCGGCTCCCTCCCACGGCGTCTCTGTCCGCCGGGCTCGGAGGGAACCCCCGGGACCTGCCGAGCCGCCCCCACCTCGGCACCATGCCGGGCACCCGCGGCCGCGAGAGGGGAACGGGAGCTGCCGCCTCCGGGGCAGCACCCACCGCCGTGGCGGCGGGCCCAGGCGACACCGCCACGCGCGCGGACGGGGCGACAGAGCAGCAAAGCACCGCGGGTGCTCCCGGCACCGGTCCGGGACCCCGGCGGGGGATCGGGGTGTCAGCACCGGGAGAGGGAGTCAGCACGGGTGGGGGGGAAGCTGTCAGCACCGGAAGGGGGGTCAGCACCGATGTCACTCGCTGTGACACGCTGTGACACGCGGGAGGATGGGCACACGGGGCATCGACGCGGGGGCATCCCATGATGGTGGGGAAACCCCAGGGTGGGAGGGCACGGGAAGCCGGGAGTGCGCACACACACAGACATGCACACGCAGGCACACACACAGACATGCACACGCAGGCACACACACAAGCACAGGTGTGCAGGAGCTCACACACACATACATGTGCAGCATCATACAGACATTCACACGCATGTGCACACACACTCATACACACACGCGCATGCTCACATGTGCACAGACACACACACACGTGCACCGATACAGATATGAGCACAGAGACACATGGACACCATCACACATATGTGCACACACTCTCTCACACACAGTGGTGTACACGCACACACATCACTACCCCCAGATATGTGCGCAGGGCCACACACACGTAGACACACATGTAGACATACACACGTGTGAACAGGCATGAACAAATGCACACACACGTACAGCTGCACACAGAGGTAGGTGCACACACATGTGCTACACACACACGTGCAGGGGTGCACCAGCACGCACACACTAACACACACGTACAATAACACACACACACACATGTTCACACACAACAACACGCTGACAAAGAGTAAGACATACGCCCACTAACACACACTCACAGCCTCTTGGCTGAGCCCGTCCCAACTCAGCGTAGCTCAGCCAAAACCTGCGGGCGGGGTAACCGAGGGGGTGTGGCTCAAAGGCTCCGTGCAGACCCCGCCCCTCCCCGTCCCCCCCCCCCACCTTCCCCGTCCCGCTGCTCTCCTGTCCCCCCGTCCCGCTGCGAGTCTCCCCCCGCCCACCCGCCCCCCCCCCTCCGGGACCCCCTCGCCACCCCCACCCCACCCCGGCCCCACTCCCCCTCGGTCACCGGCGCAGCAGAGCCGGGCGCTCAGGTACCGCCGCCGCTCGGGCTCGGAGCCGCCGCTCAGCCAGTCCCCGCCGGGACCTGGGCCCGACATGGCCACGCCGCTCCACCGGACGGGACAGAACGGGACGGGACCCACCGACCAACGACCACCCGACGGACCCACCGCCGGGACCGACCGGCGGCACCGGGCGGACGGGACGGGCGAGGGGGGCAGGGATGGGAGGCACCCGCCCCGCTTCGCCCCGCCCCCCCCGGCGGTCCCTGCTGCGCCACCGCCCGCAGCACCCCGGGGACCGAGGGGATCCGGGGGGGGACACCCCCCCCTTGCACCCCTGGGAGACCGGGGGATCACCCCACCCCGCAAACCGGGGGGGCCGGGGATCACCATGCTCCTGTCACGCCGTGGGGGACCGGGAAGACACCCCACCCCGCGACCCGGAGGAACCGGGGGACACTCCGTCCCTGCTACCCGGGGAAGACACCCCGTTCCAACAACCCGAAGGGACTCGAGGGGATACCCCACCCCACCCCACCTCCCGGGGCGATCTCCGCATCCCTCCTTCGGCAGCCCGGCCCACGGTGCTGGAACACTGCGCCCCCGCCCTACACCTCTGCCCGGTGCCGGCACCCAACACCCCCCGTCCCCTCACCCGCACCCCTCTGCCTGGTGCCACCAGGACCACCGCGTAATGAGGGCACGGGGCACCCCAACATCTCCAGCATCCACATCCCGGCCGCCTCCCCACACACAGAGCTCCCGGGGGACTGGAGGCAGCTCGTGTCCCTCAGCACCCCTCCCTTCCAGCCTCCTCTCTCCACAGGCCCCAGAAAGGGTCCCCACGGCATCGACGACCCTCGAGCTGCCGGGACCCCATGCGTCCCACCACCCCGCCCCGAAGCCACATGAGCCCTCCGGCACATGCAGGGCCGGACTGAGCTGTGTCGGGAAGGAGCCTGCGACGGGGGAGGGGGTCCTGGGAGACGCCAAGGCCGGGACACCTCCCTCCGATCCCCGGCACGCTGGTCACCTGCTCCCGGCCCGCAGCAGCAACCGCAGCAGAGTGAGAAGCCCATCGCGTCCCGGCCGCGGCGCCCCCCGCTCTGCTCGGCGTTCGGCCGCGTCTGGTGGGAGCGCGGAGGGATCCGCGGCCGGAGCCGCGGCCAGTGACTCACACAGCCCACGGCCTCCGCCAGCCCGGCTCCTCCTGTTCCCGGGCAGCGTGGAGCCCACCCACGGCCGCTCTGTTGGGAACCCCCGATCACGGCGCGGCCGTGGGCAGAGCACAGCAGGCAGCTGGGACAAAGTCGGAGGGGCTCGGACCACCAGGCATGGGCACAAGCATGGGACGACACAAGCATGCCATGGCTCAGGATCCCTGGCCAGGGAGACATCTGAGTGGTTCTGAGTCGGTTGTAACCCTTGCCATCACCCTCGGTGCTGGGAGGCTCCTGGAGCTCGGCACATCCCTGCCACGGGGAGCACAGGGATCTCAGTGGGTTTTCAGAGGGCCTCGGGGGTCTTGTGTGAAAACTCAGCACGGCAAAAGCCAGCCAGGACGAGCCAGGCCAGCAGCAGGGCCCGGGTGTGGGGGCTGGGCACGGCAGACCACGGCATGGCACGGTGCCGACCTACGGCTCAGCCCCACGGCAGTGGCTGCGTCCCATCTGTGCCGCAGAGATAAGGAGCTGGGAGCAGAGGGGGGGGCCGAGTCGGAGCGATAGCGCCCGGCGAGCGGGGAACACCGCCTGGAATGGGACACGTGTCCCGCGGGATGCGCGTACCACGCCCGCCACGCTTCCCGCACGCTGCCACGGCTCCGACACGCTTCCCACGGCTCCAGCATGCTTCCCGTGGCTCTGACACGCTTCCCACGGCTCCATCGTGGGACAGTGGCGGGAAGAGCTTCCCCACGGATGCCAAAGGCGGTGCCGGGGGGGCCGTGCCGGGGCGGGGGGGCCGTGCCGGGGATGCCCGCGGTTGCTAGCCACGGCCCCTCGAGACCGGTGAGTCATAGCTGCGGCCAGCAGCAGCATCCGATCCTCCCGACCTGGCACAGCCAGAGCCGCCAGCGCGGTGGAAAAGCTGAGTGGAGCGGAAAGGGGGGGACACAGGGGGCTTCCCAAAACCTCTGGGGCCTCCCTCCGCCCACTGCCGCCACGTCTCTGGCAGCCTTGGAAACCGGAGCGGGGCCAAACAAACAGCAGCATCCTGCTGCCAAAACAAGCCGGCGCCGCCACCAGCCCGCCAAGTTCTGCCGCGGCTCCCCCGCCCCCCACCCCCAAGCCCTTTGCCCCTCAGGCACGGGGATACAGACACAGACAGGAACCCTGGCTGGCCGTGGTGCCCCTTGAAAACACCTGCACCGACACTGTCCGAAACTGCCACTGAGAGCAGCTGGTACAGCCCCTCATTTGCACCGGGCAGCCCCTTGCGGACACCAGGCAGTCCCCGTGGGCACCGGGAAGCCCCCCCGCACGCATCAGGCAACCTCTCGTGAGCACCGAGTAGCCTCCCGCGGGCACCGGGCAAGTCCCTTGTTGGTATCCGGCAGCACCCACCCCGACACCTCCGTGGGGCTCCAGGAACAGCGCTCAGAAACAAACCCACTGCCCTGGCAAGGCGCAGCCCAGCACGGGGACCACCGGTGGAAACCTCCCCAAGCCCCGGAGGGATTGCAGAGGCGCAGACCCCAGCACCACCGAGAGGGGCCGGTGCTGCCGGAGCCTCCTGGCACCCCCAGCTCGGGGGGGGTCGCGGCGCGGCGGGATGATGAGCCCCGGCAGGTGCGACCTTGGGGGTGCCCTTCGGACTGGGCCGGTGCCAGCGACATCGGCCGCCCCGGCAGGGAGCAGCGAGGGCTCCAGCCCGGCCAAGGTGCCCTGCCCGCCTTATCGGACCCCGGCACCGGCCGCCGCGGCTCCCACCGGCCGTGGCCCGGCAGTGGTTTCCCAGCGCGACGGCCGCGGGAGCGGGGGCCGTCCCGGCACGGCGGCAGCCGCGTGACGGTGCCCAGTGCCGCACACAGATCGACGGAAACCGCAGCCAACGCCCTGGAAAGTGCCGGGAGGGGGGGCCGGGGCCGCCGACAGCGCCCCGGCAGCAGGGATGCCGGTGTCTGAGGTGGCACCAGCGGCGGGTGTAGGGGGTTTCACGGAACCCCCAGACACCAGCATGCGCTCGGACCTTCCTGGGCCCCCCTGTCATCAGATCCCTGTCCCCAAAAATATCTGGCACCTTCACACCTCGGGATGGGGATGCTGGGGGAGGGTTTGGGCAGGCAGCCCCGCACCGAGGGGCTGCTGCCGGGATCCCCACTCCTAATGGTATTATAGTGGGGGGGGGATGTCACACTCCATCAATGCTGAGTCACTCCTGGATACCACCTGGTGCTGCATCCCGCCCCCCGCACCGGGATGCTCTCCCATGCCATGCTCCCCCACGTCATGCTCCCCCCCATGACAGGTGAAGCCCCTCAGAACCCAGGGCAGCAGCTCTCTCTCCCCTTGTCCCCCCCCGCACAGGGCCTGAGTCCCCCCTAAAACCCCTCAGGACCCCCACCCACTCAGGACGCAGCGGGGCTGCAGGTGTTATGTCGCTTCCCCCCTCCCCACGGCGGGTGGGCGGGGCGAGGGGCCGAGCCGAGCGGAGCCAGGGGAGGCGAGGGGGGACCGAGGGGAGCCGAACTCACCGCTGCCCCCCGGCTCGTCCCGCCGCCGCCGCCAGTACCAGACCAGGGCGAGGGATGCCGCGTGTCCCGCCGCCACCAGCGACGGGAACAGGGACCCGGTGTCCTCCATGCAGGACACGGGACGGGCTCGGAACCGGCCGGGCTTGGCGGGGCAGGGACGGACCAGCGCCCGCCTCCCCGGGGCAGCGCCCGCTCCGCCTTAACCCCTCCCGGGCCGCGGCGCGGAGACGCCTCCTGCCCGCCGCACCGGCACGGCCCCCCCGCCCCGTGACCCCCCCATACCGTGTCCCCCCCGCCGCGGTGTTCCCGCCATCCCTGCTTTTTATATCCCGGGACACTGCGACCCGGTGGCGCCAGCCTCCCAGTCCCCGTCCTTTCCACAGCCCCCCCCGGTCTCACCCACCCGGTACGACCTTCATGGAAAAGGCAGGGTGCGGGCAGGTGCGGGCAGGGTGCGGGCAGGTGCGGAGCGCGGAGCGAGGGCGCAGCGCGGCTCCGCCGGTGGCGGCGGGGGGGGCGGGCAGGGAGCGGGCGCCGATATAAATAACTGGGGCCCGTCACCGAGCCCGAGATAGAACATGACACGGGTGGGGGCGGGACGGGACGGGGCGCGGCGGCACCCCGGGACCCCCGGGCCCCCCGGCACCTGGCGGGTAGGCGTCACCCGGCCGGCACCTCGCGGGGCGTCGTGACACCGGGGTTAAGGGCCCCGGCACGGCACGGCCGCCGGAGGAGGCCACTCCGCCGGGCCGGGGAAAAAAGGGGACGCTGAAGGGGCACCGGGACCCGCTCCGCCCCGCGGGGACCTCGCAGCCCCACGCCGCCGCGACCCCGTCCCCTCCAGCCCGGAATCCAGGCCAGGTTTTCCGGCAGTGGCTCGCGGAGCGGAGGGAAAACCAGGATCCGGATCAGCTGGCACGGCAGGACTGGACGGGACGGCCGGGACTCCGTGACTGTGCCCCACGCGGGCGTCGGACAGCGACCGCAGCCCCGGAGCCCGGCGTGGGGTGCGATCCCCGGGGCAGAGCTCGGGAGAACGCCCCTGACCCCGCGGGACGTGGGTACTGCCCGCGCTGGACCCGCACCCACGGGGCAGGAGCGCCGCGGGCCCGGCCCCCCCGCCGGCCGGTGACTCACGACGCTGGCAGGGATCGGGCTCGGCGCCTCCGGGCTGGAAACTTGGACCGGCGGCGGCTGCCCACGGCCACGGGCTGACTCACAGTCCGGGGGGCGCGGGGGGGCCCTCACCGCCGCCTTGGGGCGCCGCCGCAGCTGCCCCACCCGCGGGGGGTGGGACACCGGACCCCCCGCACCCCCGCCGGGTCCAGCTGCTGCCGATCGTGTGTCGGGATCGTGTGTCGCGGGGGAGGCGGGGTTGGGACCCCCCCCCGCAGGCGCAGCCCCCTCCCCACCAGCCTTGCCCGACCCAGCTGCCGCCGTCTGTCCGACCCACCCTGGGCACAGCAGGGGCCTCAGAGGTGCAGAGTCTCCACGCACGGCCCCCACAGCACGGGCACCCCACAGCCCAGCTTCCCCACGGCACTGCCCCCTCCCCAGCATGGGGAGCCCAGGGGGCCGGCAGCAGTGACACTCCTGCAGCGCTGAGGGTCTCCAGCACCCCACCAGCCTCTTGGGGGATCCCAGGGAGCCACCTCACTGCACCCCGGCACTCCTAGCTCCCGTGGTCCCCCAGGGACCACGCCAGCCCACAAGGTCCCCGTAGTCTTAGGGAGGCACAGCGAGGAGCCTCCCAGCGCCCTCCTCCCGCCCCAGTAGTGAGGGGATTTGCAGATGCCCCCACCCCATCTTTGGCTGGACAGGAGGGGGGACGATCATGGGGCCTCAGCCACCCATGGGAGCAGAGGGGCTCAGGTGGCCCCACCCACGAGAGAGCACGGGGGGCACCTCAGAGCTCTGGTCGGTACCTGCGGCCGGGCTGGGCTGCGGGGGCAGCTGGGACACCCCCCTCTGCTCTGCAGCGACGGTGATGGGCTCCACGTGCCGCTCGCCCTCGTCCTTCCTGCGGTAGAGTCGGTCGCCGGGGGTGGGACGTGCCCGGTGGGTGCCGGTGCCAGTGGTGGTGGTGGCACGGCGGGCGTCGGGGCGTGGGGCAGCGGGGCGCGGGAAGCGCTGCAGGGAGCGCGGGACAACGTCGGGCGGCAGGCGCAGGTACTGGCGCAGGTGGGCGATACCGGCGTCGGTCAGGTACCAGTAGAGGTGTCGCCAGGCGGCCGTTTGGCGCACGAGGCCGCGGGAGTGCAGCGAGGCCATGGCACGCCGAACCTCCACGTTCGTCACGCCGGGCAGCTGCGGGTGGGTGCGCCGGGGGCACCCGTCCCGCTCCCCCACCAGAACACCCTCGTGGAACAGCAGCTCCAGGATGGAGCGGAGCCGCTCCAGCGGCATCAGCATCCCTGCCACCATGGTGCGGGTGGCACAGCAGAGAGCACCGCACACGGCACAGGGGACAGGACTCAGTTACACCTCACCGCCGCTCAGTAGTATGGTCCGGTACAACTCCGTATGGTACAGCCCAGTATGGTTCAGTACAGCTCAGTATAGCCCAGCACAGCTCAGCGTGGCCCAGCACAGCTCTGCCCAGTACGGTCCCATATGGCTCGGTACGGTCCAGCACAGACCAGTAAGGTCCAGTTCGGCTCGGTATGGCCCGGCGCAGCCCAGTACGGTCCAGTATAGCTCAGTATGGCCCGGCACGTCCTGGCGCAATCCGGCACGGCGCGGCGCTGGCTGCCGGCACGGTCGGAGAGGCGGCAGCTCCACCCCCGTTCGGGGGGGGGCCGGGGGAAGCTGGGGGGGCCCCAGGCCCAGCCCTGACTCACCATCGGCCCCTCCCCGGCCCCGGCTCGCGCCCGGGGGGAGACGGCCCGACCCGCCCCCCCTTCTCCCCCCCCGCCCCGACCCACCCAGCCGGTTCCTGCGTGGGAACCCCCGCGGGTCCCGCCCCGCCCCGGGGACCGGCCCCACAGCGCTCCCGGGGAGACCCTGAGCCCGGGGGGAGCCTGAGCCCTGGAGGGGGACCCTGAGACAGGGGGCAGTCCTCATCGCGGGGGAAGACCTCGAGCCCGAGAGTTCTCTGAACCTGGGGGGTGGGGGTGGGGGGGCCTGAGCCCAAAGGATCCCTAAGCTCGGGGGACGAGCCCAGACCCCGGGGAGGGAGCCCTGAGCCGGCGATGTGGCCCCCACGCCCTGCCCGAGCATCCCGCACCGTTGGGCTGCAGCCAGAGCAGCAGGCAGGGGTCGGGCAGGGGGACGGGCAGGTGTATAGGCAGGGGCACAGGCAGGGCTGGGCAGCCACATCCTGCCACGTCAATATTTGCTCTGCTCCTGCCCCTGTTTATACGGGGGGGGAGCAGCCCCAGGCGGACCCCACGTCGCTCCCATATCCCCCAGCAGTGACACAGCCGCGTCGGTGCCCCAGCTGTGCCCCACCACGCCCCTTGGGTGGCAGGTGGGGACGAGGCAGCTGCCCCTCATGGCTGCCCTCGAGACCCCCCAGCATGGACAACCATCCAACACCCCCTCAGTGGCACCACAGGGACGCCGGCACAGCCGTGGGACCCCTAACCACCATCATGGAAAGACCCCCGGCACCGGGGACACTTCATCCCATGGGCATACCCAGGTTCCATGTGAGGGGGAGGGTGTGGGAGTGAGTGCCAGCACTCACATCATGGAGCAGGAGGGACTCTCGGATGGACTGAGGTGCCAGGGGTCCCCCTTGCTGGGGGCTGTCCCATGCCAGGGAGACCCCAGCCCCCCAGTCCCCAAGAGGGGAGGAACCCCTCCAGGGCTTCCCGGGCCCAACACCGTGAGGCCAGGGCACAGGGACACAGCAAGGCTGCAGAAGCCTTGGGGGGAAAAGGGGGATGCTGTGGCCTTGGGAACAGCATCCCTGGCACCTCCGTCCCTGCCGACGGCACTACTGTGTGTGACAATGGGGTGCACTGGGATTTACTGGTGGGGAGCAGTGACCTGGGCATGGGGTGCTGCTGCTGTCAGTGGGGCACCCACTCCAGAGCTGCCAGGCCCCAGGGACCCCAAACCCACAGATGGGTGATGCAATCACGCTGGTGTCACTGGGGTGGCCCCACCAGGGCTTGAGCAACTTCCTCATCCCCCGATCCCGGGGGGCCAAAGGACGGTGGGGGAGCGGGACCCCCATCGCTGAGGGCCCCCAAAAACGGGCACCCCCAGCACAGGGGCACCGAGGGTACTGGGGTGCCCAATCCCCAAAGGGAACCCTCCGGGAGAGCATCAGTAGCCTGTCTGAACACCCCCAAGCGTGCCCAGCACCACAGAGCACCCCCCTAGCCCCATGGTACCCTAGAATCCCAGTGGGGGGGGGGGGCAGATGGGAGGGGGCAGAGATGGGGGGCAGTGATGGTGCAGCAATGGGAGATTGTTGGGGAAATGATGGGGAAGAGAGATGTGGCAGAGATAGGGGGAGTATTGGGGGGCAGAAATGGGGGCAGTGTTGTGGGAGTGATGGGGTGCAGAGACGGGGTGGCAGCGATAGGGGCAGCGATGGGGGGCAGCAGGACCGTGTCCCCGCACACCCAGCCAGCAGTGGGGTCACGGCCGCGCCGGCGGCTCCCGCCGGGAAGTGCCGCGTCAGCGCCCGCCGCCCGCCGTGATCCAACGCGATGTGACAGCGGAACCATCGCCAGCATCCTGCCGCTGCCCCGCGCCGGGCAGGGCGCCGACACCCTTCTGCCCCCACCGGGGAGGAGCCCCTCGCCCTCCGCTCTGCGCTGCCAGTCCCCCCACAGCGGCCCCGCAGCTCCGCGTCCCGCCGGCGTCGCACCTCGGGGTGGGGGTGGGGGCACCGACTGCCGGCACGCGGCACTGGGGCACCACTCCCCGCAGTCATCTGCACCCCCCGTGCCCCTCACCCCCCCGACCCACAACCCATGGAGCCCTCGAGCAGCCCGGCGGGGGGCAGCTCCCCAAATCTGGGGCGGGTAGCAGCTCCTGGCTCCAGGCCCGGCACTCCCCTCCCGGTGCCAGCACCGGTGCCGGTGCCAGTGCCGGGGTCTGGTGAGGCCGCGGGGCTCCCCGTGCCCAGCGGAACAAAGCCGCGGCTGTTTGCGGAGGGCACCGCGGCCAGAGACCGGCTCTTAATGAGGCCGGGGCCGCGGGTGTCCCGGCACTGGCGTGGGTCCCGGTGCCGGCGGGTGTCCCGGGGCTGGGACGGTTCTCACCATAAATCTGTCTCGCCGCAGCCCCGGTTCTGCGGGAGGTGACACGGCCCGGGATCCCCCCCGCTGGGCCTGCGTCACGGCCGCGGCTGTCGGGCGCCACAACTCTCCCGTGGTCCGTCCCATCCCGACCCTCGCCGGGCTCCGTTCCAGCCCGACCCCGGTTCGGTGGCTCGCTGCGGTGCCGGGCCCCGCGGTGGCTCTCTGCCCGCTGCGGTGACACAGGGGCCGGTGGCCGCCAGCAGCCCCGTGACCGGCATCCGCCGGCGCCCGTTACTCACGCCCCAGCGCCCCGGCTCTGCGGCGCGGCACGGTAACGCGGCACGGTAACACGGCAAGGCACCGGCCCGGTAACGCGGCACCAGCCCGGTGGTGCCTGGTAGGCGCGCGATGATAGTGGATGATGCTTGTGACACCGGGTAACACTGGATGATCCCGGAGAAGTCCCCCGCTCTTCTGTCCGCGCTGCGACACGCGCACAGGAAGGATGCAGCGCGGCTGGACCCCCCGGGATGCGGAATCCTCCCCGGGTCGCGGAGCCCCCGCCGGGCCCCCGGGGAAGTTGCGCTGGGCGGAGGCGGCGGAGGAGGCGGGACGGCGGGGATGCGGGGGAGCAGCGCGGCTTCGCGCCGCCGGGAGACGCGGAGAGGCCTGTCTGGGCTCGGGGAGAGGGGAAAGGAAG
>JAWWEU010000072.1:3762854-3775091 GCA_035583155.1 Acropternis orthonyx | reverse complement strand
TTTTTTTTTTTTTAAAAACTTCCTTTTTATAGGTGAAACCTTTTTTTTAGGTAAATATCCCTTTGCCCCCCCCCCCCAAAAAACCTCTTTTGAGCACCCACCCCCATCTTTGAGGCAAATTCCCTTTTTCTAGAGGAAAACACCTCTGTTTTTGGAGGCAAACCCCTCCTTTTTGATGAAACCACCTTTTTGGAACAAATCCTACTTTTTTTTGAGTGAAAGCGCCCTCCTGGGAGGAAGAAGTGGGTGGGGGATTTTTGGGGTTTGTGCTGGTTTAAGGGTAAACTGGCGGGAGAAATTAGCCCAACTCAAGAGAGATTACAAGTCAGAGTTACAGTTTACTAAAAAGATTACAATAAATGCAAAGATACAGAGAAAAATGGGGTTTAACCCACAAAGAAACCACCAGATGTATAACCCAGCACTGTGGGACAGGAACAGGAGGGTGTTTATTGTCCCCACATGGTCCCCCCTGAGTGCAAACCTGTTGGTGAGGGTGATGGTCACAGTCCTGTTGAGGTTCTGGTCCTCCTCTGGATCCCACCCCAGTGGTTCCAGAAATCCCAAAAACCTGATTATTTATGCTCAGGTTCAGGTGGGAATGCCCAGTACCTCTCCCAGGGGAGGAGTTTCCCAGTGGGTGATTTAACTCTGTGAGCCAGGGGGTATTTTTGGAATCTCTGATGGTCTAGGTGGTTGCAGTGCCTCTTCTGCCAGTCCCTAATGGCCCATTAGAGGTGACCCCTCAGGCTGGGTGTGAGGGTGCTGATGTCACTGGTGTGGTGGGAAGAGGTAAAACTCCCCTTTTTTGAGGGAAATTACCAGTTGGTTTGGTTTTTTTTTTTTTTAAAGGGAACACGGTGTGGTTGTGTTAAAACGCTTTTTTTTTTTTTTTTTTTTTGAGTAAAAACTTTATTGAGATAAATACCCCTTTTCCTGAGGACAAAACCTCTTTGTGAGGAAACCACCCCCCTTCCCTGAGGCAGATACCCCTTTTCCTGAGGAAAAACCTCCCTTTTGTGAGGAAAAAAAATTACTTTGATGAAAATCCCTTTTTTTTCCTGAGGTAACACCCACCCACCCTGGTTAAGGGGCGCGGTCCTGGGGGCAGCGCTGGATGGGTGTAGTTCCAGTCTGGGTCCTGCTTCTGGATCCAGGTCCTAGAGCCCGCTTGGCTGGTCTCATCTCTGTCCTGGTCCTGGGGCTTGGGTTCTAGAGCCAGCCTGGTCTTGGTGCCAGTCCCGGTGCCAGGTCCTGGAGCCCACCGGCTGGTCCCAGTCTTGATCCCGCTCCCGGGGACGGGTCCTAGAGCCTACCTGGTGCCATGTCCTGGGTCCTGGTGCCAGGTCCTAGAGCCCGCTGGCCCAGCCCAGCAGTGCCGGTGCTAGAGCCCCCGGGGCCGGGTTCTAGAGCCTGCCCACCCGGTGCCCGCTGCTGTTCCTGCTCCCGGTTGCGGATCCCAGAGCCCTCCCGCCGGCGCCCATCCCGGTGCCCGGTCCTAGACCCCTCCAGCCCAGCCCATCTCGTCCGCCAGCTCCTCCTCGGGCGGCGGCCGCAGCGGCTCCTCGTCGCTGTACACGGCGGGGGTGGGCGCGGGGGCCGGCGGGGGCCGGCGGCGGGTCAGCAGGTCGGCGGCCGCGCTCTCCATCTCGTCCATGGTCATGTCGCACGCGTCCGCGATCTCGCGCTTGGCCACCGCCACGAACTTGGGGTCGCGGGCGAACAGCCCGAGCCCCTCTGAGATCAGCACCTGCAGGGGACGAGGGGGGAGGCGCTGGCACCGGCACGGGGGAGTCCCGGTGTGTCCGGCCGTGTCCCCTGCTGTGTCCCCCTCCATGTCCCCAGTATCCCCCTGAAGGGTCCCACCTCCCCATCCCCCTCAGCCTCCACCAGGCTGTCAGCCAAGCAATATGCCCCCCCGTGTGTCCCCCCACATCACTCACAGCCTTCACCAAGCCCCCGTGCCAGCACATCAGGAGGTGTCCCTGTCCCATGTCCCCCCCTTCACTCAGGGCCTCCACCAGGCTGTCTGCAGCCCCCCTGTGTCCCCCACGCCCTGGATGTCACTCACGGCCTCCACCAGGCTGTCCGCAGACCCCCTTGCCAGCGCGTCGCGGGGGCCGCAGGGCCGCAGGCGCAGGGGCGCGGGGGGGTACCAGCGGTTGAGGGGGGGCAGGCTGCCCCCCGTGCCGCCCCCCGCCGCCCCCTCCACCAGGATGAGGGGCGCGTACAGGACGTGCCCGCGGGCCGGGGCTGCCCACGCCTGCGAGGAGCCCCCCAGGCGCCATGTCTCAGAACTGCCGTAGCCCTGGGGGGCAAGAGGGGGTCAGCAGGGTGGGGGGTGACACTGTGCGTGACCCCCTCCCCATGTCGTGTCTCCCACCCCAGCAGTACCTGCGGACGGGCGGGGCCGGGGGGGCCCGAGGGGTTGTAGGTGCCCGGGATGGGCTCGTCGTCGCAGCTGCCCTGACGCCGCAGGCACTGGATGGTGAACGAGGGCTTCCGGCCTGGGGGGTGCCAGGCAGGTCACTCCCCGACCAGGGCACCAGACAGGGCCACGCAGCCCCTCCCCAGCCCCAGGGATCTTCCCAGGCTCCCACTCAGTGTCATCCCCAGCCCCATGGACTCTTCCGGGTTACTGGGAAACCATCCTGGGCTACTGGGGGGGACTTGCTTTGTGCTCCTGGGGCCCGGACACGGAGGGTCTTACTGGAAGCCCCACCCCCCCTCCAAGTCCTGCCTCCCACGCCCCCCTCACCTCCCTTGGCCCCAGCCCTACCAGCAGGCGTGGGGGGCAGGAGCCGCCGCCGTTTCAGTTGTTGCCCCTCGCGGGCGCCGCTGCGGAATGCAAAGTGTCGTGGGGGCAATGGCAGCGACCCCCCCCGAGGCACCTCCATCCCCCAACGTGGGGGGCCCGATGGCCTGGGGGGACACAGGGCTCAATCAGGGGGTGACAGCACAGAGACACCCCCTTCCGGAGCAGATCCATCTCCCAGCACAGGGGTCCTGGTGGCCTGGTCTGGGGTCAGCCAGGGGCTGCTGGGACTCCCATTCCCAGTTACAGGGACCCCCCAGATGGGGGTCTCCCCCCACCAGGGCTCAGGGGGTGGTGCTACCTGTCGCCAGCCCAGCGGTGGCGTAGGGGGGCCGAGTTCTCCAGGTCCTCATCGTGGCTGACGTCCCCTGGGTCCCCTGCTGGTTCCTCTGTGTCCTCAGGTGGGGCTTCCTCATCCTGGTCCCCTCCGTCGGAGCGGTGCCTGCGCACAGAGCCGTGGGCATCACCTGTCCAATCCACTCTGTCGGGGTGTCCCAAGTCCCCCAACCCCCCTCAGCCGTATCTGCAGCCCGGGCACCCCGAAATCCATTCTGTGAGATCCCTTGTTTTGGGCTGCCCCCAGTCCCCCTTCACCTGGCCGCACCCACCACCCAGACACTCCCATCCATCCCACAGGGACCCCCTGTTTTGGGGTGCCCCTGTGCCCCTCCAGCCATACCTGCCACCCTGTCGGGGGGCTCCGCCATGGGAGGGGGGCGCGGGGTCCTCCCCTTCGGTGGGGGCGGGGCTGGGGGTGGGGGGCGCATCCCCGAGCAGGGGGGAGTTGGGGGCGGAGCCATAGAGAGTCTCGGGGGCCTGTGGAGAGGGGCGGGGTCAGTGGGTGCAGCCACAGCCCAGGTATGGCCATGGGACAGGTGTGCCCGGTGGGCGTGGCCATGGGACAGGTGTGCCCGGTGGGCGTGGCCGTGGCGGGGCTCACAGCGTAGGTGAGCGGCTCCTCCGCTGGGACGTCGCTGCCCTCGTCCCCCTCCAGGTCACTTAGTGCCCGCCGCATCTCGGGGCCCAGGGCCTGCAGCGTCTGCAGCCCAGCCTGGGGGGGCACGGTGGGGTCAGGGGGGTCACCTGGTGACACCTGGGACACCAACCCCCCCCCCCCCAGTCCTGCCCTCCCGGGGGGCATCCCACCTGTAGCGCACTCTCGTTGCTGGGGGTCGCGCTGGGGCCCAACATTCCCCGCTCCTTCCGCCGGCGGAACTTGCGGAAGTAGTCCTGGATCAGGAAGGTGGCGTAGAACTTCCCGACGGTGACCTCTTCCTCTGGGGGGGGCACGGGGGTGTTAGGGGGGCTCCGGGTGGTCAGGGGGATCAGGGGTGGGGCTTGGCTCTCACGCACCCTCAGGCGGGGGGATGACCTCGTCCAGCAGCTTCGGCTTAGTTCTCTTCCAGATCTTCTTGATCACAGCACGAAGCTCCTTGTTGGCCACATCCAGGTTCCCTGGAGGGGGGCACATGAGGGTGGGCACACAGCTGTGACTGTCACCCCTCACTGTCCCCCAGGACTCCGCTGGACCCTCCCAGCTCCTGACCTTCCGTCTTGATCTTGAGGGAAGTGCGGACCAGGGCGAAGAGCGTTGCATTGAAGGTGACGGTCCCATCCGAGTTAAGGGGCATGTTCATGGCCACCAGGCGCTGGTGTGGGGGCGCAATAGAGTGTTGACCTGGCTGGTCACGCCCAGGACCACCCCAGGACCACCCCAGAAGCCCCTCCGGACCTTGCAGGCCACACGGTGGGGACAGAGCTTCCCAAAGCCCAGCGGGGGCTGGATCCGGCGCAGCAGCGTCACCACGTCCAGGTGTTTGATGCGGCCCCTGGGGGAGTGGCTGGGGTGTCAGAGGGGGTCTGGACACCTGGGACCCCCCCACTGGGGACAGGGGGACAGTGACATACTTGGCGGCAGGATCGTACTCGGACCACACACGCTTGAACTCGTCCAGGTGATGCGGGCCCAGGATGGACCAGTCGCGTGTCAGGTAATCAAAGTTGTCCATGATCACAGCCACGAACAGGTTGATGATCTGGGGTGGGGGGGGAAGTGGGGTTGGGACCCACCCCAGCAGCTCTCGAAGGGCTGTGGGGCAGGACTGAGGGTGTGGGGCAAGAGTGGGGGTGTGGAACAAGGACTGGGGGGTCAGGGCTGGGGGCATGGGGCAGGACTGGGGCCGTGGGGCAGGGCAATGCTGTGGGACAGTGGTGCCATGGGGCAGTGGTCCCGTGGGGGAGCAGCCCCAGGGGTCTCACCAGGAAGGCGCAGAGCATGAAGAAGCTGATGAAGTAGGCGATGGCGAAGTTGCTGCCGCAGGTGAACTCTTCCCCGGGCTCTGCGTCCGACTCGGGGTCGCAGCGCTTGCCCGGCAGGCTGGCCAGCATGATCTCCTGCCACGCCTCCCCCGTGGCACACCTGTACCCCCCAAGGTACGTCTGTACCCCCTGTGGCACACCTGTGCCCCCCACGGCACACCTGGACCCCCCAAGGTACATCTGTACCCCCTGTGGCACACCTGTGCCCCCCACGGCACACCTGTGCCCCCCAGCACTGGCCAGCATGATCTCCTGCCACACCTCTCCCATGTCACACCTGAATCCCTGTGACACACCTGTACTCCTGTGGCACAGACCACACAAGGGACCTGTAGGAACCCCACAGGGATCCTAAAGGGAACTCCCAAATCCCATGGAGAGCCCAGAGCCCCCCCCAGCTCCCATAGGGCCCCCTAGAGACCCCTCTGCCTGCCCTGCCCCACCTGAAGAGCAGCAGCACAGCCTGGGGGAAGGTCTGGAAGTTGTTGTTGCGGTTGATCTGGGTCCCATCCTGCAGTGCCACTTTCCCGAAGGTCTGGGGGGAAACAGGAGGGGCTGGGGGCTTGCAGGATCCAGCCCCCAGTGCCCCCCACACCCCCTACACCCGGGGGCCCACCTGAGCCCCCTCACCTGCATCCCAATGACGGCGTAGATGAAGAAGATCATGGCGATGAGGAGGGCAACGTAGGGCAGGGCCTGGGGGGAAAAGAGTGGGGTGAGGGGGGATTGCTGTGTCCCCTGCATGTCATCCCCCTCGTGTCCCCCCTCTCCATGTCCCCCCTTGTCCCACCTGGAAAGACTTGACGAAGGTCCAGAGCAGGGTGCGGATCCCCTCGCCCTTGGAGAGCAGCTTCACCAGGCGCATCACGCGGAACAGCCGGAAGAAGGTGATGGAGATGCGGGAACTGTCCTCTGAGCTCTGTGGGGAGGGGGGGTCAGGGGTGCCCCAGAAACCCTGTACCCCCCAAAAAAACCTCTGCACACACACCCTCAGCCCAGAGGACCCCCCCGTACCTCACCGACGTGCCCCCCGTTCTGTGGCACACGGCCGTGACGTGACAATGGAGGTGGATGGAGACACAGATGGACATGAGGACATAGACACGGGGTGGGGGGGGACCCAGACATCTGGGACCCCCCCTCCCCCAAAAACAACCCCCTCCTTAGATCCAGGGGACCCCCCAGGACCAGGGGGATGACTCACATTGACCTCGGTGACCGCGATGTCCACCACGCTGCCCACCACAATGAGGGCATCAAAGGTGTTCCAGGCGTCACAGAAATAATGCTGGAGATGGGGGGAGGTCGTGAGGACACCCTGTCCCGGGACCCCCTCTCTTGGGAACCCGCCCTCCATCATGTGACCCCTCATGTGACCAGCCCCCTCCCTGGGCATACCCGGGGTTTGAAGGCGATGATCTTGAGCACCATCTCCACCGTGAAGAGCCCCGTGAACACCATGTTGAGCAGGTCCATCACGTAGTTGAAGGGCTTCGACTGCTCATAGTGCTGGGGGAAGGACAGGGTGCTCCCTGAACTGTCCCCACTCCCCGACACGGGGGTCCTGAATTGTCCCCAGCTGTGTCACCCCCCACCTGCACGGCCAGGGCGATGGTGTTGAGGAGGATGAGCACGAACATGATGTACTCGAAGGCGGTGGAGTTGACCATGGCCCACACGCGGTACTGGGTGCGGTTCTTGGGGATGTACCGGCGCAGGGGCTGTGCCTTGAGCGCATACTCCACGCACTGGCGCTGTGGGGACATGGGGGACAGTGTGGGGACGCTGCGGGGGACAGCACAGGATCACGGCCACTCCACACCAGCGCTGTGGGGTCACCGCGGGGACACTGCAGGGACACAGGCCCCCCCCATGTACTGCCACGGGGACATGGGACCAGCACAGGGACACCAGGCTGGCACAGGGACTGGCATGAGGACACCATGGGGACATTGCCAGCCTGTCACCACCCCACTGCCACCCCACGCACTGGCACTGCAGGGATATGGGGCTGGCACAGGGACACCACAGGGCCACCACGGGGACACTGCATGGCCATGGCCACCCCCGTGCCCGCCCTGACCTGGTTCTTGTCCAGCTCACAGTTGCGGTACTCGCTCTCGCCCTGCGCGCGGAAGGTGATGATGACGAAGCCCACGAAGATGTTCATCATGAAGAAGGCGATGACGATGATGTAGACGATGAAGAAGATGGAGATCTCCACCCGGTAGTTGTAGATGGGCCCCTGGTCCTCGGCGTTGGCATCAATGGCCTTGTACAGCAGCCTGGGGGGACACGGGGCTAGGGGGGTGTCCCTGCGGGGGGTCACACTGTCCCTGTCCCTCCCACCCCTCGCCCCGGTGACTCACGCGGGCCACCCCTCGAAGGTGGACACGGTGAACAGGGCCATCATCCCCGCCAGGACGTTGTCAAAGTTGAAGTCACTGTTGTGCCAGAGGCGCTCACGCACTGAGGGGTGGGACACGTCCCCGTCCTTGTACACCAGGAACGTCCCCCTGAGACAGGGACAGTGAGACCACCAAGGGGTGGGACAGGTCCCCATCCTTGTACACCAGGAATGTCCCCCTGGAGCAAGGACAGTGAGACCATCACCCAGACACTGCCACCAAGGGGCAGGACACCGGGACACCAGCGGGGTGGGTGGGGGTCAGTTTTGAGGTGTTGACGGTCAGTTTGGGGGTGTGGGAGTGCATTTGTGGGTCTGTGGGGTCAGTTTGGGGATCTGTTGAGGGGTACAGGGGTCAGTTGGGGGAGGGTGTCAATTTGGGGGTGCGGGAGGTGTCAGTTTTTGGGGGGACACCCACTTGCACTCTCCCGGCGTGTGCTTGGCCTCGTCGGTGCAGCTGTAGAACTTGCCCTGGGGGGATTGGAAGGATCAGATGGACCCTTGACCCCTCGAAGGGGGATTGGGGACCCCTGGCCCTGGTGGGGGGAGTCAGAGGGGACCCCTCGGGAGGGTTTTGGGGATCTCCAGGGGCCAGGGCTCCCCACCTTGAAGAGCTGCACCCCAATGCAGGCGAACATGAACTGCAGCAGCGTTGTGACGATCATGATGTTGCCGATGGTGCGGATGGCGACGAACACGCACTGCACCACGTGCTGGGGACAGGGACAGGGACAGGGCTGTCACCACGTGCTGGGGACAGGGACAGGTGAGGGTGTCACTTGGGACATGGGGACAACCCACCTTGAGGCCCTTGGCCCGGTTGATCGCTCGCAGGGGCCGCAGGACCCGCAGCACCCGGAGGATCTTCACCACCGAGATGGCGCTGGAGCTGCCAGGGGGAGACACCAGTGCTCCCAGTGTGTCCCAGTAATGCTCCCAGTGTGCCCCAGTACCCCCAGCAGCGCTCCCACTGTTTTCTAGCATCCCCAGCAATGCTCCCAGTGCCACCAGTGACTGTCCTTGTACTCTCCCCGTGTCCCTAGCGTTGGTCCCAGCACCTCCCAGTGCCTTCCAGTGCCACCAGTGGTGCTCCCAGTGCCTCCCAGTTGCCCCCAGTTTGTCCCAGTTGCTCACTGCATGCCAAAGGAGATGAGGGACACTCCAACCACGAGCAGGTCAAGGAGGTTGAACCAGTTGCGGCAGAAGGAGCCTTTGTGCAGGAAGGCGCCGAACACCGTCATCTGTGGAAGGGTGTGAGCCCCCAGACTGGGACCTCCGTTCCCGGGGACCCCCCCAAAACCCTGGGGGAGACACCCCCAAACTCTGGGGACCTCCCCAAAACCCTGGGGACCTCCCCAAAATCCTGGAGCCCCCCAAAATCCTGGAGCCCCACTCAAATACTGGGGACCCTCCAAATTCCAGGGACTCCCCCAAACCCCGGGGACCCCCTTACCTTGAGCAGGATCTCCACAGTGAAGATGGAGGTGAAGGCGTAGTCAAAGTAGCCCAAAATCTGTGGGAGGGAAATGGGGTGACCCCAACCCCCTCCCCAGTTCCCCTTGGCCCTCCAGGGACCCCCCCCAGACACCTCCAGGCCCCCTACTCCCCTAAGCTGCCCCAGCCCCCTCAATTTCTGCCCCCCAACACTGGGCGGGTGAATCCTGTGTCCCACGTGGTTATGGGGTGAATTCCGCACCCCCAGTTCCCCCCAGTTCCTCCCAGTCCCCACAGTGTGATTCCTGGGTGAATTTTCTCCCCCTCCTGGCAAGTTCTCCCAGTCCCTCCCAAGTGCCCCCAGTAGCCCACGTGGTTGCGGGGGGAGTGGGCCCGCACGGGGTCCTCGGCGGCGAGGGAGACGCTGCTGAGGATGATGAAGACGAGGATGAGGTTGGTGAACACGTGGTGGTTGATCAGGGCATGGCACCGCACCCGCAGCCTGCACCGGGAACAGAGCAGAGCTGGGCTCCCAATGCCTCCCAGTGCTCCCAGTGTCCTCTGGTACTCCTAGTGCCCCCCCCAGTGCTCCCAGTCCCTCCCAGTGCCCCCAGTGCTCTCAGTCCCCCAGTCCCTCCCAGTCCCACCCAGTGCCCCACATGCTCCCAGTCCCAGCATCCCCATTCTCTCCCGGTGTCCCCCAGTGCTCCCAGTGGCCCAAGTACCCCACCCCCAGTCCCCCCAGTGTCTCCAGTTCCCTGTGCCCACTCACGGGTTGGTGCTGCTCAGCAGGAAGAAGGCGCTGCCCTCGGGAATCGGGGTCACCTTGGGCTTGGGGGGCTCCTCCAGGGACTCCAGTCGGGTTCCCCCCAGGCTGTCACGTTCCCCCCCGGCCTCCTCATCACCTGCAGGGGACCCCCACCCCACGCACTGTCACCCTCCCACCAGGGACCCCCACCCCAGGCACTGCCACCCTCCTACCAGGGACCCCCATCCCAGGCACCGCCACCCTCCCACCAGGGACCCCCATCCCACGCACTGCCACCCTCCCACCAGGGACCCCCATCCCAGCCACTGTTACCCTCCCAGGGGCCCGCATGTCAGGGCAGGTGACTCTCACCTTCCTCACTCCCTTCCTCCTCCTCTTCCTCCTCTTCCTCCTCTGGCTGGTCCCCCTCGACCTGGGGAAAGAAGGGGGTGTTGGTGAGTGGGTGGGGGTCGTGCACACGTGGGGAAGGGGGTTGGGGGACACCCTCCCCTCCACACTCACCTTCACAGTCACTTCCTGGCTCCCTGTCCCTCCTTCCACCTCCCCGGCCTTGTCCCTGGATTGGGGGGAGAAAGGGGGGCTCAGCCAAAGGATCCAGAGGGGTGGGAACCCCCAAGGGACCCCAAGGCCCGGGTGCCCCCCCAAACGGGGCTCAGGGGTCCGGGTGCCCCCCCCAAAAGGGGTCCAGGGGCCCGGCTCACTTTTTGTCCCCTCCTGAGTTGATGTTGTCAGCATCCGCCAGGTTGTCGACGGCGATGGCCAAGAAGACGTTGAGGAGGATGTCTGGGGTGGGGGGAAAGGGCTCACCAGTGCTCCCAGTATCCTCTCAATGCCCACTCAGTGCCCTCCCCAGTGCCCCCCCAGTGTCCTGCCCAGTGCCCCTCATGCTGGGCTTGCTCCTGCTCCCAGTCCTCCCACTCTCCCTTTCTCCTTCCCAACTGCTCTCTCTCCCACTCCAGCTCCCCAGTTCCCCCGTGCTCCATTCCCAGTTCCTCCCAGTCCCTCCCAGTCCATCCCAGTGCCCCCAGCCCCACGCACAGTTCCCACAGATGAAGAGAATGACGAAGTAGACACAGACGAGCATCCCGGGGAACACGGGGCCGCCGTAGGCCATGATCCCATCATACATCACAGCATTCCAGTCCTCCCCCGTCAGGATCTGAACATGGGGGGCACCCCAAAACCTCAGCACCAGCTCCCCAGTGCACCCCCCAGTGCTCCCAGTACATCGCTGCCTCCCAGTCCTCAATGAGCAGCTACGGGGTGGTGAGGGGATGGTCTGGGGGGCTCGTGGGGTTTGGAGTCTCCCCACAGATTTCAGGGTCCCCCACAGGTGTTGGGGTCTCTCACAGCTTTCAGGGTCTCCCCATGGGTCTTGGGGTCTCCCCGTGGGTATAGGGGTCCCCCCCACATTTTAGGGTCTCCCCACCACATTCAGAGCCCCCCACAGGTTTCAGGGCTTTGGGGTCTCCCCATGGGATTTCAGGGTTCCCTGCAGGTTTCAGAGTCTCCCATGTCCTGGGGGTCTCCCACTGCTTCCAGAGTATCCCATGGGTTCCAGGGTCCCCCTCAAGCCTCAGGATCTCCCGCCACGTTTCAGGATCCCCCCTCATTTGGGGTCCCCCCCTGTGGAGTACCTGGAACACGGTGAGCAGGGCCTGGGGGAAGGTGTCGAAGGTGCTGCGCTTGGTCTGGGTCTCGTCGAAGCTGAATTTGCCCCCAAAGAGCTGCATCCCCAGGAGGGCGAAGATGATGATGAAGAGGAAGAGCAGGAGCAGGAGGGAGGCGATGGATTTCATGGAGTTCAGCAGGGACCCCACCAGGTTACTCAGTGATGCCCAGTGCCTGCGGGACACTGGGGTTACTGGAAGCACTGGGATGGGACCATACGGATGGTCCAGAGTCAACACCCCATGGCAGGGGGGGTGTTGCAGCTTTGGGGCATCACATGGTTGGACCATCACTGTGTTGGGGTGTTGGGGTGTCACCATGTTGGGGCATCACAGTGTTGGGACACTGGAGTGTTGGGGCTCTGGGGCATCACAGTGTTGGGGCTTTGGGATGTTGGGGTTTTGGGGCTTTGCAGAGTTGGGTGTTGGGGCTTTGCAGTGTTGGGGCATTGGGGTGTTGTGGCATCGGGGCATTGCAGCGTTGGGCCATCACCGTGTTGGGATACTGGGGCTTCACGGTGTCACTTTTGGGGTGCCACCGGGGCGCTGGGGCACGGGGGGGTTGCGGCGCAGGGCGTCCCCTCACCGGGTGACCTTGAAGACACGCAGCAGCCGCACGCAGCGCAGCACGGAGATGCCCAGGGGCTCCATGGCCCCGCGCTCCACCAGCGCCGTCTCCAGCACCCCCCCGCACACCACGAAGCAGTCGAAGGGGTTGAAGAAACTGGCGCAGTAGCAGGTGGGGCCCAGGGCGTAAAACTTGAGCACCATCTGGGCGGGGAACAGCGACAGCTGGGCCTTGTTGGCATTGGCGGGGGGGGGG
>JAWWEU010000072.1:3414111-3431347 GCA_035583155.1 Acropternis orthonyx | reverse complement strand
TCATTCACTCCTTCTCCCTCCCCCCCACCCCAATCCCGGCCGGTTCGAGCCGCTTCCCACACCCGGCGGGCCCCGCTGCCCGCCCCCATCCCGGCGCCCCCCCAACCCCAACCCAGCCTCACCTCCCTCAGCGCCGCCGCCGCTCCTCCCGAAGGGGCTCCGCCGCTCTCCGGCCCGGGCGACCCGCAGGGCGCGGGGGCAGGTGGCATCAGCCCCCCGCCCCTCACCGCCACCGCCACCGCGGGATGCTGAGGATGGAGGAGGAGGAGGAGGAGGAGGAGGAGGAGGATGAGGAGGAGTTATCCCTGCTTCAGCTCGCCCTCTGTACGTTCCAGCCGGGGGGGGGGCGGCTCCGTGCTTGGCGTGTCCCCGTCAATCCCCACCCTCCCCCTTTCCCTTTCCTTTCCCTCCCCTCTCTCCCAACCTCACGGGGAGGGTGAAAGAAAAGAGGGCGCGGGGCCCGGCGGGCTGATACAGGCGCACCACACACACACCACACACACACCATACACACACACACACCATACACACACAAAAAGGGGACCTGGCCGGCGGAGGGATACGGTGACGTCATTTCCTTCGCCGCGCCGTGACGTCACGGGGGGGCAGGAGGAGGAGGGGGTGGGGGGTGAAATGGCGGGTCCCCCGGCGCGGCCTCGCTGAGGGTCCCGCTGCTCCCTCAGGGCTCCCGACCCTTCTAATCCCCCTCCCCGGGCTCGGTGTCTGTGCGGGAGGGTGGGGAGAGGCGGCAGCGGCGGGAGTCGGGCCCGGAGCGGCCTGAGGGGCCGCCCCCCGCGCTCCGGCCCGGCCTGTCCCACCCGACGCGCCCTCAGGGCCCGAGGGGGCTCCGAGCAGGGCTGGGCCGTCCCCAGGTGAGGGGGAGCTTGGCCTTAAGGGGCTCTCTGCCCGAAACCCCCCACCTGTGACAGGTGTTGGCTTTACCTGCCCCAAGAGCCCCCTCAGGGCTACGAACAGAGATCAGCCATCCCCCGGTGTGGGGGAACTTGGCCTTAAGGGGCTCCCTGGCTGAACCCCCCCCTCCTGTGACAGGTGTTGCCTTTACCTGGTATGGCTTTACCTGCCCAAGAGCCCCCTCAGGGCTGAGGGAGAAGGATCCAGCTCTCCTTGCCCAGGTGAGGGGGAGCTTGGCCTTAAGGTGTTCCCTGGCCAAAACCCCCCACCTGCAGCAGGTGTTGCCTTTACCTGCCCAAGAGCCCCCTCAGGATTGATGGAGAAGGATCCAACCCTCCTTGCTGTCCCCAGGTGAGGGGCACGTTGGGCTCAAGGTGGTCCCTGGCCAAAATCTCCCACCTGTGGCTGAAATCCCTCACCTGTGACAGGTGTTGCCTTTACCTGGTATGGCTTTACCTGCCCAAGAGCCCCCTCAGGGCTGAGGGAGAAGGATCCAGCTCTCCTTGCCCAGGTGAGGGGGAGCTTGGCCTTAAGGTGTTCCCTGGCCAAAACCCCCTACCTGTGACAGGTGTTGCCTTTACCTGGTATGGCTTTACCTGCCCAAGAGCCCCCTCAGGGCTGAGGGAGAAGGATCCAGCCCTGCCCAGGTGAGGTTGGGCTCAAGGTGTTCTCCAGCCCAAATCCCCCACCTTGGACAGGTGTTGGCTTTTCCTGCGTCTCTGGAACCTGCTGCCCTCATTAGCATAATTGCACCTCATTTACAGCCCTTCAGTACCTTTGAGAGCTGGAAAGGGGCTCAGAAAAAGGGAGAGTGGCTTTGGCAGGGGGTGAGAAGACAGTGGGTTCAGTTTGTTATTATAATCATCACCAATTGTCTTTTATTATTATTTATGAGACCATTTGGGATAAATTTAAAGTTGACTACAGGTAAATTGAAATTGAATTATCTTTAAATCTGGACATTGAAAACACTCACGTGTTCCAGATTTTAATTTTCATATGTAGTTTGGAGCTCTCCATTTTTTCAAACGAGGAACACAGTTCTTTATGGAAATAGATGTTTCCAACCTCTTCCTAAAATTCTTTTCCCAACCTCTTCGGGAAGTGAAAGCAAAATGTGTTGTTTTGCCTAAAAAAATTGGGGAATCCTCCCCTAAATGTTTTTCCTTGATGCTTTGCACAAATGGGTCAGTGTGCTGCCCGAGGATGCTCATTAATTGGTTCCATGCTCAATTTAATCCTCAAATACATTGTAACTCATTTCCATGGCCAAGGTGGGCCATAAAACATGGATTTTCATTAGTTCGTAGCCAGAAATGTCTCTTTTTCCACCCAAATTTCTCTGGGATCACTAAATGTGTGACAAATTTGCCCCCCCCCCCCCCCCACTCCGTGCTGTTGTGTCTCTCATGCCCAGGGGTTATTTCAGCTGTTTTAGAGCAAATACACAAGTCTGTCACCACCATATCCTTAAAAACACTGCTAAAAATCACTAAAAACCCTTTTATTTCTATTTTATGGTCCAAATCTCCCAGGCTGTTGCAGAGAGGGAAGGAATCCAGGAGTGCTTTGGGTTTGCTCCCTGAGGAATCTTCCAAGCTTGCCTTTGTTAAACTTTTGAACTTCAGGGAGCCATGAAAATAAGAAGTTTTAGGGGATTTGGGTCCAAACCCGAGTATTTCTTTTTTATGGGATATAAAAAGGATTTTAAAGGATATTAAAAATTACATTTAAGCACATTATGGTCCAAATCATTTGCTAATGGAGCTTTCTCTTCTTTATTCTTAAGAGAGCTTCACTGAGCAACAAAGGTGAAAAAAGTGGGGTTTCATCCTTCAAAAGCTGCTCAAAAATAGCTGGTTTTTACTGATAGTTAACAGTCCTAGAAGAATAAAAAATTATTAGCAAAATATAAGGTAATTAATTAGGCAAATAACCAAAATATATAATATGTATTATATATTGTGTGTATACTATATATAATATACTTGTAATATATAAAGACAATGGACAATTATGAATATACAATGATATTATGCAAATAATTGCAGAAGGAACCCCACAAGGGAGCTCTAAATAAACCCCTGATTTGAGGTCTCATCACCTCCAGGGTTCAGGGGTTTGGCCAAAACCAAGAGATCTCTCTGCAGGAAGTTGTGGCTATAAAAATGTGTGTTTTTGAGTGATTTAACCTCGTTAATCACTGGGTTTGTTTGGCAGGTCCCAGCTGAGATTTCCCTCCGCAGTTTTCCCCCCCAACATCTGGTTGTTGTCACCAACCTCCCAGGAAAAGTTTGGTCTCTCCAAGATGACACAATTTCTGGAGATAATATGAAGTTATTCAAAGCAATAAATGTGTGGGATTTGGGGCTTTTTTTTTTTCTGTGAGCTCTCCATGAACAGGAGTCTGAGAAAAACCACAGGAAAACTGGGATTCCTTCCCCAGCTCTGGGATTGAACAGGAGATTTGCAGTGAGCCCTGAAAATGCAACAGAATTGAATTTATGGCAGCAGAGAAGGGGGGTTGAATTCAGTTTCTATTGCCACCCTTAACTTCAGGTTCATTAAAACTTTGGGGTTATTGGGCTTTTGGGGTTGGACTTTTATTTCTGAGCTGTGTTTGTTTGAATTTCTTTTCTTTTTCCCCTTTAATACCCTGCTTGGGCCGTTGCTCATCTAAATCCAACATCACTCCAGGATGTTTTTCCTGAGGTTTGACACATTTTGCCTGTTCTGTCCAATTTATTTAAATTGGTACTGTGTTTTCCTAACCATTAAAAAGGATAAAACTTGGTATTAAAGTCCCAAACCAGACACAGGGAATTCTTTGCTGGGCTCTTTGTGGCATTTACATTTCTGTTCTTGTATTCCTGGTTTGGGATGAGGGAGAAGTTGATTGTGCTGGTTCTATGACCAGAGTGAAAATTTGAGAGCAATGGGAGGCCCTGATCCGTTTTATAATTAGAATTAATTCTTTTCATAGTGCTTTTATACAGGGACTCTGAAAAGATGTGTCTAAAAAAGAGGAAGGACCCAATATTCCATATTTTATGCAAATATCAAATCTAGGAGGTGAGTTAAACTGGAGATTTTTCCATTCTGCCTGTAGGTGAAAGAATTATTGTCACTGTTGGCAGCTCCAGTGTGGAATTTAAAGGTTGAAAATAAAGACTTTTCACATTATGCCCACCTCGGAAGGATCTGAATCCAAGCTCTGATACAGAATCCATCAAACCAGGAGAATGTGCAGCTGAGGATGAGCTTGGAATGAAGAATAACAGTAAGAACATTTGAAATGTTGGGCTTAAAGCCTGGATTTGTTCCACATTGCCCATGAAATTTGGGATGGGACAGGTGTTGTGGCTCCTGTGCTTCCAGACCTGCTTTTTTTTTTAGGAACAAACCCAAATTCTCCATCCTGTGCAGCATTTCATGAGCTACAGAGTAAAGGAGTGAGACTTGCAGGGAATTCTTGAAGAGTGGACTAGCCAAGGATCCAGGCAGGTTGGCTGGAGCCAACTCAGATTTTATCTCCAGAATAATTTGGATTTTGGATGCCAGGAAAAGGCTGGGGCCAAAAGCAAGTGGGTTTGGCCTCCACACTCTTCTTGTGCTGCTATAAATAGAATTTTATATTCTGATTGCCTCCCTGGAGAGGAGGAATGCCAACATGTTGATAAAAGGATTCTCCTCAGGCTTGGGAAGATGAATTCCCGAAAATGCAGGATACACAAAGGCTTTGTGGTGGTTTTGTGAACTGTTGGACAGACAAGCCTGTGCCTGAGGGGGGAAATCCCAAAAAAAGTGGTAAGTACACAAGGGACTCGTCATAAAAAATAGAAATAATAAATTTAAATCTCTTTAACAATAAAAGAACAGTCCCACTCATGTTTTCTGCTGTTCCTGGTGGTTCATATAAAAGGCAGGGAAGTGGGACTGGGGTGTGAAATGTGGGATCCTCTCTTGAGAATGCCTTGGAAATGAGAGAGGTAAGTTGCCTGGGGATAGAAAACAAAGCACATTCCCGTGAAAACTCAATGGGAAATAATAGACTAATTCTCATTAGGGACAATTTAGCGAATCCCAACTGGAATAAAGAGTGAAATCCTGATTTTCCAGTCCTCGGGGTGGCTGCCAAACTTGAAAGGATCTTCTTTGAGAAGGAATTCCGTGCGTTTTCCATCAGGCAAGTTTTCTTTTTGGAGCTGCCTTGTTTGATGTTTTGATATCGCTGCTGCCCAGGCTGGGCTGAGATCCAGCCTGGCATTCCCGGAACCCGGGAAGAGCTTTGGAACATCGGCCAAAGTCCCGAGTTCTGGAGCAGAACCCTTTCCCCTCCTCCGCCCTGCGCGGCGGGGCTGCAAAACGCCAGGAAAACACGGAATTTAAGGAGCAGCAGGTGGAAAACGCCGCAGTGGCAGAGCACGGCGGCTCGAGCAGCGCTTTCGGACCTTTCCTCCGCTCTTCCCGAGGGAATCCCAGCTGGATTTTCGTCCTCGCCGCGCTCCCGGCTGCGCTGGATCCTCCCCTTGGCAGCTCCGCTCGCTAGTCCTGCCCGCCCCTTCGCCCGTGCCTTTATAACCCTCTCCCGGCTCCTTTGGCTCCACAAAATCCCGCTCCAGGCGGCCCAACCTTCCCAATCCACCCCCTGCTCAGCCCGGATCGGCCGATCCAACATGGGTAAGAGATCCAGGCCCGGGATCCAGCCGGGATCTGCTGCTCCGGGCTCGGGAGGGACCGCCGGGTGGCTGGGCTGCTTCGGAGGAGGATGTGGGGCTGCACTTCGGCGTTTCCCTCCATTAAAGCGTTTATTTCGCCACTGAAACCCCCGCGGTTTTTAATTAGGAGCTGTAGTGCCGCCGCTAAATGCCTTTTAGGCAGGAATTAAGTGTGGCTTTCAGTACCTCAGCATTTAAAAACTGAACTAAGCGCTCGGTGCTGCGGTTGGTTGTGAATGTGGAACAGCGAGGAAGGTTGTTGGGGAAGGGAGGAGCAGAAATTTACCTTTTTGCTTTTATTTAAGATACATTTTTAGTGACAGACCCCGTGATTTCCGTGGACTTTCCTTCCTGGCTCCCTGGGCAGGAAACGGAGGGAGGGACTAAATAGTTGGACGCTTGTTTGCATGTGAATTGTTGCGCACTTCGCCAGGGACACTGTTGCCTTGGGGTTTCAAAACAGGGAAAGATTGGAGAGTTTCGGTGAAAACCAGACAAAAACAACGATTCTGACGAGGTAAAAACCGACAATTCTGGCTTAGGAGGAGTAACCTGATGGGAATGCACAAAAATATAAATGCTCCAATGGAAAAAACAACATTATTTTCCTTTCATTTCTATCTCTAAGTTCAGGTTTTTAGCCTGGGCTCAGGAGTTTTGTCTAAAAGGTCCTGGCAGTCTGTAAGAAGCCTCTGGACAGGGTGTGAGTTACACACCTGAAAGCACCTGAGAGCTCCAAGTGGTGCTTGACTGACCACAAGGGTGGGGAAAAAAGGCTTGGAATGCTCTTAAAAATGTAACAGCTCAGCCAAGCCTGCTTGGGAATTTGGTCCTTGGGAGAAGGAATGAATTCCTGGAGCCGAAATTGCTCTTTGTGGGAAGATCCTCCTATGGAGTGAAGAGCTCCACGTGCAGGGAATGCCTCTGGATGGGGAATCCTGGATCTGTGGCATTCCAGAATAAACTGTTGCCATAAATTTCTCTTTTTTAAGTATCAGAGGGTGGCAAATAACGAGCTGGTTTAGTTATTTTTATTGCAGACATTTGAGGTCCAGAGGGAGGAGACTCTGCTTTGGTCGGGCTTCTGTCGACAGGGATTTTAATTCACAGCATTTCCATGTTCTTGTGTTTTAAACAGATTATATATAAAAATATAATTGTATATAATTTGATATAATATTTGTTCATACTTATTTACATAATTGTGTCTGTTTATGTGTTATATATTCCATTTAGGAATGGAGCAGGAGCTTCCTGCCTGGTGTTTCTCAAGCCTGACTCTAAAAAAAGTAGAGATTTCTGTGTCAGTTAAACCTCAAAACTTGCCCTGTGTTGTAACTGCCCCTCAAAGCAACGTTTCAAGGGAGTATTTTCACATTTTTTGGTGCAATCCTGGAATGCCTGTTCTGTTCCCTGTGTTAGGAATTGCTGTGTGGGAGGCTGTTGTAATTTAATTTTTCTGGAGGTGTTGGTGAGGATCCAAACTGATAAAGAGGAGATAAAACGCTTCCTAGAAGGAGCTGCTGGTGCGTAACAGGTTGAGTCGTGCTTGCTGAGGGTCAGGCTCTTAGTTCTGTAATTCCCGACCATGGAATGCTCTGGGTGGGAAGGGACCTTAAAGACCATCCAGTTCCACCTCCTGCCAGGGCAGGGACACCTTCCACTAGACCAGGTTGCTCCAGCCTGGCCTCCGGCACTTCCAAGGCTGGGGAATTCCCTGGAAAACCCTAACCCTCCCCACCCTCACAGGGAAGAATTCCTTCCCAGTATCCCCTCTGGCAATGGGAAGCCATTCCCCCTTGTCCTGTCACTCCAGCCCTTGTCCCAAGTCCCTCCCCAACCCTCCTGGAGCCCCTTTAGGTCCGGGAAGGGGCTCTGAGGTCTGTCCAGAGCCTTCCCTTCTCCAGGCTGGACATTCCCAGGCTCCAGAGCAGAGGGACTGCAGCCCTTGGAGCATCTCCGTGGTCTCCCCTGGACGCTCCAGAGGTCCCTGAGTTCCCAGATGGAGAAGCTGTGGATAACAGCAGCTGCATTCCCAGTGCCCACCCAGTTCCCTGGCTCATGGTGAAGAGGTGGGAGTGGGGAGCAGATCCATGGGTCATTCCTGGTGGGAGAGCAGAGCCGGGCAGCTGAGTGTTCCATGGAGGGAAGGTGCAATGCTTCCTTCCTGCCAATCCCCCCTTCCCCAGGCTGTGCATCCGGAAAAATTCCCACTTCTTCAGCGTTCCTGCGCAGGGAAAGGCCAGAGGCTTTGGGAATTCTGGCTCCTCACTCCCCTGGCAGCGAGTCAGCAGCTCCCAGTCCGGCCACATCCCAGAGCTCTGGCACAGACAAGTGGAATGGGAAGGCTGAGCTCCTGGAAAACCCGCATTTCCCCTTTTCCTTGAGGATGGCGCGTCACAGTGTGGATGTTCCCAGGAACTCGAGTGTCCCCAGCGCTGCCTGGAGTCAGCAATTAAAAACTGCATTTCAAATCCATCCAACCCTCTTAGAGAGGGGCTGGAAAATAGTTTATTTACTTAAATAATGGGATTTTTTTCTCTCCAATCAGCGAAATGTGGAGCGTGTGGGCCGGGGTATGCCAGTCCTCGGGATGCCATGAAAGGCAAGTAAGATGGGTAAAGTACATGAAAGGATATAAAGTATGTGGGAAATAGATAAAAAATATAAATATATGGAACATGTAATGTATATAAAGTGTATGAAATACATGAAGTATAGAAAATACGTGAAATAAATATAGAAAATATATAAAATGCATGAAGTATATAAAATATATAAATATATTAAATATGTAAAGTATATGAAGTATAAAAAATATATTAAATATATGAACTATGTAAAGTATATAAAGTATATGAAATACATAAAGTATATTAAATACATAAAGTATATGAAGTACATAAAATACGTGGGAAATATATAAAATATATAAAGAATATAAAATAAATTAAGTATTTAAAATATATAAATATGTGACATGTAAAATATATAAAATGCATTACCGATATAAGGAATATAAGACATAAAAAGAATATAAAATACATTTATATATGAAATACACAAAATACTTAAAATCTATAGGATTCCTTATAAAAAGGAAAGAGGGAAGGAAAGACTCAGCTTCCCGGGAAGATTCACAACTCACAGACAAGTCAAACCCTTAAGAGTCCTTTCAATCTGCTCACGTTTTTTGGTTAAAAAGCAGTTTTTGGTGCCTGACGAGCCTTGTCCCCGCAGGGCCCCGCGAGACGCTGCTCTACCTGCCCTGCACCTACCGCAACACGGGCGTGCAGCGCCCCGACTACCTGGCCACGGTGGACGTGGATCCTGCATCCCCCCAGTACTGCCAGGTGCCTGTCCGGGGGGGGCTGGGGACACAGACTGCCCTGGGGGACATTCCTGGGGCTGGGGGGACACTGCTGGGGCTGGGGACACAGACTGCCCTGGGGGACACTCCTGGGGCTGGGGGACACTCCTGGGAATGGGGGCACAGACTGCCCTGGGGGACACTCCCGGGGCTGGGGGACACTCCTGGGGCTGGGGACAGACTGCCCTGGGGGACACTCCTGGGGCTGGGGACACTCCTGGGGCTGGGGACAGACTGTCATTGTCCCACTCCACACCAACCTGTACGTGTCAGTCTCAAGGCCCTCCCAGGGTGCAGAATTTTAGCAGATCTTTATTTAAGGGTTTATACCAAGGTGGGTATGAAAGCTCTGGAAGGTGGTGCTGGGGGACCTCTGGGATCCTGGAAAACTGCACACTGGACATAATAAATCCCCTTATTTCACCAAAGTAAAGCTGTGGCTCAGTAGCCACCAATATACGAAACCCAAAGTATTATTCAGAAATATCTTAATATAAAAAACTTCAGCTGCTCAGTTTGGTACCAAACTGTTTAATCAAGCAGTGCTTATAGGGCTCTAATTACTGAAAATGCGTTGGACTCTGGTGTTTCAGGAGCAGGGAATTTAGTTTGATAGCACAGCTTTGCATAATTTTCCTTTTATAGATATAAAAATGTTATTTTATCTATTAATTATATCTTTGTTAGATAGTGGTTATATTTTACATAATCAATAACATGTCTATATTACTATACAGTGTAAATAAATTTTTAATAAATATATTTTTAGGGTTTATTGTGGAGGAGGTGAGGGAACAAATGTAAAACTTTGACCAAACTTACCTTTGATCTTCCAGCTTTTCTTAATTGCACGTCTCCTTAATCAGAGCATTTTAAAGATTTGGGGTTAATCGAAGAGAGTCCAACATTTAAAAAATGTGCCACCGTGTTATCCAACTTCCTGCTCCCTGTTTTCCCAATATCCCAGGCTGGATCTGCTTCCTGAATAACAAACAGCACTTCCCTTCTGCTCCTTATTCGTTTATGTCTTGTCATAACGACCCATTTCTTTGCCATAACGGCCCTTTCTTTCACATAATGACCCATTTCTTTGCCACAACAACCCATTTCTTTGCCACAACAACCCCTTTCTTTGCCATAACGACCAATTCTTTGCCATAACAACCCATTTCTTTGTCATTCCGACCCGTTTCTTTCCAATAATGACCCATTTCTTTGCCTATTGACCCATTCTTTCCATAACGACCCATTCTTTGCCATAACAACCAATTCCTTTGCTATAACAACCCATTTTTTCCAATAATGACCCATTTCTTTGCCATATCTACCCATTTCCTTGCCATAACGACCCCCTGTTTTTACCATAACAACCCATTTCCTTGCCATAACGACTCATTTCTTTGCCATGGCGACCCCTTTTTTTCTCAATAACGACCCATTTCTTTGCCACAACGACCCATTTCTTTGCCACGACGACTCATTTTTTTCCCAATAACGACCCATTTCTTTCCAATAACGACCCATCTCTCTGCTGGAGCGGAAAACTGCCTGGAGCAGGCTGAGTTTGGAGCCTGCCCCTGCCCTGCAGGTGATCCATCGGCTGCCCATGCCCAACCTGCACGACGAGCTGCACCATTCCGGGTGGAATGCCTGCAGCAGCTGCTTCGGGGACGCCACCAAGAGCAGGAACCTCCTCATCCTCCCGAGCCTCATCTCCTCTCGGATCTACGTGGTGGACGTGGGAACAGAGCCGAGGGCTCCCAGGCTCCACAAGGTGTGTTTGCGTGCCTTCGGTTTGCGTTGTTAACGTCTCATATTTTGACCAAGAGGTGGGGATTTCGAGGACTCCAACTTCAAATTAGAGCCAGAGGGTTTATGGAAAGCTTTGCCAAGCATTGGGAACTTGTGGGAGTTTGGAATCTCCTACAGTTTGTTGGCAAACTGCACACAAGACTGTTGCCTCATGTGGTGAATTTTAAATGCATTTTATAAGTTCCTGAGCTACCTCTGCAGTATTTAAGTCAAAGTTGTTGTTTTGGACTGCAAGAAGCAAACTCCTGCATGACACGTTCAGCTGACTGTGTTTTCCAGAGCTAAATTCAAATTTCACTGTATTTCCAGCGATCAAAACCGGACTTCTTCCTTGATTTGTAATCCTTGGTTCCCTAAACATGTGCCTTTGAACGGCAAAAATTGAGAAAACATTTTAATAGGTTGAAATGAACTTTTTTTTTTAAACCTCTAGTTCATGGAAATGATTGAAATTTTCCCAAAATAAGCCTTCCACTGCCACAGGATTCATTTGGCAGAGACACAGGCCTGGCAAAGAGGTTCAGATACCAATTTACACTTTCCCATGCGTAATTATTGAGATTTTCTTTACAGTAAGCGACAAACCAGAGCAGGATTTGCTGAAGACTCTCAGTGGTGACCTCAGGGCAGGTGACTGTCTGTGGATCCTCCTTTCATCAGGTGGTTGAGCCAGAGGAAGTGTTCAGCAAGGGGAACGTGGCTCACCCTCACACCTCTCACTGCCTGGGCACTGGGGACATCCTGATCAGCTGTTTGGGAGACCCTGCTGGCAATGGGAAAGGTATTGGTGCCCTTCCCTGCTCCACAAAAACATTCCTGGCACAGCAGGATCCTTCTCCCAAAGCACAGGCTGCAAAAGGAGAAGACTTTTTAAATCTTACAGGGGTTTTTTTTTGAGCACAGAACTATTCCAGACATTGTTTCTCCCACCCTAAATGCACTTTTCAAGCTATTCCAGGTTGCATTTCCTATTTAGAACTTTTGAAGGATTATTGCCTCTAAATTTTGTTACCTTTTCAGGTGTGAACCACCTGAGAGCTGAGAGAAATTAGAAGGAACGTAATTTAGATGGGAGGTAGGGAATCCTGCTCCTTTTCCCAGGGTTTTTCCTACTGGATCATGGGCAAACATGTCCTTGAGGAGGTGATTATTGTGTACAGAATCCAAGGATACTGGGGGCAATCCAAGAAAACCAGAGGTGACTCCTCCAGGATCTTCTCTAAGGGATCCCATAATTGAAATGTTCTCCGAGAGGTTTGATGGACTTACTGGAATGGTTTCAGCAGAAACAGAGCAAACTGGAGCTTAAAGCATTCATTATAATGTGGCAAAAGCCCTTAAAAATCCAGGGTTTGTTTGCTTTCATCCACAGGAGCAAAACCAGAATCACAAAATATCCCTTAAAGGAAAAGAAGCAAAACCAGAGTCATGAATTAGTCTTTAAAGGGCAAAGGCAAAACCAGAATCAGAAAATATTCCTGAAAGGAAAAGAGCAAAACCAGAATCACAAAATAGTCCTTAAGCACAAGGTTGCATTTTACAGCATGCTTAGGAAACAGCTTTTTAAATTGTAATATATTATTTATTTAAAGCTGTGTGAATATCTCAAACAGCTTTGGGGGGTTTTCTGTCAGGGAGTTTTATCCTGCTGGACGGAAAGACCTTTGAAGTGAAAGGAAACTGGGAGAAGGGGGAAAAGTTCCCTTCCCTGGGATATGACTTCTGGTACCAACCTCGGCACAACGTCCTGCTGAGCACGGAGTGGGGAGCCCCCAAAGCCTTCAGAGACGGATTCAACCCGGCTGATGTCGAGAAAGGTGAGCCAAACCCTTAAAAACCCACAGCTATTTCTTCAAATTCCTCAATCAAACATTAACCCCTGCCTGACGCCAGGGCACTACGGGCGCCACATCAACGTGTGGGACTGGAGCGCTCACACCTTCACGCAGGCCGTGGATTTAGGGAAGGGCTCCATCCCCCTGGAAATCCGGTTCCTCCACGACCCGGCCGCTGCCCAGGGCTTTGTGGGCTGTGCCCTGAGCGGGGCCGTGCATCGCTTCTACAAGGCACAGGTGGGTCCCCCGGAGGGTCTGACCAGCAGGGAGGGGGGAATCACGGCAGGGCTTCGTGGCAGGGACGCCTCCCACCAGCCCCACGCGGTGGTTGGACCTTGGCTGAAACTGCAGGTGTCCACCCAGACCTCTCTGGGCCTCCCCCCTGCTCTCCCAGGGAAAGGAGGAAAAAAAAACCAGCTAAGAATTTATAAGCAGAGATAAAGACAGAGGTTTCATTAACTTCACGGGCAACACAGACTCAGAATGAGGATAATGCTTAAGTTTATTACTAAAGTCAGAAAGAAAACAGCCTTAGAAACACCTTGTCCAACCACCCCTCGGTTTTTCCGTGCTCTCCCTCCTCCCCCAGCAGCACAGGGGGAACAGGGAATGGGAGGTTTGCAGTCAGTTGTTTCCAGCTGCTTCCAATGTAAATGACCAAGACCCTTCTTGGGCAGCAGCTCTTCCAAACCTGCTGGTGGTGGGTCTTTCTGTGGACTGCAAGGGGCCAGCTTGGCTCACCGTGGTCATCACCACGGCTACAGGGGGGGTCATAACTCCGAGCCCTTCCCTGCCCGTGGGGTCCCTTCTCTCCTCCGCCTGCTCCAGCCTTGATGTCTGAGTTGTTACTCCATGGCTGCAATTTCCAACTGCCCAGCAACTCCTGCTCTCAAATATGTTATCACAGAGGTGTTTCTGTGATTCCTAATTGGCTCAGCCCAGGCCACCAGCAGGAAATCCCTCCTGGAGCCAGCTATCATTGACTCCGATAGGACAGGGAAAGCTTCTAGCAGCTTCTAACAGAAGCCACCGGTCTAAACCCCCTCCTTCTACTAAGACTCAGGTTTTTTTCTTCACAGAAACCCATGACACCCCACCCCACCTGGCCTTGGGCACTTGCAGGGATGGAATAACCTGTGCCAGGACTTCGCAGGGCACAGTTTCTTCCATATGTGTAACCCAAACACACCAGCCCTCTCAATCCAAGGCCATTCCCCTTTGCCCCGTCTCTCCACAGCCTTGCAGGGGTGGGTTGGACCATCAGTGATCACTGGAGGGCTTTCAGTGAGCAAAGAGCTGCAGCAGCAGCTCATTTGGTGGCCTGCAAGTTGGTCACCACACACGGATCAACTGAGCAGGACCCCTGGGATCCGTCCCCAGGGCCACTGTGTGCTGCCTGCTGCTGGTTGGGAGCGTGGGGAAGGCCTGAAGGGAGAGGAGGGAGGGAAGGAGGGCAGGGACAGACAGCTTGAGATAGTGCTGCATGGGGAAAGCCATCCACATTCCTGCTGGGAATACTGTTACCACCTTCACCCCTTGGTAGCACTTACTCACTGTGTAAATCACCTCCCGGGGAATAAATGTGGGTTGTTTATTTTGGATTATTTAGTTTATTTTCTTCTCCCTCTGCCCAGCCCAGCTGAGCCCTCTGAGGATGGACTTTGATGATCCTCGTGGGTCCCTCCCAGCTCAGGATATTCCATGATTCAGTGACTCCTTGAATAATAATTCCGTCTTCCCTCCTGCAGAAAGGAGACTGGGCGGCAGAGAAGGTGATTGAAGTGCCCAACAAGAAGGTGCAAGGATGGCTCCTCCCAGACATGCCTGGTTAGTGGGACCATGTTGGAAGAGAAATGGGGTGTTTTCCTCATCAGCTCCCCGGTCCAGAGCAGCCTTTTGCAGGATTTTGCCCTTAAATGGCAAAAACTTCCTTGTAAAAGACCAAATTGGTGTTTGGGTTCTTTGAGTGGCACTTCTCAGGTAACCAAATGAGCCACCAAGCAGGAGCTTGTGCTCTGCTCCCACACTTGGGATCACTTTCTCCAGAAGAATCCTCGGAGCCTGGGCTTGAACATGAGCTCAGGCTGTCCAGAAATGGTCCTGGGAATGCTGGCAGAGCCTGGACCTCCTTGGAGCAGCTCCTGCCCTTGAGGGTGGGTCGTGTTTCTTCAGCTCCTGATTTTTGAGCTGCCACGACCCGGAATTTTGACAGATAGTGGGGCTGTTTGATGTTAACCCTGCCCCATCTGCTGACTTAGCCATGGGGTTTCCTCCTGAAGGTCTCATCACCGACATCCTCATCTCGCTGGACGACAGGTTCCTGTTCTTCAGCAACTGGCTGCACGGGGACGTGCGGCAGTACGACATCTCCGAGCCCCGGCGGCCCCGCCTGGTGGGGCAGGTGAGGCTCCAGCAGCGAATTCCCCACCCCCCAACCCTGCCAGTCAGTCAGCAGGGACTCCCTTCTTGTGTTTAAGAGGAGGGAAAGGACGGTTTCCTCGTGCTGGAGGGTTTCAGCCCCGCTCCCTGCCTCGTAGGTGTTCCTGGGGGGCAGCATCTGCAAGGGGGGGCCTGTGACCGTGGTGGAAGACAAGGAGCTGCAGTGTCAGCCAGAGCCTTTTGTGATCCAGGTGAGTTTTCCCAACACCCAAGTGCTCATTTTCATCCATTAGGAGATGCCCAAGGTACAAAGGTAGTTTGTACCTTGGCTTACGGCCTGGGCGGGCACCACATCGGGGCACTGCCCTCGGAAGGAAGAATCCATCCCCAATATCCAACCTAAATCTTCCCTTTTCAGTTTAAAGGAAAAGCCATGGAACCATTAAGGTTGGAAAAGCCCTCTGAGACCTGCTATTATTCCTACTGAGGCAAAGTCTCGGGATGTGGAAGAACTGGAGAGGGTCATGGCTGAACCTGTTGGCCACCAAAGCAGGGCACTGGGTGGCATCACCATCCCTGGAAGTGCTTGGAAAACGTGTGGCTGTGGCATGTGGGGACATTGGTTTAGTGGTTGGACTTGATGGTCTCAGGGGGGTTTTCCAGCCTTGATAATTCCAAGATTCTACAAAAACAACTCCAGGAAGCTCCACATCCTTCATCCTTAGTTTTTTACCTGACAAAGCAGATACCCCTGTCAGGTGAGAGTTGTTGCTGGCAAAAACCTCTAGTTTTTCTCCCCTCCTGTTCATGAACTGCATCAATCCCTGGCCTTGTTTAAATCAAAAAAAAAAATACTTTACCTGTGTAATAAAAATTCTGTGTTTTAACACATCACCGTGCACAGATGAAGTCAAACAATGCAGAGTACAAAACTGGGAATTAAAGTGTGTGAAACTGAGTGCAACTCCTCTGCAATGACCTCGAGGGTCCTGCCAGCACGCAAAAAGACTCCCAAAAACCCTGTTCTCTCCCCAAAGCCTGGAATTCGGTGCTCCCACCTCAGGGATTTGGGATCCCTGCCAGCAGAAGCACCGTGCTGTTTTCTCTCTCCGTGCCAGCAGCTTGTCCTTCCATGATTTCAGGGGAAGAAGGTGCCGGGTGGGCCTCAGATGCTCCAGCTGAGCTTGGATGGGAAGAGGTTGTACGTCACCAACTCCCTGTACAGTGGCTGGGACAAGCAGTTCTACCCCGACCTCCTCAGGTGGGGAAACATGGGCTGGACAGGCCCGTGGGCAAGATTCGTGCCTTAATTATTAACTAACTAATTAATCAATTTGTATGCATTATCTATTATAAATTATCTATTTCGCTGTATTATTTATTGTTTTAATAACCTCATGTTTATTATTTCAATATTTGCTCCTTCTTTTTAGTAATTATTTCAATAATTCACACAAAAGTTCCCTCACAGGGAGACCAAATCCAGGAGATGTTAAGACAGTTTTTATTTACTATTTAAATTCTATTGTAAATTGTTATATAATACTACAATATTAATAATACATTAATATGTGTAAACCACGGGAGGTGAAGGAGCAGCTTTCCCCTTCCTTTAGAACTTCCAGCAGCTCTTCATTTTCACTCCTTCCTTGCTGTCTTGAGGTTGGACTTTCACTCAGAAGTTGTAACTCACTTTTGAGGCCCCCTGGGAATTTGGGATTCTCCCCGTTTTACTTCAAAGGCAAATCCTGCCCCGATACAGAAGAACAGCAAGCACAGACCCTGTTCCCAAAGCCTGTTTTCTTGTCCCTTTTCCAGGGAAGGCTCTGTCATGCTGCAGATTGACGTGGACACTGAGAGAGGGGGATTGAAAGTGAACCAAAACTTCCTGGTGGATTTTGGGAAGGAGCCGGATGGGCCCGTGCTGGCCCACGAGATGCGCTACCCGGGGGGGGACTGCACCTCTGACATCTGGCTCTAACTGCTGCCTGCAGCTGCTCCCCTTCCCTTCCCTTCCCCTTCCTTTTCCCCTTCCCTTCCCCTTCCTCTTTCCTTTCCCTTTCCTTCTCACCTTTCTCCTCCCCTTCCCCTTCCTCTTCCTTTTCTTGTTCCCTTTCCTTCTTGCCTTCCTCCTCCCCTTCCCTTTCCCCTTCCCTTTCCCCTTCCTTCTCCTCTTCTCTTTCCTCTTCCCTTCCCCTTCTCCCCCTTCT